>CM031865.1:8622943-8714272 GCA_018697195.1 Certhia americana | reverse complement strand
CCTTGCAACATTTAATTAGATTTACCATTTTTAAAAAGTTTTTAGCCAAGGCAGCATCTTAAATAATCAAAGAGTTGCATGGTAAGCAAATATATAATATTTACTCATAGTTTGTGTCAAAGATGAGCAGTAACGGTTTAATATATACAAAATCCTGTATGTTTTCACTATATGGAAGATGAGCACTTCCTTTCCTATCTCTAGACAGCATGACACAGTACGTGCATCCTTTATCTGAACAGGCACTAAACCAGCCATGAAGGCACCAGGAAAGGATTAAATGCAACATTGCAGCAGTGCCAACTCTATGGGATATTAGGGGAAACACTGACTCCACCTGTTCTTTCAGCAGACAGCTTTTCACTTGAGATAAGCAGGGGGAAATTTCTCAGTTCATCCATGGAGATGACGTGCATTTGTCCAACAGTATTTTCTTCAAGATTCAGCTCCCTCATGCTATCCTTTCCCAGACAGGGTGAGAGTACCCAAAAGGATGATTTTTCAATTCCAATTCTCAATTCCAATCAGCCCAGGTTTTTCCAAGTGTCCATGTTTACTTGAGGAGCTGCTCTGACACCTATTCTCTCTGCTTCTCAAGAGGCACTGGCTGCAATTTAGGAGAGTCAGCTCTGAGCAAGTTCAATGTCAAATTGTGTTAAAAACCTGCCCTTTCCATCTTCTTTCAGGCTATTGCACTCAAATGAATAGGGAATTTCTCAGCTTGGAGACATCCTGGAGCACAAAATTCAGGAAAAGCACAGGAGGCATCAACAGCCTCAGGCACCAATAAGTCAAGGCACTGGGATGCCCAAGACAAGCAGGGAGCAGAACTAGTGTCAGCTCTCGGGGGACAAACAGGAGTATGTTCACCTGAGAGTCCAAATTTTTCACAGGTTCTCCAACACATGGAGCCACTGGAAACTGCTGGATGTGAGAAAGAAAAAGCAGAAGGAAAAATATCCTCATTCTAGGGCATGGGGAAGAAATTTGCCTCTCTCAGCTATTATTTGAATTTGTCTCATCCTGCAAAGCTCTCTCTATTTCAAAAGCCACCCCTTTCTAAGAAAACCAATGTCTGGAGATAAGCAGCCCAGCAGAACCTGAAAACCTCCTTATTTTAAGGAAACAGATCTGGCACTTACAATTCAAAGCCATGGCTATCTCGGGATCCTGACAGAACTTCCAGAAATGCCATCTGGTTAAACATGCAGCACACCCTGAGACACAAATACAAAAATTATACTCTTTCTGGGGGTCTTAATAAAAATATTAAAAGCAAACAAAACCTTGCTTTTTGGAGTGTGAACAACCTTGCTGACGACCTTCACAATGATCATGTATTATACACTATCACATGTATTGTATTCTTGATATAAAGAAGCAAAAATCCTGCACAATAATGCCATGGAAGGATGTAAATGAACACAGTCCAAGGAGGCAGAAATTCTGCAGTATTTCCATCAAAACCTAATGAGGCTTCACTAACAGTAGGACAAGGTATTTCACTACCATTAACTCTAGAGTGCTTTAAACATCTTTCAACACCAAAAAGTAAGTCAAACTTCATGCTACTTCACTTTTCTCGTTCCTATCCTGTTTCTGAACATGCCTAAAAGAGCTTCTCAACTACTTTTATTCCATTACCTTAAGTACTTAAGTTTCATTTTCAGTAAGGCTCTGTTTAATGAATATTTATGAGCAAATCCTGCAGTGTTCATTGAAACTGTAGAACATCCCTTCACAGCAGGCTACAGATTTACATTTTGGGTTTTATTACTAAAATGTTAGCCACACAAATCGCTGTCACTCAGAAAATACGATGACAGTTCTTCCTGCAACCCCTGCCCCTTCATCCAAGTAATGTTATGTATCATATTATTCTTTGGCTCTAGAGAAATATAATTCATATTTCTGATATGCAATATTTAATTAAAAATACATAATTATAAAACATCCAGCAGCCATAATTTACACATGGCAGCGTCAAGCCAACAAACCACTGTGAGAAGTCTCCCCAAAGCCACAGGGTTCACTGGTGTGAATAAAATTACTCACTTGCATAAGTGATCAGAAGACAAGATCTTCATTACAGCTGCACACAACCTGGTAAACAGTGTGAACTCTGAGGTTTTTCCTTGTCTAGGCACTGGTTAGAGGCTGTTGAGTTGATGTGGTGATACAGGGCAGTGAAAGTGTTTGCCAGGCCCAGAAATGCCAAACCTTTTTCCCAGCTGGCAATGACCAGAAGTTTCTCTATTACAACAAATAGGGACAACTAAAATTGTCTGAATCTCTCTCTTTGTTACCTCCACCTTTGCACACAGTAAGCTGATCTAATTTTATTTAAAAGTATACCCAGACTCAGAGAGCAGAGAGTCCATTTATTCTAAAACAGATAAGTGACCCAACACTTTACACAAACCTATGTAGCTGACCAGAAAATAAGCAACAAGCTCTTCTCTATAATCATCTGCAATCCCAGATGAACTTAAACAAGATAAAGTCAAGTAAAGCAGTGCAGGAATTGGGGAGAAGGGAAAAAAAAAGACAAAATATCATAAAACCAGACTCTAGGGTTCCTCAATTTCCTTAATGTTAAGTTGAATTTATTTCTCTTTTTCTTTAGAGTACTAAAAGATGTGAATAAAATAACAAAATTTCTGTAATGTCAAACAGAACTTCAAACATATATACTTTATACTGTTTGTTTAGGAGTGTTTGTTTCCTCTGACTAAAGACATCCCTATGGGCTATGAGCAGGTTGCAGCTGCCTGTAATGCAGAATTTCTATGGAAGATGTTAAAAACACGCTTTTGTTTATTTATTTAGACAAGCTTAGCTGTCTTAAGCTATATACATACATACAAACATCATTTCTGAAGGGCAAGATACACATTACACCCGGGGTTTCAGTAGGGAAGAGGCAACATTTCCACTGCACAACCTCCTGGGTAGAAAGTTCACAGAAATGAGAGTAAAGAATATTCACTTGAAATAAAAAACAACTGGGCATTGTCATTTGCCAGTTCTAGAAATACTGTGGATGCAAATGATACTATATAATCTGACTTTCAAATTGAAATCAATGTTTATTTGCTCACCACAATAGTTTAACTCTTGCTACTCCAGTATTTTCTATCATACGGGGAAGGCTTTATTTCTTAAAGCTGAGAGTGAAGAAAAGTCTGTTATCCAACTTCCTCTTGATACTGTGTGTCACAACAGGGCTTCACAATAACCTGTGCCTTGCAGTTATTCATGGAAGAATCATAAACCTTTATCATACAACTATAACTCTACAGTTAAAGCCAACTACCCCTAATTGCTCTTGGAATTTCTATTAAAATGCATCCTTCCTTGAGATAATTTTTTTGGACGTGAACATGGCTTTGGATGACAAACATCAGACAGGAGATCCAGACACCACTTGAGCCAGAGAGCAGTTGGCTTGGGCCCATTCTTAGCCCAAGGGAATTGCAGGTCATTGAAACTGATAAAGTGGGAGTACACTTTGATGTTAAGGTCTACACACAAAAAAAAAAAAAAACCAAACCAAACAAAAAAAACCTCAAACAAACATTCGCTCCTGCCCCAAACAACAAAGCCAACAAAGACAACCAGCTCCTGTGTTTCTCTTTCAACCGTCTCATGTGCTTTTCTGTTGTTGGGTTACCTCTACAAAAAATGGGTCTCAAAACTGTGAGCAAAGTGTAGTGGGAAAGCCATGGCTACCAATCTGGTTATACACAAAGGGTTATACACAATCTAGTTATACACTCCTTAAGATTCAGTCTAGTTTCCAAGTAACCAAGGAAAGATTAACTCCCGAATAAAACATGTTTTCTACACATAACAATAATAGCTAAGCAGCCAATGGGCTTTCCTCCCATGTACAATCTAATTTATTAAGGAGCTAGGAGACACCAAGTTCCCAAACTCAGTGGTATTTCCCTAACCCTTAACACAAAGTACAGGTATAATATCTTACTGATCAAGGCTATGGGATGCTGCAGAAAGAACAAGACTGTAAATTCACTTACAAGTCTAACCAGATCCTATGGCAGAATTACTTTTCATAATCAGAAAGATAGAAATAATGCAAATGCCAAACAAAACACACCAGAGGTTTATATTAGCACACAATTTTACAGCATTGATCTTCTGCCATCAACAGATGGAGAGATTAAACTGGTATTGTTACACCTCAGATTTGAGAGAAGCACAGCATGAGATACCAAAGGATTTTGCAGGGAACATTGTAACAGAAGAGTCTCAATGGGAATTCTGCAGATAAACACAGAGGAAAAAGCTGAACATAAAGCATGGTACATGTAAGGTTTCTCCTTGTTGGAATTCAAACAGCTAAATTGCCTACATAGAACAAAACCAGATTTTCAAACAGAATCAGCCTCACCTGGAGATACACAGCTGTCACCTGCACTTGCATTTTAGCAGCCTGCCTGGAAGAGCCTGGCAAAACCTTTAAAACAATTACTACAGTCACATTTCACTTTGTCCTTCTGCCAGGTTGCACCTTTTTCATTTCTGAATCTGCTGCAGGAACAACTAATTTCTTGCCAAATTGCTTATTTCCATTCAAAGTTCACAAAAATCAGGCACCCTAACAAAGACTAAAAAGGGCATCAAAACATCCAGGGCATTTATCAGCATCAGATAAAAACAAACAGCACGTTCCTTGCTCTTTCTACCAAACCATAAAACTTCAGTAGTAACTCACTTTTTCTGTATCATATTAAAATTAGCATGGGATAGAAAGTCAATCCAGCATTAATTTCTATAAAAGGTATGCATCATGAGTATAAAAGTAATAATTTGGTCATTATGATGTTTCATTAATATCCATCTTTACAAAAATCTTCTTTGAGATAACCAAAATATAAAAAAGAAATGCTTACAGAGCACAGCAATACAGAAATGACCACACAGTTGGACTTCCTAAGGAACTGAAAACTTCAAGTAAATTGCTGCAGGTAAGCTTTTATGGATCCATCTGTCATGTAGGTGAATGTCACCCTTACTGATTTTTATATCTTTTATACAGAGATGCAAAAACAGGGTTGATGGAAGAGTATGGTCAAACAAACTCTCCTAAAACACAAATCAAACAAAAATCAGGTCAGAGAATTGGCTGAAAACAAAAAAGACTCTGCACGAAATCCAAACAAGCACCTGTTGATATTACAACTATTAAATATGAGATTTGTATGTGGCACTGTAAGTATTGATGTCAAAGGCCATGACAGTCTGAGAACAAATAGTTTTCAAACAACCA
Source organism: Certhia americana (assembly GCA_018697195.1). Lineage (NCBI taxonomy): Eukaryota > Metazoa > Chordata > Aves > Passeriformes > Certhiidae > Certhia > Certhia americana. The sequence continues at coordinate 8,708,979 of CM031865.1, read as the reverse complement.
TGATATCCCCATGGCTGTCAGGGATAATAATTACTTTCTTTCCCCTTACAGATCAATGATGTAAGGGCCAGATTTAGACTCCTTATCCACATGCAGCAACGTATTAACTCAGAGCAAACCTCACTGCAGTAAACAGATGCAAGTAATAAGAGTATCAGACTCCATCTGACAGAGATAAATTCAAGTTATTATGTTTGTTAACAGAATTGGTTTGGTCCTATAAATAAATGATTTTCCCCCAAATACACAATATGAAGGCACAAGGTAGCCAAAGATGATAACATTTTCATTCCTTAATCAGGTTCACTTCAGCATTGTAAAGATAACCAGAGAGAGGGGAGAAAAAAGGAGAAGCCAATTTGAAGCACTTACTGTCAGCAAGCCGGGATTAAGCACCTTGTTGTATAAGGCATAAAAAATAAAAAATAATTTAAAAGTTCCCTTTTTCAGAACGCCACTCTGTAGACACTTGATTTAATAGATTACACCATTAAGTGCTGTTACTAAAGAGGGACCTTCCAGCTTGCTGCTTCTTCTCCCACTACAAACACACAATGTTTGATTGCACAGAGGTGTGTTTCCTCTTGTGACAACTCCCCATGAAATATCTTGAAGTCCTCTTCAGCATTTCACTGCCCCTTTTACACCAAAACATGTCCGAGGAGCCTGAATACGGCTCTAACAACTCTGCTGGGGTTCCTGGTTCCTTGTTAAAACTGGAACAGAATTGTGTTTCTCCCTCAGGCACTGCCTTAAAAAAACTTTGGGCCATACGTTCTTGAATTATTTATCAGAAGTTATTATGCAAACAAGGATTAAATAATTCTCTTTGAGCTGCTGGTGGTAAGCACAGCAGCTAGAGGCACAGTGCTTGTGTGATACCTACATTTTATCCTGCCTTCCTGGCAAACCAACTGCATTTTGCTAGGTAGATCCAAAGACCTGCTTTGCCTTTTTACTCACATTGGTGTTAATGAGAGAACCTCCTCAAAATTTGATGCAATTACATCAGCATAATGCTGCTTAAGTAAATTAGGGCACTATTTGTTTCCAAATGCATTTGATTAATGACTGTTGGACATAAATAGTACAGACTTCAACTTTATTCTGCCCTCTTGCTCAATTCATCTGGTCTTGCTTTAAAAAAACAGCTACTCTGTTAATGAACTCAGGAAATAAACAATTACTATGGAATAATTTCAACTTTTAAAAGACAGCTAGCTGTGACCATATGCAGTAGATAAAGTTCTCAGTGTTTGCCAAAATAGGCATCACTTTCTAAATACACTTATAAAAAATTGCAATCTATATACATTTGCAACTGATGTTGCTTCTGTATTATCTCAGTTCAAAAAAGTTAAAAGCCTGTTTAAAAATGTGGCTTTGCCCCATTTTAATTATGCAATAAACATAATTAAAAAAGAATAGAAATTATGTGCTTTACCTGAGTATGTTACATGTCAGAAAAGAGCTGGATAAAGAGATAAAACAATTGTTGCTGCTGCCTAGGATAAATATTACTTTATTGGGATTTTTTTTCTACAGGCAAAATTGAGAGGGTATTTGAAATGCCCACTCCCTTTTTAAATTCCCTAAGACAGATTGCTTTGCTCACTTCTCAAAACTGACTTATTTATACATGCACTAGAATATGCACATGAGGCTTCCAGTTTCTTATCTTGGAAAGGCAAACTCCCCAATAAAGGGAGGGACACCCAAAACCTAACCTCAGAACTCCACAAAAACACTGTGCCCATACCAGCAATCTCTGAAGGCTGCACCTTTCTAAATGCTGAGGAAAGAACACCCAGAACACAACACACATTGATGTGGAGACAGAGCTACAAAAGGCTCAGCTGAACTTTCACCACCTCTACCAAAAAGACAATGAAGAAAAATCACTGGTTACTTACCCTGGAGGCAGTAACTCCAGTTCTTCTGTGCCAAACTGCTCCATCTCCTCCGGGGATTCACAAGCTTCACTCCCCATCACCAGGTTTACTTTTTTTATTTAGTCCAATGGCTTTTTTGGCCCGCAACAGCTACAATAAGCTCACACTAAAACTTAGCCTGATCTTAAGGCCTTAACTGTTAAACCAGGTTCCTCTTCCACATCTTCTACCAGGCTCACAGGAGATATTCCTACCTTTACACAGGCCCTAAGCATCCTCCCCTGCAGCCACAAGAACTCAAGGGAACACAACCGATCCTTTCAAGGTTAGAGGACAACAGAGAGAGGAGAAACAGCTGAGGTACAGTCAGCAAATATTTAATGTTGTTCACCCCTCAAAGTGAACACCACAGACTGGAAAAGTTGAGGAACCATAGCCCTAAAACTCCTAAGCAGTCTCTGACCACCTTTTAAGCACCTTTTGAAAGATGCTTATCTTCAGACCAGGCTCAGGTGCTGCAGAGGAAGAGCCCTCCTAGCAGCCTGAGTTAAGGAGCTGTGTTTGCAAGGCAGGTGAAAGTTCAGGCTCACCTTCCTGGCTTCAGATATTTCAGTGGGTAATTCTGTAACACTTCCCCTGAGTGAATCTGGCCCCAAGCAAATGCAGTGACTGATAGCTAAAAGCCAATGGAACTTCTTAATTAATGTCACTGGGTACAGAATGAAGTCCTTAAAGAAGTTAATTAAAATTGAGGGGTTTGGTGTAATGTAAGGATGAATAATGTGCTCCATGCATTAACTCAGAAGTAAAAAGAAACCCCAAAACAGTAGCTCCAACATGGTTCACGATTATTACAAAGCTCCAGAGGTGAGAGAATGAAAATCTGAAATGCTCTTTACTGCATCTTAACAAATATTCAAAGGAAAACAGTATCTCTAAAAAGAAAGTTTTAGGGCTACAGAATTTCACCATTTGAAGAGGAACAGCAGGAACAGTCTAAGACTACAGTTCAGACCATCATACAGCTGTTTGCTGATTCAGGTTGAACCCTTAATCTGTAGCAGCAAATAAAACCAGATTTAACTGTGAAACAAACCAGAGCAAACAGCTCCAGTGTCGGGCCCTACACGTGCTGCCAGCACTTGCATCTCAGGCCAGGGAACCTGTCCCTGGATGCCACCCTACTCCCTTGCATCTGCTTTCTGCTGGAACTTGCAAAGAAACGTTAGGAGCAACATTTTTTTTTGATTTTGTCCTTGAAAATTAATGCTCTGTGAGCCACTGTGACACACGGGCTGGTCTTGCCAGATATTAAGTGCTCTCTTTTTCTATGCACTAAGTGCCTCTCAGAACCAAGATAGGAATCAAAATAAAGCACACAATCAGATGCTATTCAAGTAGATTATTTTCTTTTCCCATGTTTAAGTTGTTGATAGACAGATGCAAAAAACTGCATCTTTTCACACCTCATTAATTTTTATCTTTGGCAGCTTAAATTTTAAAAGTCCCCAGAAGATTAACACTGTTGTTACACTTTCTGTCATAGAAGGGGAAAAAAAGCATCACGTGTTTTGGAGTTTTTTAAGTCCTGGATGAATAATGGTTAAAAAAAAGAAAAAAAAGGTGTGAGGTAAGTACCAAATACACCAAATATGTGAATAAGTAAGTAATCTCACTGTTTTCTGGGCATTAATGCTTCCCCACAACCTGTTGTTACTGAGCACTGAGGGGAGATAAATTCCTCCAACTGCTGAATTACAGGTTATCAAAGTAGGAGAGGGCTGTTTGCCTTGTAATCAGCTTTCTGTGTGGTCTGAGGAGCTGTGGGTCCATGTTGGAAGACACATTACAGGAGAGGTTAATGGGGATCTGGTTTTGGTCTAGTCAATTCTATGTTGGCTGATAATTAAGATAAACTGCTCGATTTAGATCTGAGCAGGGGCAGGAGAGAGTATTGGTGGTTGGAATGGCCCAAACAATTATTTCTTGTAGACTAATGCCTTCCTGCTGTGTTACTTAAGATAACTTCCATATGACTCACCAAATTTGATCTTAATTTGAGCTTTTTTTTGTAAGTTAAGCCTTTTCCCTTTTTCTTTGTATCTGAAGTTCTTTTTAGGTAAACACCTAAAATTAATCCAGAGACAGCAGAGATAACCTTGCTATTACAGTTACAAGCTTCCCGGAAGACTAATGTTTCCAGTATAAAAGAAATTAATCTAATTATTCCACTCATATTGCTACTTGCATGTTAACTAATACTTGTTCCATTTGATCCTGCAGCATACTGAGTAATTTATACACCCACCACCTCATGAGACCTCTGGAGCATCCCATATAGTCTACCTTCAAGACCTGGAGTGCACCTGAAAATTGTTACTGCATTCATGGAGGCCAGGGTAAAATTTGTCAGGCCAGCTATCCCCTTGCAGACACACAATTCTGTGATAAAAAGCAACTTCTCCTTATCAGCTTAGTTATGCAAGCTCTGAGGAAGATAGCAGGTTCTCTGAACCCACGGTTTAATCTTCTCTGAAGTAAATGGTTCATCAGTTTCAAGTCCAAATCCAGTACACACTGGTGGGAGCAATTTCCAAAGATAGGGAAGCCTCCCTGTATGGATGCTTTTCCCCTCATACATAAATAGGTATATAGTCATTTGGACTGGTGAGCTGAATGCATGAGAATGCAATATTAGCCATAAAATCAAAATAATTCTACTATGAATTGGTTCAAATTTTATTGAAAAGAACTGTTTTTTCCTCATGTGGAGTTAAAATTGTCACTGTTGCTGTTTCATGCAGGAGAAAACACAGGTAGATGCTCCCTCTCTCTTCAAGCCAGACCACTTTAAAAAGAGATCTTAATTAACACATATGAGATTTGTTTGGGAATCCTAAGGCTTGCAACACTTCCTCATGTGTGTCTCAGTACATTTTAAGTAGTACATGTTTTACACAAAAAATTATCCTAGCAGGTAACACGGGCACCTCTTTGTTTCTCAGTATCCACCACAAAATACCAAAGATGAAATGCTAAAAGTTAGTTTTTAGATAGCTAGACAGATCTTAGGACTCATGTCAGAACATGTACTGCACTTACCACTTTTTAGAGTAGAGCTGAAACTTGTAAGTGAAGGCATACTTCTTACACAGTATGTGGTAAACAGAATTAAGGTGTTTTGGCTCACATGAATCAACAGGGACTCGTAACTTCTGCAGAGTCCATGTCTCTATTACAAAGCCATTTGCCACAACTTGCAAAATATTGAGATCTGGATGGTGTTTGATTATGTTGCATAATTCTAGTTTTATTCAACCCTTTCTTTAAAATTACATTCATATAAAATCCATGTTTGTATTTTACATAAACCAGTTGCATCAGAAATTCAAATTATTTGCAAGAATAGTTGTGTTTGCATTCCTGAGGAAACTTCATCTGATGTTAAGGCAGTTCTGACTGTCTAATTAAAATTTAGGAATTTAGGAATGCACATATCGCATGATCACATCTGATCTAAGCCACCTTCTTGATAATCTTTGAGTCTCATTTCCCCTGGCTCCAAGTGGATCCCATTTATTCTCTTTCCTATCCCTTCCACATAATCTCTCATTTCATTTTCTTGTCTCTTTCGAGAAAAAAAAAAATCAAAGTATAAAAGCCCATCACTTTGGAACAAATGTGATATTAAATCTTTTTCATCTTTCAAGTTTTTTGTCTTAAAAACAACACACCCTCTTTGAGAAGAACCTCTTTAGCACACAACAAAGGCTCCCTGAGATAATATGCACAAAATCTTTATGGCAATTTATGTCTTTAATAAACCTTTATCTAACTTTCCTGTAAAAAACTTGAAGTAGCCAGAGCTTAGTCATAAAGTTATCTGACACCACTTTGCTTTCATTTAACAGACTGGTGAGTACATAACTTTGTAGAAAAGCAAACTCAAAATATCATTCATGTTATATGTACGTATGCTCTCAAAATGAAGAATTCATTTGCCTCAGAACAGGCTCCTGAACTCATTTCAGCCAATATGAGTGAAGCAGGTGAAGAGAAGGGAAAACAGGAAGCTCAACTGAAAAAAAACAGGAATCTGTTGGCATCTCCAGCACACTGGACACAAAGGGCATTGTGCTGGGATGAGAGAGGTGCCTCCTCCTAAGCTATTGGAGAGCCAAACCCAGAGCCAGTCCCCGTGCAGGAGCTGAGGGCTGCATCTGCCAGAGCTGGGTCAGTGTTTTCAGGAGGGACACAGCCTTTGGAGCAGATGCAGAGCCTCTTCTTGGCTGCCAAGGCCAGACACACAACACTACTCAAGCAAACAACAGATGTAAAGACCATTTTGAATCCTGGGAGAGCAAGGCACAAGATTTTTTTCACACAATTTCCTTTTTGTGTCAGGAACCGTGTTGTGTTCAGCTCTGCTCAGTTTGTTGTGTTGTTTAACTTCATATAATTGACAAACTGACCTGTAAATCTTCTTGCCAACATCTTAGTGTTTTATGGGTCATCAATCTCAGCCTCCTTGGATGTGTCTATTCCATAAATACAAGCCAGTACAAAAAAAAGGAACAAGGGTGTGGAAAGTTAAGTCTTTTTAGCTGTGCCAGGGCTGGTAACTACAGGATCTGGTTGCCCCAGAAAGAAGCCCCTAATCTCAGCATGACAGGGCAGTTTAATTCATGGTGAGACAGGTGTGGTTGTAGACAGTTGTGAAGATCTTTTCCAGACATCTTTATGCTCTCTAGGTAAATTGGGAACTTTCAAGCACAGATGAAAAATGAGCAACAAAGCAATGCTTAGCCCTGGAAAATCAGCTTTGCCTGTGCCAAATGAGGGTTGAAGTGAACAGGGTAAAGATTTCTGTGAAACTGCAGGAAACCCTTGGCAAAAGTAGCTTCTCTGGATTCTCCAGAGCAGCAAGCTCAGCTCACTAGCCTTTGCTATGTGAGGAGATGGTGATGATGAGGGGATTCTCACACTCGGACAGGCAAAAATAACTTCACCTGTTCTGCAGTGAGTGTAGTGTATTCACCCAGAGATTACAGATCAAATCCTGCTCTGCTTCACTGCAGGTGGATAAAGCCCTTACCTCTCATTTCTTTTTGAAACTGGATATTTATTCCAAGGAGTGAGGCTACAGCTGTGGACTACTGTGGACATTTAATGGCATAATTGAGAGTTATAAGACCAGTTCTCAAAGATGATATGCTCCTTGAGCAATCTGTTTAGTGAGAATATGACTCACACCTTGCTCTGTCTGACAGAACCTCGCCCTTGGCTCCCTGGTAATGGAGATGGATATGCAAATTCACCAGTGGCTCTTGTACTGCTCAGTGCCTTGGGGCTCTCAAGTTTCCAATGCATGCACTTGGAATAAGAGCTCTTGCTGCAAACATCACATGTAGTGGCTAAAACGTGAGAGATCACTCCATTTTCAGAGGACTGTGCAGTCCCCTGTACTTTTCTCTACCACCAGACATTAAACAACAGACCAAAAACTTTTATGAATGTAAATCTGATTGCCTGAGATGGCTCAATCCAATCCATGCCACAGTGCCACATCACCACACTTGTATTGATTCCAAGTTTGAGTGGTCCATGCACCACAAAACAAATCTACTGCCACACTTGTAGAATGAAATCCCTGAAGCTTATACAGGTCAGTAAACACAACTTCCCTGCTGTAAAGTTTTTATTGCATATCCTGCCTTATCCATAATAGTGCTAAGATACACCTTATACATTTACCAGTGTATCACCGTGTAGTAACATATATACTCTATTTAGCAGTGTTGTGATTCCTTTCCTGAGCAAAGGAAACATAAATAACGTAAACATCAGTGAGAACAATAGATAATGGGGATTAAAAGCCCCAAGTCAACAGATGAAAATTTCTGGATAGATGAAAGATATGTAAAATCTTAAAATTATTTGGGTGGGAAAGATGTTTAAGATTATTGAGTCCCATAACCAAACCACATCCCCAAGCACCACCTTTACATATTGTGTAAATACCTCCAAGGCTGCTAACTCTACCACTTCCCTTGGAAGCCTGTTCCTGTGCTTAACAATATTTTTCATGAAGAATTTTTTTTCTGGTAGCCCATCTAAAACTCCCCTTGGTACAATTAGAGGCTATTTCCTCTTGTCCTGTTATACCCCACCTGGTGATAACCTCCTGTCAGAGAGTTATAGAGAGTGACAAGGTCCCCTCTGAGCCTCCTTTTCTCCAGTCTGAGCTCCTCCAACTCCCTCATCTGCTCCTGGTTAGACTTGTGCTCCAGACCCTTCATCGGCTTCATTGCTCTTGTAAGTAAAAGTAGATTTAAGTAGAAAACAGGTGATAAAATAATAAAAAAGCCCAAACCAGTAAAAAACATACAGTAAAAACAATTCATCTAACCGACAGCCAGAATGATTGTCCTGGTAAAGCTCTGTCTATATGTTATTTTTCTTCCTTTGCTCTTTTTTATCCCCCACTTACTGCAAGGGTTTCATATCTACATGTTGCCATCGCAAGCCCACAATTACAGCTTTTCTTTTCTATTGAATATTTTCAGTGATAATTCCTACGTTAAGAGAGATTTTCTCTCCCGCCTCAAATAACTTTATAGAGGAGCACTGCTGGGGGAGAAAGAGGCACATCCATAGCAAGTGGCAAATCCTTCAGCAAGTGGTACCACCATAAGAATTAGCAGGGGGAGCTCTGTGCCAGACCCTGGTGTGCTGAGGAAGTAATTTTCACGAGTTAGGCACAAGGACATCTCTATCATTATTAGCATTTTGATGTTGTTTTCATTATCACTATTATGTGAATATTTCCATTACAATTCCATTGCACAAATGGTATAAAACAGAAAAGTCCTTTTAAGTATAGGCATGCATAAAAGTTCAGCCTTTGAATGCTTCTTTAATATACAGAAGTTTTTGAAAAGCAGCACTCTCTTAAGTCATTGCAGCTAGTTTCAGAATAGGAAAGGAATTGGACAGTGTTTGTTTCTCTCACGTACCATCCTGATTTTTTAAACACTGAAATACAGAAGTGAAAAACATTTCCTAGTGCCACAGAGCACATAAAGAACCAAAAAAACCGAGCTGAAACATTATAAAGTCTCTTTTAAATTTTAACATTTTATGCCAGGCAGAACAGCAAACCTGCAATTATAATAGCAGAAATTCAGAAAGTAGAAGAGAAACCCTTCCCAGACCACAGCCCAGCATCAGAGCACCTGTGATTTAACTCATGGGAAGGGTGAAAATCAGAATTTCCCCATGTGCTGAGCCCACTTCAGAACAGCAGGGACTGGAAATTGCCTCAAGCATAAGCATTTATATCATCATCTCACGTTGGTAAACTGGGTTGTCTGCAATTTGATGGAAGTTTTTCCCATTTTCAGAAGTTATAGTTATCCTATATATCATGTGACCTTCCCCAGTTTACCCACAGATTATTCCCTATGAGATATTTTATTACAATCCAAACTATAAAAGTAGAAAGGAGCTACCATTCTATATTGGAGCACAAGGGCAAGAAGTGATTCTAATTTGCAGCTAAAGATGAAACTACTACAGGTCCCAATTTCAGCTTAATTAAACACAATCTTTTAACTGTTTAACAGATGTAGCCCAAGCTTACAAAAAATCAACAAAGGAGCCTCGTCTCACACAACACTCCCACACCAGATTTACATTTTCTTGGGAGATCCATTTTACAGATAATGTTCAGGTAGCTTTTAACACCAGCAAGTGCACTTGTAAGGACAGAGCTAGAGGTGCTCCTCTTAAATGACCCCAGTCCTACCTTTTCTGTCTCCCTGTTAATCATGCTACAGCTGTAGTGAACAATCACCCCTCTTCCAGCATCTTTCCCACTCCTTTTTCTGGATTGCCTCTTGGCCTTTAACACTGCAACCTGATTCTATGGCAACAAACTGTACAGAGTTCATTTAAATCTTTCTGAGGTCCTCATATAGTTTGTGAACACCAATTTTTAATCATTTAGCTTTGACCCATGGTGCTTCACTGTAATATATGCACATTTTATCAATACCTTCCACAAGGATGATATGGAGCTCAGTTAATACGGAATTATGACCTTGGATGTTTAGATGGACTGTGGTGAAAAAGAAGCACCATTTTTCCATGTTATCAGCAACTGCACTCCTGAAATCAACACTGTATTGAGGAAATAAAAATGTGCTTTCCCACACTAGGAGGTCCTGTCAGTAATCACCGTGCTGCTACTAAAAATTTCTTTCTGCCTTCCCTGTTCATGCTGCTGGTTTGCCCTGGGATTTCTCAGCTCTCTCTAAAGAAGGAAGGAGCATAAGAGTCTCCGAGAATGCCCATAGAAATAGAAAAGTATATTGTGGATCATGTTCTGTACACACAGCTGAGGTCAGAGAGGAAAGGTGTCTGCTAACGTAGGTTGGCACATCTTCTCCTATTGCCCAGACACAGTTCTCCTGGCTGCTGTTCTGCCCTCTGAATTATGCCAATTGTAGATTAACTCCTATTACTTCCATATTCCATGAGCTCCCCAGTACCACCCATTAGAAAGGAACTATTTTATAGAGAATATTTTTAATGTCTTTTCTTGATCTATTGTTGCTATGCATCTGTTATTCAGCTGTGTAAAGTAATTAAGGAATGATCTCATGGAAAGAAGAGCAGAGTTATCTCTTAGGAACGTGTATGTGCATACAAAAAATCACTATCAAAAAGTACTTTAGTAAAAAATTAGACCTGCTACCACCTTATGTCAATTCTGCAGTTAATTGCAAATGCAGATTTTAAGAGGGGAACTACTGTGCACAGTAGACTTGTCTATTCAGAAGAATGAGTAGGTCTTAGTTGTGAGATGACAGCAAGAATTCTAATTTCCGAATAAAACTGTGCTTGATTTTCCACAGAAAGTTTTTACTTTCAGCTTGCTTGCCACCACTCTCTGCCATGTAATAAAATCTCACCATGTCTGAAGAGTTTTGCAATGCAGTACAGGACAATGAATTATAAATTAAAAACATCTTATTGCTATCGTTGTTGTTTCGAGAACAGTTTTTAAAAACAAGCAAGGAATGTGAATTAGACAAGCAAGCACATACCAGGGCTGGTTCATGTATGTGTGTGTGCAACACCATGGGGCGCCTCTGGAGAGACTCTTCAATGACTAAAAGCTTCATTTTTAAGCCAATAATTCTCCACTTTAACCATCTGTAACAAAGTAACTATAGTTCTGTTTAGCTTTTCCCCCCTTTCAAGCTTTACTTCCCATTTATTAAAAGATCCTTTGAAGCAAAGACTTGCTTGGGTGAAGTCTGTTATTAAACCAGCCGAAATTGCTGCTTTCATTGTGGCACTTAATTGGGGTGTTGTGCATCAGGAGCCATTAGAGCTCTCCCATGGTGCAGTTGGGAATGTCACGTTATGCCATATGGGAAGGCTACAGCTTGGAAATGATTTTTGGGATGTTTGATTTTTGTGTCAATGAAGGCAGATAGGAAAAATGAGGTGAATCTGAGCTCCAGGGACTGAAAGCACAGGCTGAAAATCTCTTCGATGGCCCCTGGTGCCTGCAGAGTCCACAGGGTTTAAAAAGTGACTCCTGTTAGTCACAGACTTAATTGTGTAATGGGCAGATGCAACCAGGTAATTAATATCACTTCTCCCTAGAGGATTAGCTAAGATTATTGTGTTAAGCCCAAGAACTTTCCTGTGGCAGAAAGTGATAGAAAAACTGGAAAGGACCTGCAAAAGCTGCTGGAAAGAACATTTAAATTTAACATTTCCATGGTGCAACAACAATGGAAGTGAGTTTACAACTGATGTAGATATTAGGAGGATATTAAAAAGCTAGGGATATATGATTTATTAATGTTTTTATCATTAACATTACTAAAAGTGTGCAGCATAGTCTTTTAAAAAAGTAGTGCCCTCCTTGTTTTCTGAATAGAGTCCCAAATGCATGGGGGGGTTGACACTGGAAGATTTTAAATCTTTTTAAGACTAATTAAAATGAATTCTGTTTCCAGACAACATACTGGGCTATAAGGATCATGGACTGGAAGCTCATTCTATCTTTCAAATTAAATTTCATTAATTGGAAATAAATAGAGTGTTCAGAACTTGTTTATCTTGCTACTTTAATTTCCTGCAGAAAATATCTTCATTTTTTCCTCTCAGTTATTTCTGACTTAATTAATAAACAGCTTCAAAAGTAAACTAATTTTTCTAGGTGTAATAGTCTGAACGTCAGGGTTGGGTTATGTCTCCCTCTTTAAGAATAATAGCTGCAGGCTGGACTGCATTTTTAGTGCAGCTCTTTGATGAATCCTTCCATCTCTGCCTCTGATTTCTGCAGCAGACTTTTACAACTGAAGCTCCATTACATTCATAAACCATTGCCTGACCTTCTAGTTGATAGATTTCAGGCCAGAGCTTGCTCGAACTCACAGCAGAGCATCTAAAAATAATTTTACCTTCAACAATGTTGTGCTGTTTGTAAATCCCCTTATGCAGCGAGAAACAACAATTACTGGAATGTTGACTGTATTTTCCTCTTTCTGCATGAAGATTTACCAATTCTAAAAAGTGATTGCTATGAAATAGTGAGCAGCCAGACTGGCATGTAACAAGGTGCAGTCCCTTACTGCAAAACACACTGCCAGTATCAGTGCAGAAACTCATGAAACATTCAGTCTACTACCCTGAACTGATATAGTCAGTTGTGTTCAAAATTAAAACCAATTTTTGCAGTAAAAAGAAAACAGCACCTAGCGTAAATATTGCCTCTTCTCAAGGAAAATGCTTGGGATTCAGCTCTGGTAGAAGCAGTTCAAAGTATATTCATGGTGGCATGATTGTACAGATTTATAGGCAGACCACAAGTACAGCAGAGAAGGTATGCAAAAATGACAATGCTGAGGCTTCTTAGAGACCCCAGCAAAGCATAAAGTCAGGCTGGAACTGAATCTTCAGTGTTGGCAAGATTTTGTTTATAATATGAGCAATTTTTGGCGTGGCCAGTTTGGGTTAACGTATTACAAGGTCTGAATTTGCAGTAGAGAAAGCTCCTATAACTAATTATTTTTCTGTTCCACCTTTATGATCATGATCATGCTTTTTTTTTTTTTTTTTTGACTGATGTGTAAAATAAAATATTTTTCATTGAGGTTATTTTTGATTGGCAATTTTTAAAACCACCCCACAGGAAAAAGCAGGCATAGATTCAGAGTCTCTGGAACTTCCCAGCTGCAATGGCAATGCACATATCATCAAAGGCCCAACAGGAAAACAAAAAACTGAAGCTGTGGGAAGTGTTCAAAAAGTAAAGAAACCAAAACCTAGAGGTTGCCCAAGGCTTTAGCACTGGCCATCAGTAAATACAGGGAAAACAAAACAGAAGAAAATTATTTCTGCAAGGTAGATGCATTTTCTTGGGGCATCTTGGAAAAACTAAAGACAAGTCTTTCCTCAGCTGGAAATTTACTCTAGGCTCCTGTCCACTACATGAAGGCAAACTTCAGGAGCAGCAAGCAGAAAAGGCAATCTTCCTAACTAAAGGCATTTATTTGTCTGTTTGCTTATTTAATGGACATTCTTTTGAAAGAATTAATGGCTTCTGCAATTCTCCTGTCGAGTGGGATATATTCTGAAATTTTTCTGACACCACTGCCTCCATCAGTCAGGGGAGGTGGAAGGTGTATTTGTGCAAATGAACTGTCAGCTTCCCAAGTGAAATCACTCGAGTGGGAGGAGGGAAAACATCTCTTTCTTCTTTTCTGAGAGAGCTATAAAGGTACTGCCATTTCTTTTAATAGATTTGCCCTTTGAATCTTGTATTTGTAGCCAAGAGCTCAAAAAGCAGAGTAGGAGGAGGGAGACAACGAAGAAAAAAAGTAGAGTTGACTAAATAATAGAGAGAAAGAATGAAAGAAAAGGGAAAGAATGAAGGGAATCTAGACAGCTAATAACAAAAGCAATTCAAAACATCCAGGAAATACTGTTTTCATAGGAAAAAAACCAGACACTTTTACCAACCTTATGGATAAAATTGGAATGAAAAGAAGAGATGTAGAAGGAAATGGTACTGCTTTAATTCCTTGACTGTTAACAGGTTATTTTCTGGTTTCTGTATTTATATGTGTGTGTGCATGTATGTGTAAATACATTTAAGAATAGTGACTTCAGTTAGTTCTGATTCAAACTCAAGCACCTTCCTAAGAGGAGTGCATCCCTGCACCATACCCAAGGAAAGAATTGAACAGATCTTCACAAAGTAATTAATCAACACTTTCCTCCTTTTAACACTCTCAGAGCTTTATCTTGTGTATTCATCATTAAATGTCTCTCCATGTCTGCAGAATTGTTCCAGTATAATTTATTTTTTTAACATTTAATCTTCCTAATGTACCTTCAAGAACTACTCCTGCAATAGTTCTAATAGTTCAGCAATAGCTGCTGTGTCTCTACCAAACCACCCCCAGAATAATTTTAAAAGTCACATTTATGCTGCTGGGGGAAACAAAAGCAGACAGGTTTTCTATGGTTTGTGCAAGCTTGGCAGTGACCTGCTGTAAAGTAAGTAAATAGTTTAGAACTATTTTTTTAACTGTTTTGTTTTATTATCTCTATCATTAAAAAAAATCCCACAAGCTCTTCTGGCATTGCAGGAATAAGAGTGGCAGGACTGACAGACACACAACATCATCATCTGCTGCAGTGAAACCAATATCAATTAATTTAGATGATTTGTTCTTAAAGGCCCTCCAAACTGAATTTTGTTAAAGAAAGTAAGCTTTCTCTGTTTGACTCTATTCACATCAAATCACAAGTTTTCTAAAAGCTTTCTAAGCTATTAAGAATTTGGAATATTTTGCTTTCCACAGTGAACATCCTGCTTAATTAAGCAATCAAGAAAAATAAATCCCTTTGCTTATGTGGGATTCAGAAAGTGAAAATTGAAAGCAATCTGATTTTCAGCTGTTAAAACATTAAAAACACACATGCAGAGAACCAAACACAAATCCTTGCCATGATCATACACCTGCACTGGGATTTGAACAGAAGCTGCAGTAAGAACCATTCCTCCTCAAAAAGAACACACTGTTCATTGGAGGATCTCTCATATTGAGGGTAAAACATAAAGGCTTCAACACTTTTCCAGGTGTACAAAAAAGGATTGTACAGGAAACAATATAGAAAAAGAAAATAATTGAGAAACATTTTGAATAGCTTTCATAATCACAGATTATCTAGATCCATGGAGATAGCTCTGTCCTCCTGCCACAAGAGCAGTTGTTCTGGAATGTAGAGGAGAAAATAGTCCAGGCAAAAAATAAAAGCCACCATTCTGCTCTGAAATGTATGCGTACAACTCTCAAAAAATTGTAACAGACTGCAAATGAGCACAAATGAAAGGATGCTTAAAAGCATAGGATAAAGATATGTGCTTTTTGGATTCAGAGAACGAAGTCAGGCTCCTATTCATATAATTCTGGGCTAAGAAAAATGTAGATTAGAAGCCTCTAAAAGCCTGTCATTGCATGATACGTACCTTCACACATATACATGCATAATAGACATCTGCAAAAAGTGGTGCCCTTGGGCCTGGGTTCATCACTTTGTATTTTATTCTGTACAATGCTATCTGGATGCTTTAGCCAGGGAAAGAAACGTGGTTTCATCCATGAATGGGTCACTGACCTTAGAATTGAAAGATTTATCAGGGTATGTTTGCATGACAAAATGCAGCACTACACAGAAATATATGAGCTCTAAATGTGACATCTCCAAAATGGAAAAGGATTTAACTGAATTAGCACAGTCCTCTGATCAGCCTCCTCTGCCCTGCTGTTCAGCAAAGCTACTTAACTCAGACAGAGCTGTACTAACACAGTTATACTTGTCCTGGTTTCAGTGCCAGCCCAGCATGACTCTCACTGAATTTAACTCTAAAGGAATTTACATGATGCTTTTCCAAAAGGACCCCTAAAGCTCCTAATTTCAACCTAAATAAGATCTGTAACAGTAAAAGTAAAAAGAAAACAAAACAAAACAGCAAAGTTAAAATATTTTACTTATTACCATGGCTCCTGAGAAGGAGTTGGGGCCAATAAACTTATCACCTCCTCACTATGGAAGACCTGGAAATATGTAGGACACATGCACATCCTAAATACACCTGGATCCCAAAAGGCAGCAACAGAGCAGTTAGTGATACCTGCAAGGACTAGCACTCAGGGGAAAGTGAGAGGGCTCACTGAAGCCAGAAACTCCTCTGGAAAAATATAGGAAAATGAAAAATAATTTTAAAAAAAGAAAAAGGAGCATTAATTTTGGTCTAAATGAGATCTTAAGAACACCCAGGACACTGGAATGTGGAAAGGCAATCTCCCTGTGAGATGCCTGAGAAATGAAGGAGCACCTCTGGAATTGCCTCTTCATGAACACAACTGTAACCTGGCTGACATCACTGAAATTCAGTGGGAAGAATACAATTGCAAAACTGATGTTAAAATAAGTCTTTAGAGAGGTCTGCGGGACAACAAGGAGGCATAATAATTTTCTTTGTCAAGTAATTCTGTGATTTAATAACTAATGAAGCTTGGGCTCTTAGAGATCTGTGAATGACTGATGTCATCTAAGATAACATCTGCTGGGCTAGAAGTTTTTAAACAGGTCACCATTTATAAAAAAGCTCCTCCATGGGGATTCTTTGGCATCCTATAAAACAGGAACTCCTAGACTCCTTCTTGGGCAACTGTTTCCCTAGCTAATATGAGCCCAAATTATAGAAAGTCAATTGTTTTGAGGCTGCCATTCTGTGCCAAATTTATTTGGAAAGAGTCCAGAGAAGGGACAGTCAGAAGATCCCATAACACTGTGTGATCCTATTGTATTTTTCCATGGGAGAAGAGTTTTAAAAAAAGGTTCTGTTTGACTAATTTACCTTAAATAAGAGAAACAGAAGATCTGGAATGTCATGGGTACACACTACAGCTTAAAAAATGAGGAGGTCCCTGTTATCCTCAGCTACCCAGCATCCAAAGCCCCAAGGGACATGATGAAAGGCTACACCAACACCTGACTGTGATATGCACAGAGGCAATTGTCTAATCATGGGACAGTTTCTTCTGAGAGATCAAGGTCTGGAAATCCCCCACTGCTGGAAATAAAGTGGAACTTTGGAAATTACAGGAGATCTCACGCCTCAAAAACACTTATTAGGGCTGTAGTAGCAGGTTAGAATCCTGAGTAAAACACATTTGATTGGAGAGGTTACCAACTCCTTCCTTCACTTCCTTTCTCAACCTGAATGACATGCAGACCTTTCTGGAAAAGATTACTGCTCCTGAGTAAGGACAAGTCACATGGCTTTTTTTGTTAAAAACGACTAATTGCATACAGATGAAAAATATTATTAATGAAACCACTTAGGATAGAGAGCTAAGCAGGCAAAAAAATAAAGAGAATATCTTAGTAGATGTTCAATTCAAACGGAAAATTATGAATTATAATTGGGAACTGCTTAAGAGCATTTTCCTCTGTGCTCAAAATAAGACACAAAGAATGGCAAAACTCAATTTTCTAGAAAGTGGTGACAAACCCAAAACAATGTGTTTCAAAGCAAAAGTGAATGCAGCTATTTAGGCAATGTAAAAGGATATTATTACAGCAAATATGGGGAAAAGGGATAAATAGCAATAGATATAAAATATAAGTAGGGCTTCAAGAAAACTAGCAATAGAAACTAAAGAATATAAAATCAAGGGCTGGCAGATTTGATTAAGATGAGAGAAAATTATTAAGCATGTGAGGGAGGAAGAGATACTTAAGATTGATCTAAATATTTAGAGCAATTACCATAAAAAAGATGAAAATTCAGAATAACTCAAGTAATTTTTTTGCACATTTTGAACCAACTTGTTGCCATACAGGAGTATGATGGAAAAATATCTGTTCCAACATAAACAAGCAGAAATTCAATGGGACAGTTTTCATACAGGAGGCCTGAAACCATCACCCCAGAACCTCAGTGGGCCATATAAACTATCAAAATATATTAAATAAAATTTGGATAGTGAGAAAATTCAAGACAACTTGCAAAAGTTAAAATTGTGCTAATGCTGGTGTAGAGAGAGAGACAGAGAAGCATTTGTATTTAACTTCTCTTGACAACTTTTAGAGAAGTTAAGTTTGGCTTCTAAAGTATTGACATATTATACAGCTAGAGTACCACAAGAGATTTTTATTAATAAAGTGGAATGATACAAAACTCAATGCAATAAATATTTTTCATTAGTTGCAAGCTGGTTGCCTTCTTAAAACTGGAATTAAAAAAGGAATCACCTAGCATCATAAACACTCCAGTTGCACTGGGTTTTGGCAATCCATGGAGATCAGGAATAAAATGTTGACATGCCAATAGCCAGGGTGAGCGCTACCCACACTGGGACATTTGCACAGAGTCCTCACCTGTGAACTGGGAGACCTCAAAAGCCCAGTCAGGGCTTTCCTTCAGGCTTGTTCCTGTTTTTCCATTCAAACCATAATCTGCTGGCAGGAGAGTCGATCATTTTTTCATGAACTACCATTTATTAGTAGTGTGGTTTCCTAAAAGCTCTTTGTTATATTTCAATTTAGTCATGAAAGTACAAAAAAAGTCTCTTTGTAAAAGCAGGATGAACCTGCAACCAGAGACCAGAATTTACTTTAATAGTATGCTGTAGAGTACCATAATGTAATAAAGGTTACAAAGGAAGCCCAGGTGTCATAAAGCAGTTCCACTGGCTTGGGCAGAATATTACACCTGCTGATTTTTCTATTTTCTCCACACTTAGACTACATCTATATTTATGAGGGGGAAAAATGATGAAATATTTAAGCAGTAAGCAGCTTGAAAACCTTCTATTTGTTTGCTAAAATTTAACACATGCTGCAGTAAAAGACCAAAGTCCTGGAAGCAAGCTGCAGGGCTGTCAGAGGGACAAGGAACTGCCTTGGCACATGCCCTGCAACCACAACAGCTGACCCCAAGTGTTTGGGAGCTCTGCAGCAAGGGCCACTGCCACCGAGCCTCAGGGACCTCATGGGCTCTGGGTACATTTTAGAGAAGGACAAAAACAGGATGTGGAATGTCCTTTTTTCTCTTTAGGAATGGATCTGAGCTGGAATAAAGAATGAAGCTACCAAAGCAACATCCCTGACTTATTTGTAGTATGATATAAAGATGAACAGCTGTGTTTCTGTTTGGAAGAGTGGTTCTCAACTTTGTGTGAACAGAACAAGGAATGACCCACACTTTTTCTTTTTTCATATTGGCAATTGCCATAAATATTTTATACTATCTTAGGAGAAAAAAAAAACAAGGAGGTCAGAAATTCTAAAAAGTTTTTAAACTATTCCTTCTGTGTAAGGCCATTGCATGAGATGTATTTGTGGCAAGAGCAAAGTAAATGAGACATAAATGAACTCCAATCTTCTGTACTTACTCTGTGGCCTCAGTCACTAACTGTGGCTAAATGGACTGTACCAGTGAACCTGCCCTTCAAAATATGAATGCCTTGGGTATGAGAGGCAGGGATTTGAAAACTGACACACTCTTAACCCTTGAGAACTTGCTAGATCTTTTCCACCAAATCTTCGAGGTTACAAACAGGGGGAAACAATCAGTTTCAAATATAACCAATCAATTAATCTGGGTATGATAGTAGTCTCCATTAATTTAATTAACTACAATTTACCTTAGTGTTTCTAGGCAGGGAGAGGCAGGCAGGAACCCATTCTCATTCAACAGAGAAAGCACACAAAGCCTTTGAATCTATATTCTCAGATTACTCCTGTAATTCCTCATGGCAAGAGATTGCTTTGACTGGGGAGGTACTAATTTACACTGAAAAGTACAAACATGAACATAAACACTGGAAATCTCAAGTAGTGATTTACAAAGTTTTGTAGAAATAAAAACCTTAGCAAAAGAGATAAGACTGGATTTAAAGGCATACCCTGGACCTCTGTCTATGAAATAACCCTAAGAAGATATCTGGGCCTTCCTCTGCAAATAAATTTGGACTTTATGAACTATTAATAAAATCAGAAAGATCATGTTAGGATACTAGCAAAGTGAGACAAATCTCTTAGTTTGAACAAGGTGAACAGGGTAGAGTTTATCCTTATCCAGTGATGTAAGATATGGGCAGTTTCCTCACTAACTTAATAAAGAGATGAACTATTTAAAGGAAATAGCACATATCCAAGCCAAGGGAGAGCAAACCCATCAGGAAACACTAGAACAACAAACCACCTCATAAAGAACATATAGAAATAAAAATAAATCTGACAATTCATTCCTTAATTTATTTGCTTTGGATTTTCTATAATGAATTTTTATTTACATGTTTAAAGCCATGCATAACAGAGATGAGATAGTGAAAGGAGGAGGTAATTAAAATCGAATGTTGTGTTATGAATATTAATATCAAGAAATAGTAGCATAAAAGGTTAAAAAATGGAAAATTAAATCTAAAAAGACACAGAAAGTTCTAATTCTCAATCATAATTAAAATGCATGTCTTAATTCAGAGAAGCATGAAAAGAACCCCTTTATTCATAAAATGTGATAAAAAAAGTGAAGTACAACAAGTTACTTATTCTGATGGATTATTAGAGGAGATGGAAACAACCCATTAGGACAGAATGAAGAAGAGAAATTTGTAAGAGAGATTAGAATTTCTGTTTCAAATGGCCACATGCTCCATAGCAGAATTTGAGGACCCAATAAAGCCCTGATGATTTTTGACTTCTTTGCAAAGCAAAGTGCCAAATACCCAACAAGGAGGAACTCTCACAGCTCAATTGTCAGAAATGTGAAGCCTTTCTCTAGGGAATATTCTCTACCCTGGCAATGTCACCTCGTTCCCATCAAGTCCCTCCCCACCTCTGCCCTGTGTTCAAACCTCACTGGAGCAGTCGGTGGATTGATGCGGAAACAAAGTTGAATATTCCCATGTACACAGTGACAACACTAAGCAGAAGAGGGGGAGTAAAATAATTAAAACATTAACTAGATTGAAAATTAAATGGCATGGATCGTTGGGTACCTCTGCCTTGGCTTATTGGGTGTTGATAGGTTACCTCAATAATTTGCAATTTCTCCTGCAGAGGCATTAAGGGCCCTGGTGAGCCTGTGCTGTGTGTACAGACCTGCTCTAAATGACTCAGACTAAAATGACAATACATGGGAAATGACACAGAGCCATAAAGAGGTTAATGGACTTAACCAAGGTTACAAGAGGAGATAATAGGAGGGATGAGAATAAAATAAAACAAGCAAAGACTACAAGCCCTTCCTACTCTCCTGCTGTCATGCTTAAAGAAACTCCTTCATTTAGATAAATGAGCTTCACAGCAGTGAGTTTGTACAGCCTCAATAATGTACATCTCAAGGTCACCTGAGGATTTCTGCTGGTGGTAGTAGCAAGATGTGTCTGTTCAAAGAGGTCATGAGGTGCAACTTCAGTTGCACCTGCTGCCAAATTTTTGTGTAGTCAAGAACAAACTGCATAAAGCTTTTTCAGGAGGTCCTGCCTCTCAAAGTGCTGTGATGACACATTAATGTGACATCTTTGTGACATTCTTTGATTCTGAGGGATGTCTAAGCAAAAGCGATCTCAATCATAGTGGACTGAAAATCAGAATTTAAATTCTTGTCCCCAGTTTGGATTTTTGAGTTTCTTCTGTCTCAAGTCCTAGCATAGTAAAAGCTGATTTCCATCACTAATTCACTTACAATGGTTACATGGTTTCCTGATGTTAGCATAATTAAATTAGACACATTTATGAAAATATAATAATGCTTATCAAAACAAGGCTTTGGTTTGTTTAAACATGCTGATAAAGCTCAGCTCGTGTTCTTAGAAGAAACCAAAGTATCAGTTTGCATCCACTTCTTATGGTTTCCCCTTGGCTATTAATGAATCTAGTGCCTATATATTTTGAGACACTCATTATAGTGCTACTCATAAAAAATAACATTTAGACGTAGCTTCAACAGATGCACCAATACATTGAATTAAGTGTTATATTGTGGAAATCCATCATTATGTGTGTTCAAAGATGAATGTTCAATGGTTAATATATATATATGAATGTGAAAAATGAGATCAGAGCACAGAACAAATCGGATTTTGTTCCTGTTTTCTGATTCTGCAATATGTCCACAATTACTAGAAACAAATTCTCTGAGACAGCACATACTCCCTGTTGAGGGAAATGGAGTTGCTTTTCTTGTTGTAGCCAAGGGAAGCTTATATATTTCATACTTTCCACTTTTAGAATGATTTTACTCTGTTATATATTGTTGAATTAGGTATGATTTTGCCAAAAGATTTAACATTTGCAGGACTTTGTTGTTAAAGGAGAGGCAAATATTTCACATCAAATAAAACCTTTCTGAGATGCTACTTTTGCTATCTGGTACTCAGAGTTGATTCACATAAAACCATGCCACTGAAGGAAAATTTAAGAAAATCACTGCCCTTTTCATTAAGAAAATATTTCCTTTTGCTGTCCATGACCTTTGGGGACAGCTCTGCTTCCCCTTTCACATCATAGAAAACACCTCTAGGAAGGAAGCAGAAGATTGTGGCATAGCTTTTTCTTCTGCATTGAAGTCCCAGATGACATTTCTTCAAATGATTTTATCTTTAATACAGTGTTTTCACAAAGCACATCCCATCCAGCCTATTCGAGCTAGAGTCCAAGTCAAACACAAAGTGAGAATATCACTTCTCTTCCATTTGTTTTCTAAATGCTATCTTTGTGAAGAAATGGAATGTTTCTTTCTGTAGGTTAGAGCATCCTGTTGGAAGTAAAACACATTTTGTTTCATGCCATTTTAAAACTGATGGTGTCATCTGAACTAATGAGGGGAAACTGGTTGTTCACCTTGTGAGATCCAGGTAGTTTATGGTAAAGCACTGCCATGGAATGAGGTTCTTTTATTTCCCTGCTATGCCAGCAGGTCCAGGTAAGCATGTGTACCATGCTGTGCATGCAAGCACCCTGTTTTTCCATACAGACCACTCCCACACTGCTCTCATTGCTGCATTTGTAAGTGCTTGCAGAACTTTCTTAGATTTTAGTTTTCAGCTAGGAAGACTCTGTTTTATATTTTTAAATTATTTTTTTTCACAGCCACAATGACACCAGGCACAAACATCCATATATTGCAAGACCAGGTTAACTGAGGCAACAAAGGCTGGGATTTAGCCACTTGCCACTCTGTTGACTTCAGCTGAAAGAATGGTAAGGTAACAGCACCAGTAATCTCCATTTGGTTTTTTTCAAGCTGAATATGCAAAATCAGCAGGCATTCTTGTGTGATGTGAATGTTGTAGATTCTTCCCTGCCAGAACAATTTCCCAAGGCTTAAAAGAAACAAGCTGCATTGTATTTCCATATAATATTATTCTGAGAAGTAAAAGAAATAATTTCCCATGTTATATATCATGCAAAGAGAGATCTAAAGAGTCAAAGGAGTTAGAGAGTCCATTCTGTATTTGGAGTGAAATGTGGTGAGTAAAAAAAGTGTATTTTTCCAAGAATGACAATAAATAAATAGCCAAATTCTAGAATTTAAAATTCGTACAATTTTGTGTGTTCTTTTCATGTCCCAATTTGGGTAAAAACATTTTATGGTAATAAGGGATTGCCCTTGAGGAAAGAAATTTGTCATCCATGATGCAAGTAGATTAAATACAATGGAAGATCACATTGTAAATTTAAAAAGTGACAGTAAATTACAATCTGCTAAGCAAATTTCCAATGTGTGCATCTATTAGCTTTCAGACCAATGAACTGAAACAGATTTCATAGAAACAATTAAGTTGGAAAAGACCACAAATACCATCAAGTCCAACTGTTGACCAAACACCACCATGTCAAGCAAACC
Source organism: Certhia americana (assembly GCA_018697195.1). NCBI lineage: Eukaryota > Metazoa > Chordata > Aves > Passeriformes > Certhiidae > Certhia > Certhia americana. Next base: position 8,685,129 of record CM031865.1, on the reverse strand, counting down.
ATAGCACCAAGTGCCAAATCCAGTCATTAATTTAGTAACTAATGATTGTATTTCCACAACTGAGAGACAAAGATGCTTTTTCTTTATGTGGACTCACAATTAAGAGTGGGGATTTATGGGAATTCTTGACTAACACTCAAATGTTCTTTGTCTATTTAAAAATTAAATTTGGCAGTCTACCTTCCTGTTATAGACCAGATTGACCTATACCTTATGTTCTTACTTCTTTTGTTTTAAATACTATGTATATGTGATTTATAATAATTGTACTGTGTTAAAGGTGATATTAGTTATTATGATACTCACCTTCTGTTATTTTCTCCATCTATTCTTCCTTTTGGCTCTTCTACCAGAGCTTCTCTTTGATTTAGGCTAAGAGATGGAGTCCACAGACAAAGGCAGAGCCAAAGTGATTATTTTAAATGCCACAACAGCCCCAGACATGCTGGTATTAAACACATAAAAAATCCCAGAAGACAAATCTCCCACAAGTGACTACAGCAACAAATAAAAAAAGCCCTTGCTATTGGGACAAGTTTTCCAGAGTTCCCTTTCAATATCAGCTGCATGGAAAAAACATATTTAAAGTGGGTTTTTTTGTTTGTTTTTTTTTTTTTTTTAAGACAGATTAGTGCATAAAATTATGAAAAAAATTATTGAAACTACTCACACCCAGACATAGGAACCAAGTGGCTCCACAGTACCCATCCTTTCATCTCCAAATTCCAGCCTACTGCACAGCTAAATACTGCACTTAAGTTAGCATCTTCTAACCTCTGACATGAAAACTTCAGATTATATTATTTTTAAATGCAACAGCTGGGGTTTTATTTCCCTTTTATGCACTTCTGGTAGTATATTGACAACAGGTCTCCAATGATGGAAGACTAATTTGAATTTTCAGGGACAATTTGATTAAAATAAAATCTGTAGTAAACTTCAGCTTGTAGGAAGCACAGAAAAATCTTTACGGGACTGAGAAAACCCCCGTATTCTCTAGAAAGCAAGCTTTAAAGCCAATAAATATTCACTCAATATTTGCGTATTACTAGATTTAATCTTCCTCAATTTTCAAGTTTACTTGTGAAGTGTTGATATCAATACCAACTAGAATAAAACCTTCCAAATCTCTTAATTACCCTGCATAGATCCTGGCTAGGTGTGTGATTGCCTGTGGCATTCACCAGTTGTGTAAACTGCTTTAGTGATCTTTTCTATTTCCAAAGTGTCCACACTAAACCAAAATGGATGACAAACATTTGGCTGATTTTTTTTTCCCCCTCATAATTACATTTTCCTTTCAAAGAAAGTCACTCAAAATCACTTCCATGACAGAAGATGCTTCATAGAAGGTTTTACTGTGATTTCTTGGTCAGGACCCAATTTTGGAATAAATAACCAATCCCCAGGATTAGTAACTCAAGATCTTTTATCAGTGTAGTCAAACTGATAGAGAAAAAGCATGAAGTCAACATGATCTCTAATAATTAATATTTTACAGGCCGTGCTTGCCTGTCCCCTAAAGTTTTGTCAAAAACTTAAGCTTACCTTAACCATTTCTTAATTACTACTGGAGCAGCAACCAAGCAAGATGGGAGAATTTTTTTTTCCCTGAGCTATTGTTATAGAGAAGTGTCCAGCACTACCTAAGTGAACTATTCTAGACAATTTACTCCATATGATGAATAAGGAGCCCAAATAAAATATTCATTTGAACTCAGTACTTAAGGGTTTAAAACTGACATTTAAAAGGAAATGAAAACCAATAGTGTGTAGGTTGAGGATTACCACAGGACTCAGGAAGGAAGATGCCCTTGGAAATTAAAGTTGTGTGTTTACAGTAGGATAACCATTGATAAAAATCATAGCTTATTTTAAAAAACAGCAAGGAAAAAGGAAAGTTGAATACACTGAATGCCTGTCTAAACAACAGTATTTAAAAAACAAATCTCTGTAAAATAGAGGTTAAGTTTTTGTAACAGCTGTAGTGGTTAAATCCAAGAGTATTGTTATTTGGCATAATAAAGATCCTAGAACGAGAAATAAATATTTTTTTCACTTTCTGAATTTGTGGCTATGTCCTGAAAAATTTAATTGCAAGCACTGTTGCTTTAGACAGCCTTTAAAATGCAAAGCTGAAAACTGTTGGGTTTTTTTAAATGAAAAATCATATATACTACTCCAATTCAGGTGATCAAGGAAATTTAAAAATAGTATTAATAATTATCAATTTTTTTGGTTGTAGAGGCAGTGAAAATTCGCTTACAGGATACAGCTCTCTGAGGATCTCCAACCACTTTATTAAATAGTAATGGATGATGACAGCTTGATAAAAATAAGTAACAGCTTTCTATTCTATGGAAGAAGAAATTATGTCACAATCTTTTTTAAACAAGTGGATAGGAAGCAGAAAGAAACTTATTCCTTCTCCTGCATTACAAAGAAAGTTCTTCCTTTTGTGTTTGATATGGAACCGTTCATTGCCTCCACAGTGAGGATCGTGTGCCTGTATCATTCTCAGAAATCATTCTGAAGGAAGTGAAGGAAAAACTTACAAAGATTTTTTTTTTTTTAACTGTATTCTATGTCTTGTATTCAAGACTCCTTGTTGGAGATGTTTCATGATGAGTAGTCGGAGAAAAAGGTGCGTGGCCTTGGTTACTCAAAAGTTCATCAAAATTTAGAATGTTCTTGTAATCCATATTTTTATATTAAGGACATACGCATAGAAAATAATGAAATCACCTTGTTTACAAGTCACCTTCATGCAAATTTACATTCTGAAGTGCTAGTTACATTACATTTCTTTCAGAAATTATGCCATTTAGATGTAATTTTGGGACAGTATATTCTTTTGAAAAAAAAAAAAAAAACAAAAAATGCAAGGTGCAGCTTAGATTGAGTTATTCACAAGCCATGATTGAGTGTCTAAGGTCTGATTCTGGGAGTTTGTGAGGATGCAGTACTAATCTATAGAGGGAAAAATAAGTGTCCATGATCTTAATATGCTTTAAGGAAATGAATAATACCTTTTTGATTTTTAGTAAAATTTCTGTGATATTTCCTAGCTATATATATCTAACTATGAAAGTCCATTTTTGCTTTAGGTTTTTCATACCATGCAGTAATTTGAGATAGTAAGTGCAGTAAAATTTTCTGATCAGAAAAAAAATGAAGAGCTGTGCAACATCTTGAAAAAGCCCAGTTTGCTATGAGAAAATTTTTGTATGTCCTTCAGGTAAAGCAGAGATAGATCTCTCAAAATAATAAAAAAACTGGATATGGGAACATATTACCAGGGTAGGAGAGCAGGATGAATGTACATTTAGATGGTCCTACAGGTCAGGAAAGTGAGGTTTGTGATGAGGTTATTTAGTTTGACAGGTCTGGGTATGAAAGATTTGCCCTTTTTTTTTGGAGGAAAGGTGGGGAGAAAATGTATAAGCAGTTGGGGGGTGAAGCATTTGTACCAGCTCACTCCTGGTAGGGCAGAGTTCCACATCAGGTGCCTGCAAATGCTTATGAAGGTTCATCTTTTCAAGACCAGAAAGGACTGTTCAAAAAGGTTTCTTTTTCTCTTGGGATTCTGCAAATCAGAGAAGCAATCACTGTTATTACAGTGATTTTTAGAGAAACAACAATGGGGTAAGAGTAACAAATTTCAATTCCATTGTGGTGGAAAATGAGAGCCGAATTCCTTCACTCAATAGTTATCTAAGGATTGCCTGGTCTCTGTGAAAGGCAGAGAAATCCCACAGGGAACCAGCCCAGGGAGCAACCCTAAGTGGGGTGGAGCAGTTTCCCAGGTCTAGACAGAGACCTACAAACACAAATGTGCAAAAAGCAGGCTGTGAGGGAGATGTAAGGTGAGGGTTGCCATGGTTCCTGAGCAATCAGTCAGGCACATCCAGCAGCAGGGAAGGGCTGGGGCAGGAGCAGGGCTGGCACAGGCTCTGCCACTGCCTCCGACAGAAACTGCCCAGATAGCTGCACCCACATTTCCTCCCAGAAAAAGGAGTTTCCTTGCTCAGAAAGCAAATCTGAGAGGGAAATAAAAAGCACAAGATATGGCTAATTCAGCATAAAATAGGAGATACAATTCTTAAGAGTGTAGATGTATGCCAAGGGTGCTGGAATAAAACATCTTTCCCAAACACAACACTGCAGCTCAGTCTCTCTTGAAGACTCTGCTGTTCAAAAGGGGGAACCCTTCTCATCAAGGCCATGACTCAAGCAGACTTATTTCTTTTTGAACTCTCAATAATGTCAGGGAGTCCAAGGTCTGCACTGCTATCAGCTGCCAGACTTCTTCAGGTGACTCCAGTGACCAGCACTCACAATGTCATGATACAAATTGGCAGATGCCTGTTGCCAGAAAACCTTATTCTTGTCAGCTCTGCCATGTGAGTAGCAGTAGGTGGTAGTTACCCACTGTCATGCACAATTATATTTCAGTAGTAATAGCACTTCAGTCAAGGTTTCGCTGTTGGAGACCCTTAATATGGCTCAAGAGAGAGGGTAAGTGGCAAGACAGTCAAAAACTCAAAAAAGAAGTTTGGAGTCTGAGTAGGGCATGTGCAAAGTTCATATCCCCAAAGGTAATCAGTCAGCAGTACACCAGAAAATTGCCCAAGCTGTTATAAATGACATACACAAGGAAATATATTCCTACTTTTTTCTTAATTATAACCAAGGAATGGCATTAAAATTCTTTCTACAATTCTTCATGTGGTGTTCTTATACATTATACAAATTATTACAAATTACTAAAAACTAACATCAAAGAGGAACAAATGGAGAAGGGAAGTGGAAAAACATCTATTATGAATTTCCCCTCAAGAAAAAAACAACAATGAACAACAAAGGAAACCAGCAAAAAACAACCAAAACCACTGCAAGCAAACAAATAAACAAGTAAAACCCCAAAAAAATCCCAAGGAAAAAATTATGGCAACTTGGTATATTCTGTACCATCATAAAATCTAAAAAGAGTAATTTACTCAAGCATTTTTACGAGTCAGAAGGAAAGTTATCCTTTTAGCCTGCATAGCTGAGCACTGTCATGGGACACAAGAAAAGCCAGAGGCAAAACCAACACAAAACAAACACAAACCCAAAACCAACATTCTTTCGCCCCAAATCCTCCCAGTTTGTAAAAACAAATTACAAATAAAAATTATGGGATTTTCCTCACAATGAACAGGGTCAGCAGAAAATTTTTTTCCTGTAAAATCTGTCTTTGACAGAATACCCAAAAAATCTTTTTTGCTTCAGAAAGGTGAATAAAGATAAAAGGAGGGGAGGTCAAATAGTGACTGCAAAAGTTGATAGACCAAGGATAATATCTTAATATGGCTAACTGTGTACCAGCTTTGCTTTCCTAATAGGCTGCTGCTCACATTTATTTTTAAGGGCTGACTCATCCTGGTTTCCATTTGATTTCTGCATCACCTGGATTACAGAGCACTCTGCTTTGCAGCTGACTCCATTCAGCATTTCATTTTGTATTATTTTATTTCCTTTCTATTTAAAAGCAAATTATTGCTCAGAATTAGAAGTTTTCCATTCCAGTAAACAAGAAAGGATTTTCTAGCTGATTCACCAAGACATTTTCATGGTGCTTCATAGGCCAAGTGATACCATTACATTTGGGGTTCCCAGGAAAATTTAATAACAATTGGAAGTTTTGTTTCTCCCTTAAGTTCCTGGGGAAATCAGACAGACGTGTTACAGGAAAAGAAGTTACCAGAGAGTTACCTGTCTAAACTAAAATCACAGGACAAGTACATAAGTCCTGAAGTAGTACAACAAAGAGGAGAAAGAAAGAACAGAAGAATGTTACTAAGTCTCTGAACTTTAACTTGCATCCTCACAAGCTCACTAACTCTGGTGCTCCTTACCAAAAGTTTTGTGCTGGTCCCTTTGGTAACTTCAAGAGCTCTCCTTAGCAGTTTCCCTTGGTTTATCCAAATTTCCAGTTAATACACTTTAAAGACAGGAAGAACCACTATTAGCATGTAGGCAGAAAGGCAAAATATACTTTCTGTGGTGATGTCTGCAGAAATTTATGACTTATCACTGAATGGTCTGGGTTGATAAGGACCTAGAGATCATCTTGTTCCAACCACCCTTATTGTGGATATAAGTTTATATGATTTTACATCTGGTGATCTAGAATGGATCAAGAAAACGGATCAGGAAGGTGAAAAAATATTTTAGATATCAGATCTACATATTCTAATTATGACCTAAAGATGAAGAGAAGTCTAAGCTGGGCATTACTAACCTAAGAATTCTAGGCAGAAATCAAAAAACTCAGACTGCTGGGGATTTATTTCCTACTGACACTTGTCCATTGGCAATGACATGTAAAGAACTGATATTTCAAACTGGTCACTAGCTACTGTAGGATAGATTTTTTACATTTCAAGTAATCATTTAAAGGCACAAAGCAAAACTTGGTTGCAGCTGGGAATCCACTTTATCCATTTTTACTAATCCCTTAAAACCTTTTTCACTTTTATGCATTTCTAGTCCATGTATGCTTCAGAAATAGGACACTATTATAAGAAATCCTTTCCTGGTCAGAATCAGGAGTGTGTGAAAAACTGCTCTGAAGCAGATGGCTACTTGTGAAGGGGTTAAAAAAACCCAAACTATAGCAAACATTTGGATTCTCTAAATATAGATTATTTCAATTAAAGTTCCTTATTTATATTATGGATGAACCTATACTTCTTTTAAAAATAATAAATTTAATTATAAACAAAATGCATTTCTAAAAGACATCGTTCTCTGACTGACTGAAAGACTAAAAATATTTTTTCTTCAATAGTCCCCATTTCCTGAAAATTATGCTTTATCTTCTCATCGGCTAAGGGATTTGCAAAAGCAGCACATAAGATATCTGGACTAGTGGAATGCTGATCAGCCTGGCAGATGGCTCTTTTGGGCCAGTGTTTTCAGGGGGTTTGGTCATTAACTGGGATTGACCTGTTGGAATGGATCCAGGGGAAAACCACTGAGTAGATTCCAGGGCTGGAATACCTCACCTATGAAGACAGATAGAGTTAAGGTTATTCTGCCTGGGCAAGAAAAGGCTCCAGGGAGACCTTGGAGCCCCTTCCAGTGCCTAGAGGGGCTGCAAGAGAGGTGGAGAGGGGCTTTGGGCAAAGACATGCAGTGACAGGAGACAGGGCAATGGCCTTAAGCTGGAGGAGAGCAGGTTTAGGTTGGATTTTAGGAAGAAATTAATTCCTGTGAGGCCCTACCCCAGGTTACCTAAAGAGGCTGTGGATTCCTGGCTCTGGAAATGATCAAAATCAAGTTGGATGGGGCTCTGAGTAACCTGGAATAGTGGAAGGTGTCTAAGATCCTTTTCAACCCAAACCTTCTGTCATTCCACAATTGCCCTTTTTGCTTCTCTTGCACTCAGGTCTGGACATTTGGAAAGTCACTTTTTGGATCTGGGATAGAAGCCCCATACGCATTTTACAAGGAAATCGTGAAGATTAAATGTGTTTCATAAAATGATGTGACACCTCAAGTACATACCAAGCATTGCTACGTAATAACTGTAACATATTTGTGTGCCTGATTGTGTGCACATATAGGAACACACAAAATCCTATATCCAAGTACAGAGACATTTTCTGTGGTCAGCAGAAGGGTGTCACACTGTCTTCCTTACAGGACTCTTTCGTGACTGATCTAATTAAGTATAATATTGCATATACAGTGGTTATTCTATAGAAAAGAATTCTCAGTATTTAGAGAATTTTTTCTCTTTGTATTTGAAGAAGTTTCTGATTTCTTCTTTTACATACCAGATAAACAAACAAACAAAAAATAATAAAAAAAAAAAAAGTGTTTTGAGATCAGCCATAATTTTTCTCATTACAGAAACAATAGACTGGCATTCCTTGACAAAGTCTCCACCTACACAGTTTTCATAAAAGATGTTTTCCAAACCCAGTGCAGCTAGTTGCTGTGCTTAGGATGTATTTAGCTGATTGTATTTGGCATCACATCACACTGACTGTTTAGGAGATTATGACATTTGGGTTCGCTTTTCTAACTGATTAGTAAAGCACCAAATTTTTATATTTCCTTATATTTCCTTATGTTTCCCTGTTGTTTAATAAATATTGATACTTTTAGACTCTCAGGCTCTGATGTGGCAAATGTATCCACATGACTGCAATTAACTGAGGTGAAACAAACCGGACCACTTACTGAGAAAAATATGCATGCACTTAAAAACTTGATGAGTACTTCAGCTAAAGAACATTGCATCAATTTTAGGCAACAGCCTTATTTGAGTAGCATCTTTGATGCCCAAAATCTGCTTGAAGATACACTTGATAATACATCCCATTGTTTCCCACAGTTTCTCTCACTGTTTATCATGAGATTGAAACCCGAGTGCTTAATTTTATTTTCATAGTCTCATGTATAAATTTTCACACATAAAGATTAGAATAGAATGGATCAAAATATAGCTGAATTTTTACAGGGGTTTAAAAGCTCATTTTACAAGAAAATAGTGCTACCATTACTATTTCCTGCATAGAGCATCAGCCAGTATCAAGGGAAGCATGATGATATCTGTAACAGTTTAATTTTCCAGGTAAATATAGAAAATTTTCCTGTGGTGTATCAGCAAAATCAAGGGGGAAAAAAAAAAAAAAAGCCCAACTAAAAAAAAACTCATACAAAATGTCAGAATATTCCCAGAGGCCTAAAGTATGAGAATTGCAAAATCAACAAATTTTTGTGAAAGATAAATCAAGTAAATTGATTTGAGACATCTGTAGCTGCAAATACTAGTGGGAATGGCAGACAGACTACCTGATTGCAGTTACTCCCCAAACCAGCTTGTGTTATAGATACAGACTTAACCAGTGATGTATTGGATCACATCTTACCTTAATTGCCCCAGCTGCTCTCACAAAATTTGGTTCCACCTTAACCAGAAGCCAAATCAGTGTCCTGCCCTGTGCTCAGTGTGAGATCTGCACTGTGGTTTTGCCCTGATGAATAGAACTTGTCCTTCAGGTTTGGTTAGAAACTTAAACAGCTGTTTTGTTTCAAAATCCCCTGAGAAATCTAACTTTACAATGAATATAATGCCAAAAAATGTCAACAGAAGCTGTCTCCCTCTAGAAATGATTTTTTGGAACAACCTGTGGTTGCACTGCAGTTCAGTAGTTCACAGCTATCTGCAGGAGCACTTTGTACCTCCACTTTGAGGAGGCTGGAGTCCCAGAGGGAACTATTCTTTCTTCCAGTGTATTTGACATGTTCAGCTGTTAGTGCTCATTATGGTCATTATGAGTTATTACTGCTCATTATGCTGTTAGGCAGATGACACCTAGATTTACTGAACTGATGCTGATGGGGGTGGAAGAACCTTTCTTCTCAGATACAGATCTTCTACTGTGATCAGAAAGGAGAGCTAAAAATGGGTGAGATGAGTGGAAGAAGAGGAGACATTGAAAGAAACACCACACTTTCAAACCAAAACCAGTGACCCCAAGCCACATCTGCCATTGAGAGTTGTTTATACACAGCCCTGCTAAATTCACCTCCCTCTGTTTCTCTCTAGCAACCACATAGCTCAGAAACAATGAGTCTAACCTAAATTTAAGAGTAATTCCAATATTACTGTTCTGTTTCCTCTGTTCCATCACTCATGCAATGACACGTATCACTTTGGCTACTTACTTCACTGATAAAATTTACATAGCCTTATTCATTACAATTTAATTATTCTCTAACACAAAAATGGAAACACTGGCATAGCCAGTTTCTGAAAATATTACCAAAAGCTGTACAGCAACAGGAGTCCCTGGAAAAACTACTCAATTGCAAATTTGCTTTTTTCATTTTCTGTTAATAGAAATGAGATGCAAATCTGGTCGAAAAGAAAGTAGCAAAAAAAGGTTAGTCCCATAAAAACTTACAACAGGTTAAACTGCATAAATAAGTTATCAGGTTACTTTTTTCAACCATCATTATTTACTTTTTAAAGACTTTGATGGGCTGCTCAGCAGAGAGGGGAGGATACATGACTAGCTGTGATATTTGATTTAGTTCCTTTTATGCGAAGAACAAGAGGTTAAGCTTCCTGAAAACCAAGGGGATTGTGATGCCAGATTTTTGCTCTCTCTTCTAATGCTACTCTAGATGTAAAGATACAGTAAATTCTGGCTTTCAGATTGACACAGGTCCTTTATTAACTTCCCTGTGTGTCACACAGTTCAGCAGAGCACTCGAGCTCCTTGACAAGAAGATCTGGAACAGAGTCTCTGAGGGTGTGTGGCACTACAACAGCTTTAAGTGCTAAGCACTCACTGGTGTAGAGTGCCTTGTACTGGCTGGAGCATCAAGGGAAGGGAAAATGCCACCACCACCTGCTCTTTGGTGTAAAACAAGAGAGAAGTGAGCAATCATCATTCCCCTCCTGGGTTTCACTCAGCTGTGCACAGGCAGCAGCCAGGCCAGTGTTCCCTGGCTGAGGGACAAAGCAAATGCCACCGAGATGAAAAGTGTGGGATGAGATAAATTATCTTAATCTCCCTGTTGCATCCCAGAAACCAAATATTTGGACTGTACATAGCTACAGTATTGGAAGTCTCAGAGTCGTAAGCTCCATCAATCTCTCCAAAATGAATCAAAGAGAAAGTCATTAATTAATTAGTCAGGTATAATTAACAAACAGATAAATAGCATGCAATGGCATTTGTGTAATCCAGAATAGTTTTGCAATCTGGGTACTTCCAATATTGTCTCTTCTGTTTGGAAGTAATTGTAAAGGACACTAATAATTTTTTTATGTTTTTTTTCTACCAGATAAATCAAGCTAGAAAGGCATATCCAGCACTGTGATACAACATACAGCTCGAATTTATGACATATCAGCTCTTTCCTGCTAGCCAAATTTTCAGTGGTGGAAATCTCTGCAGAGAAGAAAAAAAAAAAAAGAAAAAAAGAAATAAATATGCATATCCTTCAACCTCTCACAGATTGAAATGGAGATGTTCTGTCGAGAACAACAGCTTGTATCTGCTTTACGTTGATATTGTTATGACAGGAGCAACGTAACTTTTAAATAAATATAAATAAATGTATATTCTGGCTTAATTTTCTAATCACTGTGAAGGAATTCTCTGAATAGTTTTTGTTCCTAACTAACCATTGCCTGATGGCTAATCCTGCACCAATAAATATAATCTAGTGCTTTACAATCAAGAATTTTATTGCCAGATGTCAGGAATGCAGTGGACAATTACATCACATTATAAATACAGAGCTTGATCCAACACAATTCAAATTAATGAGTTTTTTATTGCCTGAAATTTGCTAGAATGAAGGACATAATTAAAAGATATGGTCACACTTTTAAGTACAATCTATGCATTTGTGATAACCCTATTCACATTATGTAATAACAGTGTGACTGTCTTGTACATAAAAAGGTCAGTAAAGGTGTAGTTTTTGTTGGAAAAGAAAAGTTATTTTCAATAGTTAGGTTTTGTATATTTAAAAACAGATAATTTTTACTATTGTGATCTAGTAACATGCTAAAATTGCTTTATTAAATAAGAACAATAAATGTCTTTAGATTTACTAATATTTACTGTACAATTGATGCATCAGCCAAATATTGCTCAAGTGGAAATCACACTTTTTCCTGAACTGAGATTCCAAGGGGAAAATATTTATTTTTCCAGTCTCCTTAAGGGAAATCCTTCACTATTTGCTGTATTTTCCAAGCATCAGACTAGATAAAAATCTATTCCATGTTAATTTTATCCATGTAAGCAACCTAACTGCAGTCAGCGGAACTCCTCATGTTTATAGTTCATCAGGACCAACAGAAATCATAGAGGTTTTTAACCCACAAAAACTATTTTGCAACAAAGGCCAGACACACCAAAAGAAAGGAAACATCAAACCCATGTTTTTTTAAAGGGTCTAGAGCTCCTCCTGTACTCTTTCTGTCTATCATGCTCCTGGGATGGATTTCATCTCAGACTCTCCTCTTCAGCATGATGTGAGACTGTGGAGCAATGAGCAAATCACAGAATATTTAAGGGTGGAAAAGACCTCCAGGATCATCAGGCCCAGCCATTAACCCAGCCCTGCTGTGTTCACACTCAACCACATCCCCAAGTGCCATCCTCACCTCCTTTCGAACAGCCCCAGGGACAGGAGTGGCACAGCCTCAGATCAGAGAGCACAGGTAGTCCTGCTTGGAAAATACTAGTGAAATCAAGAAACTTAAAAAGAAGCAGATTTCTTCCTGAAGGAATGAATGAGGAGGAGAAAATGGAAATTGGGACTGTCTTGAGCTGGACCAGGAGTTGTACTTTGTGGGTCCCTTCCAATTCAGTATATTCAATATTTCTGTGGAATCATAAGGCAGAACAGTTTGGTGCAGTAGGAAATGCAATCTTGCCTAACTGAAATAAAAGCAGCATTGATTTTGTTCTTTTTCAAGATAACACATATCCTACAATTTCATTCTATGTTATAAACAATTTCATGTATTTTTAGTATTTTCAAGATCTTTAAAGTTGCTCAGTATTTGCTGCAATTCCATTCCTACAGTGATATTTGTTACAGATCAGAAAACTTTAAAGAAAACTTTAGCACGTGTTTAAAGTTGCTTTAAATTACACAAATTGCAAAAACTCCTACCTTCTCCCTTTCCATCCTTCAGTGCCACAAAATGTTTGCTAGCATGGCACAGAAAAAGGAATTGTGAATTTTATAGCACAGCGAACAAGTGATTGTTTGTCCTGCTGAGTGTTAGTTCTGACCCAGGTAGCAGTGTTTTATAGTCTGAGGATCAAAGTGCAGCTTACCCATCAAAATCACATTCCAGCTTTGTTTATTACTCTCTTAACCTTTCATCTGTGCCTTTCACAGTGCTGAGAAATATATATATATATTTATATAATGTTCAGAAAGCCCTGTTTCGGTGAGTCATCTTTACTTCTTTACTTATCACAGTATAACAAGCTCTTTGCTCTTCTTAAAACTCTTCCATCTTTAAAAACTACTATAATATTCCTTCTGAAAAATGAGTGACTTAATATACAAAATACATTTTCAGCTTTCAGAGAAAGTACTTCAACTTGTTTGGTTCACCTTAAAAATACTGCTGTTTAAAGAGTCGATAATATTGAAAAGACTTAATGAAATAATAATGTTTCTCACTAGCATTGGGTTATATTTTTTTGTAGTCTTTTAAAACTAAAATTTTTGGGGGGAGGATTTTTTAAGGACATGCAGCAAACAACAGCTGATATATGTGAACACTCTCAAGGGAAAACAAACCCATTTATCAGTTGTATTCTTACAGAGAAATCCCCAAAGATGTCTCTAAAACAGATTTCTGGGTTCTGAAAGTTGCTAAGCACAGGATATTTAACCTCCTTTTTGCAGCTGCTTCGTTCCAAAACATTTCACTACTTGGATTTACTGAGAAGATGCTTTTAAAAGTACCTTAAATCTGCTTTATTCATGTCAATTGCAGCAAGCTATTAGCTGTAATTGGCAATTTAATTTTTCTTTTCCTTTTTGATGCTTTTAGAGTATGATCAGCCTCCAAAAAGTAAGGTTTCAGAATTTCACTAATGTACCCTAAGCAAAGTATTCATCTGTAGCACAGGCAAATTTTACTTAAGAAATTGGTCTTTATCAACATGTGATTTCTCAATATGCATCAAGAGATGCGAAAAAATATGTCCTCAGGAATTACCAAATTGTCTGGAAAGGGGACAGTGAGATGAATGACAGCTCAGAAGAAACACCCTGACATGACATGACAAAAACAAAGAAAAAACCCCAGGATACCAGTGGTTGGGGGCTGAACCTAAATAAATGGCACCAAACTAAAGCAAGCCAACATCCAGCTTACACTGGAACCTTTCCTAAGAGGAAAAAAAGACAAAGAAGGGAGAGAACATGTAGTCTTCCATTCTCTTATAACTTGCAGGCAATCTTTAGGATCCCTTAAAATCAGGCCCTCCATTATTGAAAACCCAAATTCCAGCACAGAAACCTACGACATAAGACTTCACATGATCTAACCTGTGACCATCTGATTCTTACCCACCTCCACCCCCTGCTCAGTTCCTACAGTAAGGGCAGAGTTTACTAAAAGACCTGGAAAGGTTTAGGTGTGAAAAAGTTTCTGCACCTCTGCTCTGGCCATAAGCCTGGTTAGGTTTTCAGGAGACAGATCATTATCTCTCACTGCCAGGCTGTCAAAACAGAGCCAACTTTCTCCATTGGGATGGTAGAATAAGTAATCCCTCCTGTGCCCATGAGCCACAGGCTGAAACAGCACATGTGAGTAGATGATACATCTACTGGTGTCAGAAAAAGGTAGTAGTGTGGTTATTGCTTTGCAGAAAAGCTTTGTTTATTTTTTGGCTAAGATAACTGTAATGGGATAATTCTTTTTTTTTTTTTTTTTTTTTTTTTTTTATACAGAGAGAAGGTTTAGAAAGAAAATCAGGAGTTAAAAGACCAGGTAGATGTCTAGAGAATAATTTATCTGCTCCCTCCCCACTGCTCTGCCTTAGGGTAACAGAATCACAGCCTTAGAGTAGTTGGGACCTGTGGAGACTTCAGTTCATCACCTCCCCTGCTGGATCAGGCTCAAGTAAACTCAGGTCGGTATCCATGTGGGATTTGAATTTCTCCATGCACTCAAGGCTCCGCAGCCTCTCTGGACACCCTGAACCAGCATTTGGTTCTCAGAATAAACAAGGTTTTTATTTTTGGACTCTATACTTGATGCCCACTGCCACTTGTCCTTTTGCTGGATGCCACCAAGAGTATGAGTTGTTTTTTATAAATCTTCCTCATTCTCTACAAACTCACATTGAAGCCAGTGAAAGCAACACCCCTTCACATCCTGGTTTTAATTTCCTTTGGCTTTTTGCACATTGATTTCTTGGCAGGGAGAAGTTGAGAACCAGGTTCTGAATATGTTTCTGCTGGGTTCTGCAGCTTTGCAGAGTGACTTTAACAGCAACTAACTGTAAGCACACATTGAGCGTCACAAGTAATTTTGTTTCTTTCAGTGAGGTTGATTATCTTTACCTAAATCATAGAGATCTCTTGGGAGAAAACACTGAGAAACTACAGAGAATGTGATGGGGAAAGCTTTTAAAGGACTAAAAAAGTTTTAGCAGAAGAAAACGAAAAGCTCATGTAAATGAAAAGCACAATCTCATGACAAAAGCTCTCATCTGTACAGTCACACAAAGGAACATATCTATTTCCATCATCCAAATGCCAGCATTCAGTCATTAATGGGAAATAAACCCTCTTGGGCTCATTTTTCAAAATTATTTTGTTGGAGTGCTGTAAGGGAACCATATAAAAGCAGAGCAAGGCTCACATACTCTGAATGCAATATCCAGAATTCGTTCTTCAGGAACAGTGAGCCACAGAGGTGCTTAAAGAATGGGAGTAAGAGAGAGAAAAACAAACACATGGAGCCAGTTTTCTTTGGTGCTCAAGGCAGCAGAATCAAAACCTGTACCTCCTTCAGAGACCCTGCACCAGGTGGTTCTCCTATAGATGCAAAACCTTGTTGGTACAAACATAATATTTCCTGTTGGTACTTGGTCCTGGTAAAAACAGATCAGGTTCTAACAAAGTTAATGTTTCCTAATGACAGCTGCTCACCTCCACTTTGTAAGAAGACCTGCTCTATGATAGCCTGGAACTGGTTGCAAGACAACATTGTTGGCAAGAGAAGGGCTTTTTTCTATATTTTTAAGGTGATCCAGACTTTTTTCTGTCCCTCTGCTGCATCTCTGATACACTATAGCCAAGCAATGATATTTTTTGTTCATATTCTGCATGCCTCAAAAAAAAAAAGGTTAAAACTGAGAATTTATTCCTCATAGTACTTTTTCAATATTATCAGTTCCACTACACCTACTGAATACACTCCTGTTTGTAAATTTGTTTGTACATAGCACTTTCAAAAGAAACCTATCAACATCTGCTGCCATGACTAAACTTGAACCCGAGATCAAAACACTGCTTATGAAATATTTATAAAAAAGAAACCAGCCAACAACTATATAGAACTTTCAAAGGATAAAAAAACAACATTATGCGCTTATGAGGGGGAAAGGAAAAGAAATGTGTGCATTGTTTTAAAGCCATTTAAGAATGGAACCTTAAATTTGAAATTATGATCACTACTTCTATAGCATCTACCTAGGAAAAAACTGTGAAGATGAAACTCAGGCACTACCACAGATGTTGAATTTTGAGGTTGCTGGAAAATGCTGGTAATATCTTGTATTTATCAATAACATTTTAAAGCATATTTTCAGCTGGAGGGAATCCACATTAGAAAAGCTCCGTGCTAGCAAGGAAGTTGTCAAGTGATTTCTTTATCAGAAAGAAAATAAATGAAATAGTGAGTACATTTCCATATTAAGTTGTCTTTAACAGTAATTCAAGTACCTAATGATAATCAAAATCCAACCAATGTGCATCCAAACAGCTATCAGGTACAACAGCAGGAGAAACTCAACAATGAAAGGGGCTTTAAGTTTTGAACACAGGATGTGCAAGCCCATGAAGTATTGAAAGAAAATTTAAAGTAATAGAATCATAGAAAGGTTTGGGTGGAAATGAACCTTAAATATCATTTAATTCCACCCCCTGCTGTGGGCAGGGACACCTTCCACTAGCCCAGGTAGCTCCAAGCCCCACTCCATGGACACTTCCAGGGGTGGGGCAGCCACAGTTTCTCTGGACACTCAGTGCCAGGGCCTTCCCACCCTCACAGGGGAGGGGTTTTTTTTCTGATATCTGATATAAACCTACTCTCAGTTTGAAGCCCTGTTCTTTCATTCCAGGCCCTTGTAAAAAGTTCCTCTGCATTTTTGTAGCTCCTTCAGGTGCTGGGAGGCCACAATTAGGTCACTCTGAAGACTTCAGAGCTGAAGGTTGAACAAACCCCAACCCAATTTTCTCAGTCTTCCCCCGTAGGAGAGGTAAATAATCAGAAAAAACTGGTGGAATTTCTTTTCTTGTGGAATGGTTAATATTCCTTTTAATGTGAACACCTCCCTTTCAGTCCACCATAATTTAGCCATCCTTGTTAAGAACGATAAAATGACCAAAGGAAAAATATTAAGAGAACATTTTTCAAGAGGCACGTAATAATGAAGTGAGTAATCATAACATCCCCAGGGTGCTCAGGAGTTAATTTTGTAGGGTCATTAACATGGTTCCTGGGAAGCTGAAAGCATGTGAAGGACACCCCATGGTGTCACTGCTTAGTACAACCCCACAGGTGAAATGCAAACACATCCCCAGTGGGGACACAGCATTTACCTGGAGCTGAAAGGAAAATTTCAGTCAGAGAAGAAAATCAATTAATGTGCAATAAGCTACACCAACAAGGAGAGATGGGAACAAACATTTTGGGAAGAAATTAATTTCCCTGTCTGTTTCCTGTTACAATCAGTGAGGTGACACAAGTGCTTACCAAACTCATGGGATCTTGGAACCCAAGTAAGCAAAACAGCTTAGGGACATGTTTGCCTAATCTTTCTGAAATTATTTGGATCTATGTGGTGCTCTGCCTCCTTTCTTTTAATATTTTGTGCTTCTGTACTGAAAAATTCATTCTTCAATAGTAAAATAAATAGTAAAGAAATTTGTCAGCATACCTATGGCAATTTAAGATCCCTCAAGCAAAATCCTTGTTGAAAGCCTTGAGAAAATGAACAAATTATAATGAGTAAGGGAGATTTCATAAAACAAACATCCATGAGCTGACAAAACATAGCAAAAATTATTTTGAAAATCAGTAGAATTCTTGAATGTGTAGCAAGTCTCCCATACAAACACTGCCCAACTCTCTTTCATTCTATTTCATTAGGATCTTGAAAAATTACTGCAAAACAATGAAAAATGCCAGTAAGATTTATTTCTCAAGCAATAAACTCCCTGAAACATGGAGGATATATTTCAAATTCTTAATTAAAGTGTATAAGTGATATTTCTTTTCTCAAAAATATTTTTAGCTTGCAACATATACAACACAAGATATATTCAAAATACTTCTACAAATGCATTAGTATTTAGTACTTATATTTGCTGGAAGGCAATTTTCATACTTTGCTTAACAAGGGATATTACCAATATACAACATTTCTTCTAGCCTTTCAGAGACCTTCACATAGCAGTTTTTCATGCAATAATGTATTCAAATGCAGATTTTGCCAAAATAATATTTATTTGCCAGTACATCTTGCGATATAAGAAATCAGTGTATCAAACAATGCAGTCTTCTATATATTCTCCATTAGAAGGTAATGCAAATTGCAACATTTTTACTGTAGTATTTTTTAGGTTGGCTGAGGCAGGCATTTACAAATGGATCACACATTAAATAGAAGAAAAAATTTAGGACTCTCTCTTGCCAGTACTGCTGCCAAGAGAGTTTTGTACCTCTAGATCTATTGTTCACATTACTCTTTTTAACCATTAAAAAGTGCTGCTACAACTTTAAAATACAGCTCTTGTTCAACTGACTCAAAAACATCACGAGGTACTACATCAAGGAAATATCAGAATAATATTTGAGCTAGTACCCATATATGTAAACTAATTTGCACACGAAAAAACCCATAAAATGAGGAATTTTATGCAATTGAAATATGTGAAAAATGAGAGCAATATTTGCAATGGAAATCCCTGTCAAGTTATCTATTGCTTCCAAAGCCCCACAGTATACAGAAGTGCTTAATTTAAGCTTCAGAAAACTATTTTAATATATGTAATTAAATGCCATCAACTGGGAATTTAGAAATATTCCATCTACTTGTCCTGCTACTTCTATCATAAATGTTGAAAGAATTTTCAGCCACCTTTTTTTTCTGGGCTGAATTAGAGCTGCATAAAAGTCAGGAGTGCAGAGTTCCCGACCCACCAAGGCTGGGCACAGACCTGACTTAGCTGCTGAGCTGCAGAGTATTACTTAAAGTCCTCCTGCTTGGGTTGAAAAACAGAATACTGGGAACTCAGAGAACTATTTCTGTGTGGGAATGCTCTGCAGTGAGGTACAAATTGCATAAAATTCCCAATATATCCTCACCTCTTGGCTTACAGTCAGACAGATCCTTTCCTGGGAAGTTTGGCATTCTGGCAAAGGCAGAGCAGCCTAAATTCTGTTTGCTTCTAAGGATGGGGCCAAAATCTGGCTCCTCAAGAAATCTCCCATCCCATTACAAGAAAACCAAATGCTTAGGATAGTGTATAGTGTAAAATAGAGGTACTATTGTACAGCTGAAACATTAAGACTACAGTAGATTAAAAGGTTTTGCATGGGGATCAGTGATGGTGCAAAAGAAATTTGGTATTACTTGGAGCAAAGTGAAGGTAGCTACTCATAGCTAGATGATAAAAATTACAAATAATCTCATGTAGGATAATAGGGTCAAAGATTTTGACTTTTTTTTTTCTGAGGCAGTAAGGGATTTATAACTTGTCTTCACTGAGCCCTTTTTTTCTTCCTATTTTGCAAATATTATCAGGCTGAAGTTTATTCTGATCTCAGAAATAAATCTGATATTTAGAAAAACTGGGATATTTTTATTATATGATTAAATATTGATGAAGGAATTTATCTTACCAAAAAGTAATTTTTCTTGACAGAAATGACACAAACTACTCTTATGCCAAAATGAATTGTTTTAAACTTTGTTATTTGTTATTTTTCTGTTTACAAAAAAAATAGTCTAGTGAAAAATATCAGAATAAACATGTTATTTAAAATGTTCCTGTACCAAGATAGAAACCTATTCAATGGCAAATAAAATTATGCTTTTGTGCCCTAAAAAATAGAGAAGCTGGTGTGTGTGTGTATACATCTATCCTAGCAGGTGGATAATGTCAATTGGCTGTGCTAGAAAAAGCACAAATAGAAAAGAAATGGTTCATTTTAAGAGTGCACTATTTATTCAGGGTTCCCATTTCATAAATATCTTGCCTGCTGTGCTTTGCAGTTGACCCTTTAAAGATCTCCAGTCAATAAGATCTCACATTGTTTACCTCCCATCCATTTTGTCATTTTGGTGGTACAGACCCAAGCGTGGAAATATTCCTTTCTCTGCTGCACTGCATACCCCACCTCCTTTTGGCTGGCACTAACTCACAAAAAAACCCTACTAAAATATCATTAATTACAGCAGGTCTGGGATTTGAATGCTAATTCTATTAATGGACCTAAGAAATTAGGACACTGCAAATTCAGATGAGCCGTGCTTGGGCCTCCTGCAAACTGGGCTGCCCTGAGGTTACCTGCTATATTAAATAAGAATTGTCTAATACATTTTTAGAATTCTAAGGATGTGTAAATCAGCCCTTGTGAAGTACAGCACCAGGGGGAATAGATAACTGCAGTACTCTATCTTAACTCCTATTTATCTAGAATCAAATTCATTTGGAGGGCTTCATACCAAGATTCTGTGATGCCCCAGGCTAAGGTGGAATCAGATCAGGCCTTCTGGACACCTTCTCTACTGTGTAATCCTAAAATATTAAAATTTCATTTATATCTAAAGGAAAACTGTTATGAAGCTGCCAAGGGTCCCTAAGAGTATTTACAGATTTACATTCCCTACTTGTTCTCCCACTTCAGAAAAACCTGAATGATTTTGGACTGCACATTTTCATGTATTTTGCTATTAATTTTCCATCTTTACTTTCAATGTAATGTACTTTTAATTAGGCAATAATATATAATCTTCTGCTCATCTATCACTTTTATTCAAACATCTTAGGAAATGGATAATAGAAAAAAGGCTCATCAGAGACCCTTTAGAGGTGTAGCAAAGCTGGAATAAAATGCCATCTCCTGACAGTACCTTTAAGGTTTCATAAAAGGATAATGGATGTGCTTGTCACCAAAGCTAATGATCAAACATTTTCCCACTTTTACTGGATATTAAATTGTGAACTATAAAAGAAAACCCCACAGTCTAAGCAACGTAGGAAAAAGAGTCTTTGTACATTTTTTATCTCCTTTGATATCTAACTAACATAAACCTTCTTATTGCACTGTTACTTTCATTGAATAGCCACTATGCCATGAGATGCTTACTTTTACTGAAGTGAAAAGGCTTCTTTTCAGGACAGACAACTCTCCAGGTTGCAGAATAAGAACATAATAGGCTATATTTGCAAAAATACTTAAGTGAAACAGAACACCAATTCATCACAATATCTTCATAAAGTTGACCAAAGATTTTAATCTCATATGAAGCAATTTTTGAAACTGTTATATCTAAATTTTATACATTATTTTGAATCATATTTTTAATCCTCTTTTTAATATTTTCAATAGTGTTACCATACTGTCAAAATAAAGAAAAGGGCAAGGCAGTAAAAAAATTCATCCAAACCCTGTGATGGAGACAATATAAAGTAAATCATTCCCAAAATTAGGGTTAATCGATTTAACAAATTTGACAAATCAGAGTAACAATAAAAAAAGCAGATCTAATTTAAAAGCAATGGGAAAAAATTATGGTATGTTGTTCTATTTAAAAAAGAAAAGTATTAAAACAAAATAAGACAGTACCTTCTAGTCAATCCCAATAGAATTAGACTCCTGAAATAGGCAGGTACTTCCAAGTTACTCTGAAGTAGTTTTCATTATAAGACATTCTTATCTCTGTGACCTGCAAATGGTCAGCTGATAATTCTTCATCCCATGGAAGGGCTCACCAGGCTACATTCTGGGATTGCCACAGCACTGATGCACATGAACTTGCTCAGACAGGAAAGGTTGTGCTTTATTTTTCTGGCCTGTTTGGAATGTGCAGCTCCTTGTTGAGAGCAGGAAGGATGAGGGCAGAAATTCTGGGCTTGCCACAGGTTGCCCAACATTTACTGCCTTGTATTTCATGTACCTCTTTGGCCAATAAGAGATTGCAGGTTGGCATCATTCTGCAGAGCAGCAAATGCCTGTTCAAACCTGAGGTATTTTCCTAATGTATCCAGATACACAGCAACAAAACATTTTATGGCATAATAAGACTCACTCTCTGTCACTATAATTATCCATAAAGATCCAATAGTCACCAAAAAAACGTTAAGAAAGGGCTTTTGTTCTCGGAATTATAAATGGGGTTTTTTTTTGTTTTTCCTTCTGCCAGCCAGCTATTTGTCTTCTCCCAAGAATGTATACAGTTTTTTCTCCCAGCCAGAGAGTTTGAAGGAAAGGGTCTGAGTCTTGTCTTCTCTTTTCTCTTCATAGTTTATTATTTCTTATCATTACATTCTGTTCCTGCAGAGTTCTTCCTTGCAGGTCAGTTCAAGCCACAAAACTCCAAATACCAAAGCTAACTACCTAATGCTCCATACTAAAATGCCCCTATGCTTAATGCTCAACTACCTAATGCTAAAAGCTTAATGCAAAATGCTTAATGCCCTAATGCTAAAATGCACAACTACCTAATACCCCCACCCTCAGGGTGGCGTGGATATTTATACTACAATCTACGTAATCAGTATTTATAATTCTACTCTAATAGCTATTATTTTTGTTAGAAGGTTAAACTCTATTCTAAGCCAGCTATAATGTGCCACCTCACAGCAGAAGATGGAGGCAAGGAAGAAGAAGGAAGAAACCCAAAAGCCATGTGCTTCCTCCATCTTGTCATCACCTGTCTGCCATCCTAAAAACCCCATATATCTAAAATTCTCACCCTGTGATAAAACTACACACTATTCTACTGTCTAATACACACTCTTAAAAACTCTGCTTCATTCTAGAGCCTAAAAGCCCTTTTTCCATGAACAAAGGTTAAAAACACTGTTTGTCAGAGATTCTAAAATCTCTCAAACACGCAAAGAAATATTCCTCATAATTCCAGACTCCAACATTTTGTGATGATACTTTTTGCTTTGTTCTGTTTTCTGTCACTAATGTGTGTTTTATTTGGCACGAATGCTGCAGCCCAGCGCAGCTGGCTCACACAACTTGCTACTGAAAAACAGAATTTTGGGCTGGAAAACACAACACATTTCTAAGAACAGCTCTTCTCAGAAGCAGTTCAGTGCAAAAGGAGCAAATACCTTCTCAGTAGCCTCATTCTTCCACACATCACTTCACGATATGGGCAACCAGGCTCTGTCACAAGGGGATGCCCTGCACTGAAGAGTCCCACTGATGTCAGTGCAGTTATTTGGGAAATAATGTACTGGGTAATGTCATCAGGGCTTTCAGTCTGCTGCAGTGACTTTACTTGCAGCATTAAAAATACCAACTGGAAAATAAAAAATATTGGAGTGGTGGAACGCTAGGATAAGTGTTTTCTATTCAGTAACCCCAGACAATATTCTCAAACCAGAGGGTGACAGTATAAATGCAAGACTAAATGAAAGTAATGGCTCCTATACCCTCCTCAAAAGGGAAAATTTCACATAATTAAAGAAGGCATAATGAGGACAATCTCACTCATGTGTGTGCTTCCATTTTGACATGAATATTGGTCTAAAAGTTTAGGATGTTTTCCTTCCCAGGACATATATTATCAGAATGCCTAACACAATATACAAAATACAGATCATTTTTATGTATTACCACCTTTGACCCAGACCCTTGGAATGACAATTTAATGCTTCTGTAGGGAAAACCACTGCCTCTTAAAAAGGAAAAAATGGGAAATTTAAAGCAGTGCTCAAACTAGAGATTTCTCTAAGTCATTATTCCTTCCCCCTGTTCAGTTTGTTAGCTTCAATACAAATGCTTTTTTTTCTATTAAACTTCTATTAAAGTCCTATGGCTTAAATATAACCAAGAGTAAAGAGTATAAATTAATAAAATGAAGAAAAAAATTCCCAGCTAGCATAAACCAGCTCTCTCCTTTCTCTCCACTATTGAAACTGAAAGCAGTAGTAGCCAATGGTGACCCAAAGCATTCTCCTTCTCTAAATAAACCTTTCATAAGAAAGAACACAGAAAACAGCACTGGCAGTATTAAATCTGTCCATCATGATCTTTTCTGGATGTTGAATAGACTCCTTTTATAAATCTTTTCCATTTTCTTAATGAAAATTAAATAAAATGCTCCTGCTTTTTACCAGGTAGATATATATTGAGTAAACATTTGACATCTCCTATCAGCTGAGTTTAAAATCCAAACTTATCTTCATGTCTGTCCTTTCCCAAAAAGAAGCCATAAAAATATATTTGCACTGTCCTTCAAGGCTATTAGACTGCTTCTGCAGTATTCCTTCTTGGTGAAATTGCTTGCACAAGACTTGCATTCAGAAAGAATCTAAAGAAGACATAGTGTGTTTCCAATGGTTTCTTATTCAGTAGTCCCCAATTTCCCAGGGCAAACAGTTCTCTTTTCCATCATCTTTATCTAAGGACAGTTTCTAACAGACCTTTTATTTCAAAGACAAAATTGGGCCAGGGAACTCACCAGGGCTTTGGGTTTTTGTTGGATGGTATTGTTAGTGTATTTTGTTGTTTTGGTTTGCGTATGGTTTTTATTTTTATTTTAGATGCACTTGCCCCACTTTCTTTAATTTTTATCATTGTTTTCTCTGTATGAAATGGATTTAATTTTTAAGAATTTTCAACATTTTATTTAGAAGTAAATCTTGCATCTCCAAAAACACAGCTCCTCAAGGAGATTAGCCCATAAAACAAAGGATCTTTCAACTCAGAATAAATAGGAAAATAATCTGAACTGCATCAAAAGCTGTCTACTGTGGACTTAATAATAGCACTGTGAGGAACCTAATAACAAAACTCATCTCCAGTCCCATCACGATTGGTCTGGAAGGAAATGTTACTATTTCAGCTCTAAACATTTATTGAATTATAATGATTTATCAGTTTATTTATTTAGGAAAAGTCAACATCTTGGTGAAACAAGGGCAGATGACTCACAGAGATCATCTATATAAAGATATGTATCCACAAAAGTCTGATACAAGAAACCAGACCCATAAAGGTCACATGAAAGGGAGAAGACAGACCTTATTTTGTCCCTACATCATCTCTTGTGATTAATAATTCCTTAAATTGTCCTTCTGCCTGAATAGACAGGCATTTCACACAGGGGTGAAGTGATATCAAAGTATTCCACAGGCACCAGTCAATGGAGCTCTCACCTTGTGGGATATGATCAGGTAAGGGAAGTTGAGAATTTGTTCCCTATGCTTTTGCAAATCCATTTATTAATGTGACTGCAAAGGGTAACATTCTGCTGAAACAAGGAGGAACAAGAGTTTCAAAATATCAACGTTAAAAGCTGATGCCTACTATGATTATGCACAGTCCCACTCTGATGGTATCTGTAGATTAGAAAATAAGGACAAGCAGGAAAAATTTAAACTGCTCAAACTTTCTTTTGTGATTGTTGCTCTGTTTCTCCACTACCTCTTTATCCAAATGTCATCATTATTTATTTAATACATGACAGATAGGCATTGCACCAAATACATCAGATGTGTATGACTTCTACAAAACCAGTATTGGTTTTACTAAGAAAGCCCTGCAAACCTTTTACAGGGTTTGCAGAAAGTAGTATCAAGTATTCATACCAATCACTGGATTGTGCTCTGAATTTTAGAGGTTTTACTGTAATAGGTCCCACTTGGAATAAAATCAGCTCTTTGACCCTTGAGGCTCAGTAAAGACCATGAAACCCAAAGGATCACAAAGACATGAACAAAAACGAAATCGTCTTAAACTCAGTGAGATGTTAACCGTAGGTTACCTCAGGAATCAGTGTTAATTCACAAGTAGAAAAACCATTATCATCAACAAAGGTATATTAATTTTCATCTTTTAAGCAGCTAGCCCTTTGAAACACTGCAATTACTAATGACTTAGGAATCAGACTAAATAATATACAAAAATAAACAACCCTTTCAGATAATAGATACTTTCTCTTATTCTGGCATATAATATAGAGAAATGTTGCTTGAGACATCAAAGACAAGCACTGGTGTCAAGCTGGAATGTTGATTAGAGGAACAGGTAATAGATTAACAAATGCTGTACTAATATATGTCCAGGACCTGAAATTATCACATAACCAGGAGAAAACCATACAGAACAGCATAACTTCCTTAATTGTTTGTTACATCACAAACAAAACTTTCAGTACCAAGGAAATAAATCCACACAATAATAGTTATGATCTCTCTGGACATTATTCAGTCCCTTGTAAAACACAATAACAGTAGCCTAAATTTCAAAATCTAAAGTCAAAATCCATTCTCTCCCCCTGAAATTAGGATGTCAAATTTTCTTAACAAATATGAAACTGTTGGACAACAATTAACCAGATGAGCAAAGCTGAACCGATGCACTTAGGGACTGTGTAAACCAAATTCAAAACATCAAGGTCAGAGCAATGAGGGACAAAAAGCAACAACTCAAAAGTAAAGCAGAGCAGCAGACATTTGAAAATAAAATTGACTGGTCTTCAGTACAAATTCTTTGCTATGAATGACGCTTGGTCTGTCACACCCCTACAGATGTTACACAGAATACATTTACACCTATGTAAGTATTCTGAAATTACTGTTCTGATCTCCATTACACCACAGGACACAACTCCTGCTTCCAGGAATTTTGGTAGAATATGAAGAAAAAACCCCTAACAATCATATTGTATCAAGAGGTGGTAGACTTTATCACGCATGTGACTACTCTGAGAAAATTGCAGTGTAATTGTTTTTTCCATAAAGACAAGGTACCAGAGGGAGACCACACACCTCTACCAACAGCATTAGCACATTCTATTGAATGTATATGAAGCAATCAACTCTTTCATTCTCCTATTTATTATCTGGAAAATAAGTACTGGAGGTACTTGAATGACACCTTTACCACTACTCAAAACCACAATAGGCTCAAAACAAACAGGTAAAAAGATGTTTTCATAGTATCCTTCATTTTTTCAAAGCATGAATTCATTCCAATAGCAAACCATACCCTTTATGGCTCAAAAGTTTATTAAAAAATAATTTTCCTATCTATGAATTAAAGCATCAGTGTTATTCACAGAAACAAAAAAAAAGGAAAAAAAGAAAAAAGAAAGAAAGAGAAACTCTTCTGCCTGGACAGCTCATCAATGGGAGTACCTGTTTCATGCAGCATGACAGCAGGCTCTTTCAGAAAATACCTGCAATATCTTTGTATCTCATCCTCCGAATACAAACCTTATATTTGACAAAGAAAATTTAAAAATACATGTTGTCGCTCTTCTGCCTTTTTTTTTTTTTTTTTTTTTTTTTTTTTTGAGTACATTCTCACACATAATATGAATTGCATTGCAGATAGCAGGGATTAGTGGAAAGCTGAAAGCTTCTTACCAAGTACCCCAAGGCGATAGTTGACTGTGATGACTATCACATTCCCATAACTTGCTAGAACACTGCCATCATATAAATTTCCAGTGCCTTCCATGTAGGACCCTCCGTGAATATACACCATCACAGGCTTAGGTCCCCCACTGTCCCGAATGTCTGGAAAAAATATTAAGACACATTTTATCTCAAGAAAGCACCAAAAAAGATACATGCAGTATTATTATATTTTTTTAATTTTTTAAATTCTTTTTTTAGTGAGGTTATTTTTTCTCAAAGTGTTTCTCAAGCAACATCTTTTACATAAGGAAATGGGCTGGTGGGCACAAGTATTTTTTTGTGGCTTGCTTGTAACTAAAATTCCTGGGTGAGAAACACTCTGAATAGCAGAAAGGAACTGAAAATGGTAACAGATTTGCTCAAATGCAGTGAGGCATTGCTCTGATTCTGACCCTGCTGAATTGGGTGTCTTCTACGTAATGTCTACTAACATAAGAGTGAGCTCATTTTGGCTGAACACTTCTGAAAGCTCAGTGCAACTTTCTGTCCACTTAGCTAAGGGAACTCCAACAGATTAAGACAAACAAGATTTCTGCTCATGCATAAAAGTGTTGGTTTCTTCTAGTCCACTGATTAATAAAAGGGGTGCACAAACAGTTGTCTTTGGATGTGTCTGAATGAGTTAAAAAATGCTTGAACACTGTTTAGCACTTAGACCCTGATTTAAGATTATTGCTAACATGGGTAGCCTGTAGGTTAAGGTTCATGGGTACTTCTTAGTTTCCTAAATCATGGAAAGGACTAAATATTTGAAAAAATAACTGCCTGGAACAATACTGAACACCCCACCCCCACCCCCCATTCAAGAAAAAATGGCAAGATTCTCAAAAATGACATCAAAGGCAGGGAACAGTTTTAAAATGTTAAGCTCTGCCATTCTCTCCGACAACAAAATTAGATATTGTCATACTGTTTTGAGTTTTGATTTAGGTATCCCTCCACCCCCAAACAATCCTATTTGTAAATGGATACATCCACTCAGAATAAAGTTTTGAATATATGAACAGTGCTACTCCTCTTGAGGAGAATTGTTCCTGAGTACCAATTCAAAACAGTTAGTACAGATGGGCTGATATGATTTTAAAAGTTGGGGCTTTCTGTTGAACAGGAAATAAATCAGCTTAGGTGTTAATTTAAACTCTTACATCTGATTAAATTGCATTTTGTTCTGATCTACTGGGTGCCTGAGTCTCTTCCACCACCCAAATCATAATATGCCATAATAGTCCCTCAAAATCAAGAAAGACAGTAGCAAGGGAGCATTGGAAAATTTCCCAGTGAGGAGCCATTCTGAATATTCTGATTCAAAAACACTCTTTTTGTCATTATGCCAGTATTCAAGTGACTTCTCTGATTGCTTCCTTCAGCATTTGAAGAAACCTCAAATGTATTGTTTATTCCTTTGATTTGGAAGGATCTTAGATAAGAAGCTTTCAAGGAAGCTCTCTGCAGAACTGTTAGAATTGTTTCTGAAGTGCTGTAAGGAGTAGGTGGGGGCAGTTACACTAACCCTGCTTTTGGAACCCTCTGAAAAAAAATCAGCACAGATGTTTCTGTTTATAAAAAGCCAACTGCTACTATTATTTTGATATTGATTCTAATTTGAAGGAAATGACAGAATAGTCAAGATCAGAAATTGGATCTTCAGTACTGGAAGCACTAGAACAATCACTTATCCAAAACCAAAAAGATGATGAAAGGTTGTGCATGAAATTGCTTGTATTGCTCTCCTTGATTGAGCCTTTAGTGAGGGCTTTCCAACTTTCAGAGTGTAAAGTTAGAGAGATTATTTCTCTTCACTGTCCATAGGAAGGATTTATGATCTTCTCAGGTTTAAAATCTACACTGAAGAAAAAGTGTTTCCAAATTCAAATACTGTTTTCAGTAGATGCTTTGTTCTTAGTCTATGCTGCTTTTTTTTTTTTTTAATACAAATATGGAAGCAATAATAAATTATTAATCTGAAATCACTATGTGACTGTTCCCAGCAGAAACTGTACACAGTTAATTGTATGCTTGATGGTAACACAGGGGGAGACTGTCTCAGAATTCTCCTTTAATTAAAATTACATAGAATTACAGAGCACCAACTGTGAACAGCAATGAAATGTTGGTAGCACTGGCCTGTATATCTGGGAAATAATATTGGAATATTTAGAAAAGAATGGATATTCTTTATCTGAGAAAGGAAGCACATATTCATGAATAAAATCTCATATGTAAGGAAGTTATTCTTTGAGTAATTTCTGTCGCTACAATACTGTTATTTTCCACTACTAATATCCTTGTAAAGATTACAGATCAGATAGATAAGGGAAGGCCAGTTTTCAGCTCTGCCTCTGTGCCATGTCAGAGCAAATGACATTGCAGAAAGAATTTTCCTCATGCTGCTTTGCCAAAGTCATCAGTCATAAGAGGAATCCCTCCTACAAGAGCAAAACTGTGCATCTGAGTGTCTTGGGCAGTAAGCTGATGCTGGAGACAGCAGTCAGGGTATGCAGTATTCAGTTGAGGCTGGTGGGACTTTGGGCTGTGGATTGTACAAAGCTGTGGATCTCTTCATGGGAAAAGAAAGATCACTGCATTTTGGTCAGAGGTTTCATATCAATTGCAGTCTGCAACCAGGAATATTTGAAAAGTGAAAAATATTCAGCTGGGAGAGTGTTGTTTAAGTACATATGTTATTAACAACTGAGGTCATTGAATGAGAAGATCAAAGGAAGAAAGAAAAAAAATAAGACTGTAATCAAGAATTGATTCCTACCTTAAAATGTTCCTCCACAGAAACTCTCATCCTTTAAAACTAAACTGGAGGAAGAAATAAGATAATACTCTGAGAGAATGCTTTTGTGTATTGATAGAAAAGTGTCAGAAATATGCACTTTTCAAAAGTGATTATTGAAGTTAAGTGTCCAACTCAATAAAATAAATAATTGATATTTTTGGTATTCAGGTACTACTTCTGAAAGCCTGACCATAACTGATGCATCTTTCATTTTTTCCTACAGGCTGGTGTCAGTCGTTTTTATACATGTGCTGGACTCTAGTTACACTTTCATATGCAGATTAATAGCTATTCATGGATGCAGATTAATAGTTATTTTAGTTTGTAACTCATTCTGAACCTGAAGACTTTAGGTGTAAATGTGGCATTTCTGCCAAGATTTATAGACTGATTTAATTTAGTTGTGTTCTGCACTTTTGTTGCTTTTTATTAAGAGTTGCTTTAATTAAAAATGGATACATTCATCTTTTCAAAGACATATGCAAGGATAGCACTGTTAAAAATCCTTCTCAAATTCAATCCAGTTCTGGTTTCAGTCACACAGATCATTTCTGAGTGCTGTGATTTGTTTGGCTTTAAATTGCTAGTTCATAAAACATCTAAGTAGATCTTACAGCAGAGAATGACCTTTTTTATATTATATATACATTAAATTTCTTGTAATTATTTCTATTGTTGCCTCTTTTCTGTACCTTTCTAATGTTTTTTACCTCTACTTTCTATCTTAATTACATTATAGACAATTTAGGAATAGGGCTGACTTTTATTCTATGTTTGTTACATTACACAACAGGAAACCAAGTCTGACTGTAAATATCAGTCACAATTGTCATATATAAAAAACATAATTATAGCTTCAGTCATTCAAAACTGCTGTGAATTGGCCACATGACTCAACAAGCATAATTTGCAGGGAACAACCAAAGTGGGAAAGGAATAAAAGCCTACCTGGAGACAACTTCACGCAAAAAGATAATTAGTTTAGCACCAATGCCACAAGCATAGCTTTACTAGATGGCATAAAAAATTGTGACAGTTTGATGCAGATTTTTAAGTAAATCTTGGGTTTTGAATATGAAACAGCACTAGGACAGTGGAAAACTTTTAGATTGGTCAGTGTAAAACCTGTGTGTGCCCTCCATAGAATGTTATGTGGATATGTGGATATGTCTGTGATTCTTCCATAAGCTTTTGCAGAAAATATTTCAGTAGAGCATGGTACCAATAATTTCTACTCTTAAGAATTTTAAAGCTTTTTAACAGCATTTGAGCTTTCAGTTCAAATCCATCAGATGCCTTATAGATGCTCTACCATTTAATAAACTAGTGCACTTAGTCCTAATATGTAAACATCCATTAATGCCACGATTTTAAAATGAGATATAAAACTAGATGTCCTGAGACTATTAAAGTAACTACTGAGCTTCTGTGAGGAGTTTCATATATGTTTTCTATCTTAAAATACAGCCTGCATCCATCAGGCTTCAGACAAATAGAATTCTCTCCCTTTGTTTGTTTGCCTATCTGTCAAACCAGGGGATCATTTTGTGCACTGTCACACCCTTAACTACCTTTACCTGAAAATTATTTGAAATCCTGATGGAGGACTAAATAAATGTTATCCTAGCTTGAGAAAGGCCACAGCTTTTACAGGTAAACATCTGGAACAGATTTCCATTAGAGTAGGACCTCAATAGCCAGGTAGGCAGTCATTTTAAATTATTAAAAGATGATGGTTAGAAATGCAAAAGCTGACAGACTCTTCACTGTACAAGCAATGCTTGGCAGTGCTGAAAGTAAAATGAAGCCCTAAAGAGGTACTTAAATTAAAGGTCTGTCAGAATTTTATCATGCATGTTTTCAAGTATTAATAACATCACCACAAAAATTTGACACAATTTGAACTGAGTGTCTGTGTGTAAAGGGAAAATATGATCAGCAGAATTTAATGTGCAAAGTGGCATTGGAAGCTGTACTTTGGAGAGGAAATCACAGAGCTAACATGAATGGGTGACAGGAGGAACAGGAATCATGAATTTGGCTACGTGCATCAGTCAACAAACTCACCCAAAGTGGTCAGATCTGTGCTACCCCAGCCTGGCTGACTCTCATTAAAGGCTATAATCAAGGCTGGAGACTGTGGTTGCTTTGCAGGGCAGACAAATGTGATCTGCTGTTTGCTGATCCCCCAAGTCCACAAGCATGCAACCAGTGCCAGACAGCAAGAGTGCTGCTCCCCCTCTTTCTTACCATGGCAGGTGAGGGCAGATGAAATGCCAAACTTGGAATCCCAGTGTATTTTAGTACCAATGGAGTGATAGGGGGATAGGGGTCTTTGGAGAGCCTCAACTCTGCAATGTGCTCCTTCATACCAGTGGCACTGGTCTGCTAAGCATAAGAAGGGATTCGCAGATGAATTCTGCTTCATTAGAAACTTAAAAATTTGAGTGGATTTTTAGCTTTTTTGATTTAAAACATGCTCTGGACCAAGAATTTCTTTCTGTCAATGAAGTCCAATAGCCCAAACAAGACAGAGCACCAGACTAAATTATCAGAATCATCACAGTTACAGTCTGTGAGCAAACAGCAACATCTGTTCCTAATCTGTCTCCTTTTCCACAGGAGAAATTGGAAGGGAGGAGGGAAGAGCAGAAGCATCTATCAACTCCAGTTCAGACCCCACTTCTGAGGCGTGTACTCTCAGCAACAGACATGGTGTCTGCATTCCTCAGGCTTAGCATCTGTATTCTTCTTTTCTAAAAATGGAATAGCAGCATTCCTGTACTGCAGAGGGACGCTGGGAGGCTGAATACATTAAAAACTGAGAGATGCTCAAACAGCACTGGGGACTAAATAAGGATTTAAGATTGACAGATTGATGCGCCAGGCAAGGTGTGTATAATAGAGCAGCGGATGAGAATTCATTTGTGAGCAATCCTTTGTGGATGTTTCATACAACACTAACTACTTACAAGTCCAGTTCTGATCCCAGAGAACATTGGCTGGTTAATGATTTGTGTTGCCATATTTTGGTCATGGTTAGGATTTTAGTGGATAGGAACCAAGGGTGCATAAGAATCACTGATTTTTGCTATAGCCAAATTAATAGCTATAGCTATTTGGCTATAGTCAAAGGTAAAACAATAAGATTAAAATATTCTACTTTTTTAAGCTAAGCCTTGTTTCCAGACTGGGGAAGGTGCACTTTGTGTAACTGACGAGCAATTTGAAGATAAATCTTGTATCTGTTCTAGATATTGCACACCTGCAGGTCAGCAAATGGGCAAATCCACCACTTCTACAAAGAAGGAAAGGCCCAGTGGTCACTGGATGCAAGTGATTTTGCCACTCGTTCAATATTTACTGAAAACAGGTAAGCAATAGAAGTGTAGGAATTAAAGGGTTAAACAGAATAATACATCCTGACTGGGGAAAAAAGGCATTTATATTATTTCTGACTTTTCACACTCATAGAATTTGAAAACACCTTCATTTTTTAAACAGCAAATTTGCAGATCATTAGCTGGTAATGTGCACTACTGCCTTTGGGTCTTTTGAAAACAAAAATGAAAAATGATCTAATTAAGCCTGGTCTACTGGTTGCAGCACATACCAGAGATCCAAGTTTGATTACTGACTCCAGTGCTTGTGCTGGCAAGACTTGGACCACAATGCTGTGCTACTGGCATGCAGCAGCTGATAGGAGTAGGATTATTGAACAGTGTTTTAAAATGAAATCTTCTAATCAAGCTCAGATATTTGAGTGGCACAACACAAAAGGCTCTCTAGATGTTTGCTGCAAGAAGCTGCTATGGAAGATCTTTCTTCAGAAAGGTATAATACAATAAATAGACATGAGATGAGGTTTTTTTGATGTAGAGACCATCCTGGGCATTTTAGAAATCACTGGGCATTGATTATATTACATGGGCTCCATGGGTAGCTGATAGCAGTTGTTTTGCACCATGAACAGCCCAGCCTCCCTAATGCTCCAATTTTATCATTCATTCAGTTTACCACTTATTTTATTTTTTCCACAGGTATTCATTTGATTTTACACTGTCTAAAATCTACCACAAAAAATGAAAGCTTTGAAGGACAGGTTATCAGAAAACTAGCCAGCTAAGGTGACCTTTTGCTTGGTCTCTCTCTTGCCTGCTACTCATACCCAAGCACATAAAACTTTGTGAACTCTTCAGTTCCGTACATGCAACAAGTGCTAGTGTTTCAGTACAGCAGAGCAGGTTCACAAAAATGCAGGACATCTGATCCTGCTCCTCCACTGGGAAATGCAGGGTCTCAGCAGACAGGGTTTCTATCAACCCAGCAGACATCCCAGGAGTCTTGAGTGCCTAGTGATCATAAAAATTTAAATTTTCCCTGTCTCTCTGTTCCTCTCGGAAGCAGTAAAAGTCTAATTACTGCCTGCACTCTTCTATTGGCACAGAAAGGAGAACAAAACTGTCACTTGTACTCAAGAGAAAATTAATCCCAGTCCTATAAATTACAGAGATTTATTAGTGTTGTAAATGTGCTTCTTCCCCTCTAGTTTGACTGCTGTGTTCTTACAGACCTTCTTCTCTCTCCTGCAATTGTCAGAGAGGGAGGCAGGTTTTTCCTGACATGGACACTTGTTCTCAGCAGACTGAGATCCCTCCTCTCATCTGAGCCTACCTACTAAAGCACTTTCTGACAGCAACCACTCTCTGCTGAATTTCAGTAAACTGAGGAGTCTCTTTTAAGTCTGTCTAAGCAGAGAAGGACTCAACAAACCTGATGTCATTAGCATCTGTCTTGGCAATTATACAGCAATTTAGGAGAGCTATTAAGGCCCACTGGGTGAATAGCTGAAATTCCAAATGGTTTCTTAAAACATATTGTTAAAACAAGACAGAGTAATTTTTGTAATGGTTAATTCACTATCACAGATCTTTGAGATCTCATAAAATGTCCCTTGCAATATTCTGTCAGGGACTCAGGTAAAAATGTCCTGACTTCATAAAGCTAGGAGGATCTGAATTGTCATAATTACCTCTGAATAATGTGTGGTCTGATTTCAGCTGGGATAGAGTTAATTTGTGCACTTAGGGTGAGAATAATCTTGCTAACACACTGATTTTATCATTGCTGCTGAGCAGGGCTCACAATAAGGCAAGGGCTTTTCAGTTCCTCACCACTCCCCCCAGCAAGTAAGCTTGTGGGGAATGAGAGGTTAGGAGAGGGCAGAGTCAGGACAGCTGAGCCCAACAGGCCAAAGGGATATTCCAGATATTCCATATCCTATGGCATCATGCTCAGCACGTAGCCTGGGGGGGAGCTGGCTGGGGTCACTGCTCAGGAGCTGCTGAGCATCACCCAGGGGCCATGAGCAGTTGCTCTGTGCACCACATGTTTGGCATACTCTCATTTTTTATCATGATTATTGCTATTATTCCATTTTATTTCTGTCATATTAAACTGTCTTTATCTCCATTAATAATTTTACTTTTATATTTCCTTCCCCAATTCTCTCCCCCAGAGAGGAGTAAGTGACTGGCTCAGTGCTGTTTAGTTGCCTGCTGGCTTACACCACCACAGGAGAGCTTTCAAAGGAGATTTTCAATTTATCAAAATCATCAAATCTTGCAAATTTTGGCCCAGCTGGTGGGTTTTCATTCATATACTTAACAGATCCAGCAGAGGATCATAAATCAGTCATAAAATTTTGACAAAATCTGTGTTTGGGTAAGAAGTTAAATGATCAAATTTGCCTTCCTTAATCTTTTCTGAGAAGACTGCTTCTGTTTAAGTTAAGTAGTTGATGTTCTGTGTGATGAAAAACTTCTTAATTAAGAGCCTTTCAGTCTACAAGTGAAGTTTCATCTTATTGTCTGGCCAACTTCCCCCTGCCACCCCAAATATTGAGAGAGAAGCAAGATGCAACTCTACCAGTCCTATATGGTAATTTGTTTTACTCATTGACCATAATCCATACAAAGTGAGTGTTTAAGATTCAGAACTCTGAAACACATCTACTTGAAGGGATGAGACTGCTCAGGAAAAGAGCTCCTTGTTACCATTTTCATAGCCCTGTAAAAATATCAAATCTGCATAGCTTCATGATCAACAAACATAATTTATGAACAGAATAATATCTTGACATTTCAAACTTTTGATTTTACTTGGTAATGGGGTTTTCTAGGGGTCAGCTCAAGCAGATCAGCATCTTTGTATGCTTGCAGAAAACAGAAGAGATCGTGTCCCTTTAGTTTTAGTTTAGCTCCACAGAGCTTCACCACCAGGCAATGCTGCCTCCCTTCTGGAAGGAGGTGAGGTAGTCTTCAATTTACTTATATTTTTTCATGGCATCATAAATGCAGATGGGTTGGCATTTGAGGAAATTCAGTTGCTTAAGAGACACTTTCAAAGAATTTTCTGAATTTTTCCTTTTATAAACACAACATTTTCTATGTTTATCAAACTGAGATCAGTCAGTGAAAAAAAAAAAAAGAAACATCTTTGTACTTGGTGAAATACATAGGGTTAGAAAACATGCAAAAAGGTGTACAGAGAAACTTTAAAAGAGTGTTAGTTTAAATAGTATGGACAAAATTCAGTCAAAAGGTGGGATGCAACATAGCAAAAGTCCATTTCAAGAAAACAAAAACCCTCCTTTTTAAATATTGTTACTGTTTTGTATCAAAATGTAGAACTTAACAACATTCTTTTTTTTAAAAAAATTAAAAATATATATGTATAACAACAAGCAAGAAGACAAAACACATCAAAAATGGGAATTAAAAAAACAAAAAAAACTCTTCAAAAGAAGACAAGAAGTCAAAAAAAGAGGGGAGAAAAAAGATTTTCAGGGGTCCTTGTCATGCAAATCAGTTTGGCGGCAAAAAATACCTTCATCTTCAGCACCGTCATTATCACCTAAATCATCTGTCTGTTTCTTTGTAAGGGGACCTAGGATTAAGAACGGAGAAAATGGAGGAAAAAAGACAATTCAAGAATATACAAGACTGAGGAAAAAAACAGTGAATATTAAATTCCCACGGACGTTTCAAGAAAAACATTTTCAGGGAGGGAAATCTTAGTTTATAACAACCCATTTTTCATTAAGTTTTTCAAACATTACAGCAAAACCTTCCCTAGGGGGTATGGCTATTAGAAACATCTAGCACGAGAATCTGAGAGTGCCCAGTGCTTTATTGTTTTTAAATGAAGAATCAAAGCCTGTTTACTAACAGCATACCCCGCCAGAGACTGTATTTATCCACTTCATTTAATTGTTTTTTCCTGTTACTGTTACTAGGAATAGTGGAGACAAGAACTGCCAAATAACCTCTTGCATTTGATGCAATAAGGTGGTTAATAAAAGTCTTGACAGTTGGTTAAAACAATATTTTCTGTCAAATGCTAATTCACATTTCTAAGTTCAACCATTTAAGATCATGCTTTATATAACAATAAGCACAGTTTTAATTTTGGGGGGGGTTTGACATATTCATCACATTCTCTTTTAAATAGAACTGTAGATACCCTTGAAACCTTTGACTACCTGCTGAGATATTTGCAAAGAAACATGAAAATCCATATGTAAACCAGAAACAGGAATGAAATCCCAGACCAACTGATGGCAATGACTTTTGCCATTGATTTCAATGGGGCCAGAGTCTCATGAAAAAAAGTTGTATTGAATTGAAATTTTAGCTTGGGCAAGGCATTCAGGTTCATAATTCCTTATCTTCATAATAGGATGATGAAACAAAACTCATTTATGCCCAACAGCTGTTTTATTAACAAGTATTTATAGATTTATCATATTTTCCAATGGCAAAAATGCCCACTCCTTTACTGAGTAATAGAAATATACACCAGAAGGAAAGTCAAAGGCCATTCTGAAAATAATTCTATGCCATATATTTTACACACTTACGCACAAACAAAAGACAGTTGGAACTCAGCATTATCTTTCCTTTTTTTTTTTTCAGAGCTCTCTCATTTCCATGACATTCTGTAATTTGCATGCGAAAAAGCAATCAGTACGAACACAGGGCTAAGTAACAAAAAAAGAAAAAGCCAGCCAAGCACAGAGTAGAAAACAAGAACTTCCTCATGCATAAAATAGCAATAGACAAAAACAACAACAAAAAAAGAGATGAACAGTATGTGTTGATATTTGCAGTAGATGTAGGCAAGAGACATGCATTAAATCTAAGCACTGTGGAGTATTAAAACATTTGTATTTAAAAAGCTCTCTGTTATTTTACAGGATATTAGTCATTCAGCATTAAACTCGTCATTTATAGGCAAAATACCATGTTTTTGAGTGATGCATTTTAAACAAAAAAAATCATAAATGTTTTTACCAGGTGCATGGATTTAAGAAAAAGAAAAGAAACCATGAAGTACCATGAGAACTGTGTAACTGGACTGTATTATTGAAAACCAGCTCAATACCTTAATTCCTGCATCAGTCAGGAGTACAGTTTTTAACTCATTCTAAATACAGAACACTAGAATGATATATCATAAATAAAACACAAGCATTTTTGTAATCACACCTGTAACAATCACTCTGTTCAGTTGAAAGCCTTGGTGATGCAAGTTCTTCCTACTACAAGCCCTGGATATAATCTTTGCAATATTTGGTATCTGGATAACATGCCCTGATCCAAACACACACACTCAAATATCTCCCTGCCCAGCACTTTCATACCATAACAATTTTACTTCTAGAAGAATAAAATCAGAAAAGTAAAAACTCTATGCAAAGAATGACAATGGGTTTGCAAAGAATGCATAGAATGACAATTTTTTGATGGATTTTCAGCACGGAGAACAGGAAGAGTGAATTTAAGAATGGTAAGAGCTGTGTACTTAAGACTGGAGATCCAGACACAGGCAAGGATATATATATTTATACACACACACACACACACACACACACACGCGCACACAGACACAGACACAGACACACACACACACACACACACACACACACACACACACACACACACACACACACACACACATGTTCTTAATAGCTTCTTATATTTTAAATTTTAAAAGTCACAAGAAAGGGAAAAAGTGGCATCTGGAAAGGCAAACAAAACACATTTTTCCAAATAACTTGCATAGAGATGGGCAATTTATTTTCTAGATGAAACCAAGACAATATATGTTACATTTTCTTTAATAGGTGGCCTTTGGCAGGTATTTTGTGCAGATTATAATTCCAGATCTCAGCTTCAATTATAAAGTGCATCAACCATCTCAATATAAATTTGTGGTCTCATACCAATCCTGATGTTACAATATGGTAAAGCATGACTAGGGCTAGTTTTAAAAGTAACCTGGATAATTTTCATGTTTTTACTGTTCTGAGGTTCTCTGAAAAACATTTTAAAAAAAAATTAGACCATCTTCCTTAAAATCATAGAATTGTTTAGGTTGAAAAAGACCCTTAAGATCTAGCCCCGACATTAACCCAGCACTGCCAAGGCGACCACTAAGCCATGTCCCCAGGAGCCACACACACATCCTTTAAATACCTCCAGGGATGGTGACTCAAACACTTCCCTGGGCAGCCTGTTCCAGTGCTTGACAATTCCTTTTTGCAAAGGGGCTGACCTATTTTTAAGTTGTCATAAATTAAACATGTTTTTGAATATAACCATAGATCTGTTTCACAATATGAGAGCTCTGCTCTCCACATCCCCCGAGCAGGAGAACTCAGCCTTGTGGGGACACGTGGCTGAGCCACCAGGCACCACTCAGTGCCTGAGATACAGAGAGATTGCTTCTCCCACAAGTTCACTCCAGTCTGCAAATACAAGGACAGCACTTGTTACATCTTCAAAGAGATTTTCTGCTTCCTGGAATTGTAATGCTCTGAGTCCAAGAAACTAAAGCAGAGTTTGGCCCTTGCCTAACAGGCATGAACCTTCTTATATTTTATCTAAACATACAGGGGTGCTGTTATAGGTGCTTAATTTATATTTTTTAATTGCTGGGCAATCCCTAAAAGAAGCATCAGCTCAAGACGGCTGTCTAAAAGGGCACATGGAGGGGTTCAGCCTGGGGTGCTCTGAGAGGAGGCAGAGCTCTCTTATGATCTGTGCCGCCTGTTTCACGTAGAGATGCTGAAGACACTTTCTGAAGTCATGAAAGCAGCTTTAAGAGAAGCTCTGGATTAGAATTCCACCCCTTTCAGCAACAACTCTCATTCTAAAATCAGTAAGAAATGGCTTTTGCTTCTGATTCTCCAGATAACTGATTACTCTGACTAACAGCCTCGCTCTGTCTGGATGATCATAAAGAAAGATTGATGTTGTGAGTCCTCACACAGGAAAACACACTGAAATCACAAGCAGATAAACAGAATAAAACCTTATGGCAAGAACCTACAAAATGTAGCAGCAACAGCTTTTTTAAGAAAAAATAAATCAGAACTAAAATTGCTTAGTAGGTCTATATTTTTAAGATATTTTCTGCAGCCTTCAATTAATATTCTACAGATAATGTATGATTTTGCAAATTAAATATATTCCCCAACTAAGTTTATTTTTTAGCACTGACTGTTCATTCAATATATGATTTTCTTAGGGTTCTTTCATCATTTTAATGTTCTTTTCAGGTAACAGAAACTAATTTAAAGAATATTGATACTAAGACATAATGGCCTTTGAGCCAATGAAACAAAAAGGAATATTTTACAAAACTATGATTGACAGAAGTCTTTTGTTCCCAGTTACTTTTCACTGTTGTTCTACTGTAGCTCTCTCTTCACTTTTTGTGAAGGCCCAATTAATCTTACGTTTTGACCATTTCAGTCTCAAAACTGGGCATCCATTATTAAAAAAAAGGATTTTACTATGTTTAACTCACAAGCCTTCAAACAGATAATGCTGCCTTACTGTGCCAGCCTAAATTTTAGCTAAAGTTTATGTAATAATTATTAAATATCAACAACATAATCATGTACCATAAGTAATGGGGGGAAAAAAGGATGCTAAAGCCTCTAAAATGCTGATGCAAAGATGATTTACTTATCAAAAGGCTCTCGGAGGTTTTGTCTCATTTAGTCTCATGTTGGTGCATACCCATAACTCTCATTAATGCTAATGGGAAATTAGACCCCTAAGTCACTTTAAAAAGGGGAAAAAATGATTACTGCATTTTATGTTTCCTAAAGGCAAGGAATAGTCTTGCTACAAAAGCTAACAAAACTCTGTGTGCAGGAGGCACACTTCCTAACGAAGTCTATACTCATTTAATTTAAAAACAGTTCTTGCATTATTTAAATTATTATTCAAATATTTATTCTGTTTCTGTTGCAATCAATGCTAAGGCACTTACATGATGCTTTTTTAGATCTTGATAGTGACTACTGTGTGCTTGCAGATGCCTTTTCTTTGCTCAAAATAAGAGAAATAATACAGCTCCTGTTCAGTTAGCTAAAGAGTAATTATGCACTCAGAAATAATTAAATCCAGCCATATTAATTCTGGGTTTTATCATTCCCTTTGATGAAGGACTAAGGTACTTTAGCTCC
Organism: Certhia americana; assembly: GCA_018697195.1. Taxonomy (NCBI): domain Eukaryota; kingdom Metazoa; phylum Chordata; class Aves; order Passeriformes; family Certhiidae; genus Certhia; species Certhia americana. The sequence goes on along the minus strand of CM031865.1, from coordinate 8,643,340 downwards.
CAAATACATTAAAGCTGATTATAAATTCTCTCTTTATGGGCTTGATTCGGCAGAAATTATCCATGGCCTTTTGGACCACAGGAGTGTAGGAGGCATGGAGGCTCTGGATGTCATTAGCTCTTTGGCCTGGGAAAGCTATTCATCATCAAAGAGAGTCATGCTGCAAGTTGACACCATTTTGTAAAACAACAGTGCAAATCCTCTAAACTTAATAAATCAGTGCTGATGTATACAGCCATTGTTCGGGCCAAAATGTTCTCCTCCAGTAATGAGGAAAGTGGGGAAGAAAAAAGGACCTTTTACATTAGGTTAAGTAGGCTCCATGGATCCAGTAATTTAGAAATCACCACAGCAATAATTATTCTTTGAGGTAAGGTGTCTGCTCGATGGAAAGGGAAAAAGACAAGACTGAGGCTGACTGCTGAAATTACACTTGTAGAAAAATTCACCAAGTGGGTTGCAAAACTGTGGAATGTGATATTACATATTTATCTTCAAACTTATCTAAGTGCCTCCAACCAATTACTGCTATTTCTTCTTCATTAGCCCATTTCTTAATTAAGCATTGAAAATCTGTGAAGCGAAATTACCTCATCTTTTTAGACCCTACCTTTGGTTCCAAATATAAAATAATCAATTCTTTATTATTTCTACCATCATTTTTGTGCAAGAGATTCTCCAACTAAAAAAAAAACAACAAACAAACTTGTGTTGAATTATCACTGTCTAGCAGATGTTAGCTGAGGCACAATAACATGTTGTACCTATCTCCAGTTTTTAATTTAAAAGAAATTAATGAAGGGTTATAATTAACAATCTTCATACCTCAACATTTTCCATGAAAAAAAAATCAAATTCTTATATGTTGAGATTGAAATATAACTCTATGTATGCACATATATAAATGTAATGACAGAAGAGAAAGTTACAGCACAATAGTTATCTGATGAATAATTTTATAAAGTTGGCTTCTTTCACTTGAAAATTAGAAAGCTCTAAGCAAAAATAAAAGAGCTAAGATTCCTTAGAGGAGATAAATTTGGAAGTAACAAAAGGCAGTTGGGTCTAAGAAACACTTAAATGAAAAAAATATCTCCTTCTTTTGTAATACTTTGCTGCAGCAGACAAAACAATCTTTTTATTTGTCTTTTATTTCCCTTTTTGCTGTTTCACTACAGTAAAAGGGGAAATAAACTCACTCTTTTTTTTTTTATTTTTCTTTTTTTTTTTTTTTATTTGTTATTCACACCCCTCCACACTCATTAAATTCCTTGTATTTCCATATTGCACTTACTTGTAATATTCATACTTATGAGCAGGGCAAAGCCCTGGCCGACTTTGCTTTTTGATGGCAACATTTGCATTCATGTTTTAACAACAAATGATGGCACAAACCTCAGTAGTTTCACATCTCACTACCTGATTTGTGATGACAATCAAGCTCTGTAATTAGAGCTGCAAGTAACTCAAATTTGCATCTGCAAGTGAGTGACAGGTACAAATTGAACCCACAAAAGGGTTGCCAACTTTCTTTGAAAATTTACATGTATAAATGCTTTGTCACTAAAGAAGCTATTCTGACACTTCAAGACTAACTCCTGCTGTGCCTTTTATAACAGCATATTGCTGAAGTGTCACACAGAAAGAATATCTAATCCCAAACCTTTTTATTCACAAGATTAATCACACTGGCTGGATCTTGATTTCCCTTAAATCTGAAGGAGTTTCATTACTGCATGCTAGATATGTGTGAATTTAAATAAGATTAGAATCTGGGAATGTAGGGAGAGTTTCACTCTTCTGCTTCCCATTTTAGATGCAGCCTGAAATTCTCTGTATTCTCAGAGGCACACGCACTTTATGTTCACATGTCCTGAGAACAGGCCCTTGGTAAATCCCATGCCCAATTCAAAATAGGTCACTCTGTAAATCCAGTTTCTTTTCTGGGGGTTCCTTGATATGCCTTGCATGGAGCCATGCAGCATTCCAGGGAAAGGAGGCCCAGGTGAGGGAGGTCCATCCACACAGGGGACAAGATCAGATGTCTATCAGGGGACATGGTCAGATATCTATCAGGGGACAAGGTCAGCCCTGCAGATATCCTGGGTGAACTGCCTGCTGGTCCTGACAGGCTTGGGTGAACACACAGCTCATGTATAGGGTGCATCTAGGACAGGGGAGAAGCTATTCAATGGAAGAGCCAAATACCTGGGAGTTATTCTACACATTCTGATTTCTGAGACACTCTGACTTTGGCTCTAGCCAGCAGAAAAAAAATATGCTAGAGGGGAGAAAGAGGAGTGACATTTATTCACTTTTTTTTTTTCCCAGTGGAAGTAAGGAAGGGAACAGACACTCCAGATAAAGGAGTGTGTGTCCCAACCATCAGAACTAAACATGAGAAAAAGAATTTTTCAAAGACACCAAGACTCTGCCAGTCAAGGCTGGCACAGAAAAAGAAAGCCCATGCCTTTAGCAGGAACACTACAGCTGGAGTGCTCCAGAGGTGAGGGATGGGTGGGTAAGAGACATGACAATTGGAAGCTGTAAGCTGTTATATTGGCATTAACAACTCCAGTGCCACCTCAGGTGCTTATGACCCAAGTTTTTGCAGCTTTTACCCTTCTGTTGGCATTAATAATTCGTGTTGTCTCACAGACACTCATACTCCAGGGTGACACACTACTGTAAGGAATTGAGTGCAGCATTACATGGCTGTGCCACCACCTGAGTTTTGAGATCATGAAGCAGTTCTCTCTCTCTACAGGTAATGACTACAATCCAGACCCTAATGAAGACTTATGGACATGCTTATCTTTAAGCCCCTGAGTAAGTTCTCTGAAGCCAACAGGCTAAATCCAATAATATTAAGATAGATCCACTACCATTAACAGAACTGCTCTATTTGCATCTGGGCCATGAGGTAAGCTCAGGAGTAAAAGATAGACAGGAGCATCCCAAATTTCTAACTTCCCTCCGTTATTCTGTGGATAAATCTAATCAACAAACAGAATTTCAATCTCTTGAACAGACTACCAAGGCTCTGCAATGAAATTAAATTCTCTTTTTACAAATGCATTGCTTCTTACCCTGTGTACATGCAAATAGAATTTTGCATGCATTTTCCACAGCTCTTGTAATCATATTGCTTCCTAATTTTAAAGAAGTTATGAACTTGTTTTAGACTACAAGCCTATAAAAATTGATCATATTTAGCTTAAGCAATAGAAGTAAAGATCTGAAAATTTAAGATCCAAATTTTCAGTTCCAAAAGGAAGATTTACAACTGCCAGTAACATATCAACATTAATCTTCACCTTCCCTTGACGATCTCTCTAGCATTGTTGTAATAAGTGCAAGTCAGGATGCAGTGAGTGCATCCTTTATATAAGGACACAGCTGAAAAGAATACCATCAGTTTAGGTGAGCTGGTAAGGTTTGTTCTATTCTGTTTTCTGCTTTTGGGGGGAAATTGTGTTATCTTGATTCAGATGGGTAGGGTGGGTCATCTACAGCAATAAGCTAAGCTATGATAAAGCATTCTCTGCTGTCTCATATATACAAAAATAACATTAAAAAAATAAGCATTATTTCACTTTTATTTTATTGTTGCCTTCTTTTCTCAGCCCAAAACAACAACTGGATAAATAAACTTTATAATCTTGTCCCCAAATCATTCTCTCTACAAAGATCCCAGAACAGCAGTCTCGACAGGTGGGATCACTCTGAGATTCCTGCACAAGTAATTTCCTTTGCTAGGGCAACCCTGGCTGCAGGAGAAACCTTCTTCCTGACTAATTCTGCTAACTGCAGGGGCTGGTGTTACAGCAGCTATATGGGTTTGTTTATGGCACAGCTGAGCATACAGCCCAGCTCTCTCAAGGCCCAGTTTCACAGCCCAGATAACAGAGCAAAATTGGTCTTCATGTAACCATGTAATTGAACATTGCAGAGAAAATGAAGTTAATTGCGCATAATATTTTCATATAGAGTTTGGAATGAAATAAGTTCCCCCACCCCTCTTCCCAATGCACCTCATGTCATCTGGTTTCAAGGCACATGCTTGGAGCTCTGTGTAACTCACTGCAACCTGTGCAGTGTTTTAAAATGTAGAAACCCACACTCCTGCAACCACAGACATCAGGAATTATATGCAAGTCTCATTTTCTGCTTGAGCCACTGTCAGTAAACCAACTCCAGCTACCTCACAAAGATGAATTTCTTCATAAAAGTGGCAAAGGGGAGAAGAAACTTGTTTTGTACAGCTGACTGTAACCCAACCTTGTCCTTACAAATGCTCAGCAGACAGAGGGGCAGGGATTTTAGAGGTAAAGCTCTCATTGATCACCCTTTCAATGCCCTTGTGCTCACTGAATCACTGCATTTCTTGCCACATTTTGAGTAGCATTTAAAAAATCTGATTATATAGTGAGAAACCAAGGTGGAAGTCATGTACTCTGAGTCATTCCCAGCAGGTTAAATTAGGCAGAACTGCACCCTGCCATCAGTAAATGTCAAGGCTTGTCTCCAGCATGGGCCAGAACTTCCCAATCTAATACTGATGCTGGTACTTAAGTCACAGGACTGTGACTTGTTGGTCTCCTGTGATCTCAAGGGCAGAAATAGCACTTTTGATATATTTCCTATATTTGCATGTACAGTCATGTTCAAATGCTTTGATAAACATTCACCCAACACAGTTCCTTCCTAAAGGTGGAGGAATTTCTTTTATTTATATATGGCTACATAAATCTATGTGTACACATAGACAAGCAGGCTCTCCTATATGCCTTTTTAACACAAGGATTTCTTCCTATGCTGTTGAAGCTCAGAGTAATATAAGAACAGAAACACATTAAAGAAATTAATACTGATACTAATAACCTGCTGTTGGGTCTTTCCATTAATTTGGATCTCAGAAAGAATAAAGATACTTCAAGTCAAATGTTTCTCTCCCATTTGAAGCTTTCAAATCCTTTAAGACCGTTTATTTGGACTGTGGTCACCAGCTTTTAGAAACAATTATATCTGCTCTCATTACCACACCTTTTGACACTATCAAAGTGCATTGCTCTGAGAATCTGGGGATGGGAGAGCTGAGGCAACAGCATTTATGTAAAAGGTTGTCAGAAGTAAAGTGCCTGGCCCCATTTATCTTCTCATATTTACATTCTGTATTTCTAGAAGAGCATAATTTTAGGCAGGAAATCTCAAAACATCTCAGCAATGGAGCAGTCACGAAACCAAAACAGCACAGCCAGCACTTGAAGATTAGTGGGATCAAATACTTGTCATAAGAAAAATCATTTTCACTTTGACATGTTTTCAGTGTTAGCACGGTACCTGTTTTGAAAGTACAGTTGACTTGCTTTGCATGTTATATTAAGGATTCCCAAAAGAATAGAAAAAAATCCTTGTACTGAATGGAGCATGAAAGGAAATCAGCACATCACTTCTAATCTAGCAGAACTCCTAGACAGGCAGTGATACTTGGGACCACATATTTACACAGTTCCTGTCGACTCCTATATGGACAGAAGGCTCCAAAAACTTCTGGTAGAAACTGTGCCTTCATGCTTCCTGTTTAATAATTGACTATCTTAACACAAGAAGCTGGTGAATAGAAAATTATCATCAAAATGAAACAGATCTAAAAAATGTCAAGTCTAGAACTGCAATACATTATTTACAAAAATCATAGCAAATTTAAGAGCAATATGTCAGAGTAGCCCTTGCTTCCATCGACACAGCAGCCACTTAGGTGAGAGTTGACAGCTTGGGACAATATGACATTTCTAATTCTTTATCTGCTGACAATAACCCCACTCTCTGGAGGAAAGTAACAAAATGCAGAGCAGATAAAGGCACAACATTTCTCAGCATTGGACAAAAGGTACTCTCACTTATATTTTTGTTTATTTTCCTTCTGGAAGTCAGCTTGCTTAGGACCACAGTATGGGCACAGTTACCAGGGGTTTCACACTGACTAGTGGGGTAAAATGTACTTTCTTTTCCCTAACAAATGTTTATAAATCAAATCAAGAGTATGCACTACTAAATTATAATGATGGGCCAAGATTTCATGCATGGGTCCTTTTGGTAACAAAATCACTAGCTAAATTGAACAGGGAATTTTGCAAGGACCATACACACAGAAGTTACTTTGTAACCATTTTATCTCTTTAGTGATAATTAAGGATAGTTTGTTTACAGTCACCAATGGCATCTTCTGTTTAGAATATAAAAAAACCCAAAAAAAAACAACTGTGAGGAATATTTTTGAGACTATTTATACAATCAGTCTTTATGATCCTTTCCCAAGTCAAGAATAAAATACCACAGTGTCCCAGCTCCATCCTGCTGAGCACAATGAATGCCTACAGCAAGCACAGAAAACTACTGGCACCAGGACTATACTTTAGACTATCAAACTACCAAAACCACTGAGGGCAGTCAAGATTATTCCTGTAACAGGCAGTGATGGCTTGTTCCTATGGGGCAGCAAAGATTATCTGTGCTGTTGGGTCCATAGGCAAAAGCAATCTTACTTCTCATTTTCACTTCCACAGCAGTAATGAGTATTTTCCATAGTAGGAGGCAGAATTTAAAATTTACAGTTTTCCTGTACAATTAGTTAGTTTGTTAGCATTGTGGATTCAATAATGTTTGGCAGTGTTAGACAGATTCATTCCAGCTCCTTAGCTAAGGGATTATTAACTGAACTGTAAATGCAGGGTATTTAATGTAGACAAATGGGAACAATCCAATTAACTTCAATTGTTTCTGAGAGCTTTTAACTCATGCCTTCAGAGATATACATGCACTGAGTGTATATTAACATTGTGATTTAAATGTAGGAGAAAGTTTTAGAAATGTATGTGGGCATAGATGACTTCTACATTTTTTTGCTAAAGTGAGAGTTTTAAAATAATTCTTTTCCTCCTGGGATTTTCTGTGCATAGTTTGTGTACATCTGCTGGGGAAAGACTAGATGCAGACTGAATATTTGAAAGCAAAAGAAAAGGAACCTTTTACTGATATCAGCTCCCCAAAAATAAATAATAAACTGTGTTTACTTGTCTTTTATTGGTGAAACCTGGTTTCCTGGCAAGCACACCAGCCAGCACTACTGATCAATAATATTCAGTAAGTCTCTTTGTGCTGAAAGGTTTGTAGAACAGACGGAGAGTTTTGTCTACTTCTACATGGTTTGTACAAATGGACAAACACGAAAGAAATGGTCCATTTAACAGAAGAAATTGAATAGTTCTGTATTTCCAGAAAGTGTGAAAAAGTATAGCTGTTTTGTATTTCAATGTAAAACAATAAAACAACTTTGCAATTAGGATTGTTTGTAAATCAAAAGCATTTCTGTATAAAGTTATTATTCACTGAGGGTTTAGATGAGGTTCCAGTGCTTGCATGCTGAGCTGGCCCATGTCCTCAGCTTGGAATTACTCTCACAGAAGTTTCAGGGCTCTTCCTTGGCCACTGTCCATCCCCATTCGCTTCACCCTCCGACTCCATCCCAACCCATTACATGACATCAGCACAGGAGCAGCTTTGGCAGATTTCCAGCTGGCTGTGGATTTCAGCCAGCTGTAACCCTTCCTTGCAAGATGGTGCTTCCCAAAACCAGATGTGGGACTGACATCAGTGACAATCCCACCTGAGCTGACCCTTCTCTACTCTGAATAGCATACACAGAACTTCAAACTCCACTGATGGTTTTAACTCTGTTAAGAGCTGAGGCAAACACAACAAGAATTGTCTCACAACTACTCAAAGAACCTAATAAAGGCTGCAATGAAATACATTCTCAGCAGTGTCAGTGCACACTTTGTTTACTAAGGTGCCCTCCCCTGGGCCTTCAACTGGAACCACTGATTACCAATGAAATTTATGACACAATGTGAGCAGAATGCATTGGCACTTCTACTGTGACACACACAAACTTTAAACATGTAATAAATATATATAAAATAAATTTAACTCCCCACATGAGAGCTAAATAAGCAGGGGGCCATGATGGTAAAAGACTTTAACAAACACAGACCATGTAGGCAATACAGCCCACATCACAAACACCTCACTGCAGGTTCCTCCACCTACTGGCAGCACGAGCATTGGTGCACACCTACACCACCACCCTCCAGCTGCTGAGTAGTTGTGGTTTGCTCACACAGACTACATGACAATGTCTTCAGCTAAATCCCACTGCCAGTTTCCAGAAAGGAGAACCAGACAGAAATCCTTCACAGGAAACTATTTTACTTCATTTCCTGCCGCAATCAATTCTGCAGTTTCATAAAATTATCTATCCCATTGTTAATCTTTTCTGTGGAGTTCATCTCACGCAGACAGGAAGAGCTGAATATAAACTCTCATTGCAATGAGTGCACTGTGTAGCATCACACCTATATAATAGTCTGATATTCTATTGTTTTGAGCAATTAGTGCACGTCATTGAAAGCACAGATGGGTGATTCAAACCAGTGTGTCATATGCAAAATTCACAGAACATTTAAAGTCTTCCAACTAGTTGCATCTGTCATATCTATCATGTCAAATATTAAACTGCAGAGTCTATTTTGGGTTTCAAGCTTGAAATAAAGATCCGCCCCTCCCATCATCCTTCAAAGTAAAAATAACATTACCTGTGAAGGGAAAAAACAAAATATCTAGAAACCTATATCACTTTGGCAGCAAGAGGTTACATTTACATCTGTCTTGTTACACCCACTTGTTCAGGCTGAGATAACCTGTCCTTTTATATCCCCCTAATAAAATTTCACACTTGAAAAAATGTTCCAGTTTCATTTTGCTAAAAATTTTCCCCAAAGTTTCATTTCAACTTTGAATTTTAATTTTCTTAAGAAGAAAATGATATATTTAATGGACCACAGCTGTTTGGAAAGTACATATTTGATAGGCATACAGTACTAATTTGGAAAATGAGTGTGATTTACTTGATGAGTCACAATGAATGTCTGTAAATATGTATCCAAGTTTCTTACTAGACTGGTAAGCTGAATGACATAGATATCATTCTTAAAACACAAATATCTTCCCAGAAGAAGAGTGGACACCAACGTTAACAGCTCCATCTTCCTTACTGCTTTCATGATTTCGGTTGATAAAGCACAGAAATAAGATATTGTCTAAGGGGAAAAATATTGAATGTAACAAGATTTTGCCAATTTAACACTTTATAGAACAGAAAAACCGTAGCATGGCACCAGACAGGCCCTGCTGCAGATGAAATAGCAGCTCCATTAAAGCAGGCACCTCGAGCACTTGTCTGGCTCTGAGTGATGGGAATGGCTCAGACATCCTGCAGCACGTGTCTGCTCTCTCTCCTTTGGGTCTTGTAAACCTGTGTTTACCTGTAAACCTGGTTTTGTGCCAGGAGGAAAAGGGGGGACTGGCAGGGTGGGGAGAATAAAGGAGGAAAAAAGTGCATGGACGTGACTGCATCAGATCATGACAGAATCACAGAAATAATTAGGGTGGAAAACACCTCTGAGATGATTGAGTCCAACCTTTGACTAAACACCACCCTGTCAGACCATGGCACTGAATCCATGCCCAATCTTTCCTTAAAAGCCTCCAGGAATGGTGACTCCACCACCTCCCTGGGCAGCCCCTTCCTTTCTCTGAAGAAATTCCTCCTAATGTCCAACCTGATTAGGAAGCGGGCAACACAGATTGCTTAAATCACTTGTAGGACAAGTCAATCAGGTTTCCCTCTCAAATTGCTGTGAGGAAAATTGTGCAGAACAATCTGGTAGAATCAAAAACCTTTGGATTTCCTTGCTTTGAGTGCAAGGAAGGAAAAGGAGGGCACTTTGCATCAAGTCATCCTCCATCTAACAAAGACATTTGAATAATTATCGCAGAGTGTCGCCAGAAATACAACGTTTCAAACTCAAATCTGAAAACATATCTATTGATAGCATTAATTTAAGATAATCAGGTGACTAATTGTGTGACTAATAGCACTAATGAATAGAAAAAGAAGTTGAGATTGTAATCAGAGGCAAATCTCAGCTCCTAAAAAGGCACTAGGCAGAACACTGAACATTATGCCATAATGATCACACACTTTCTTATTTGCTAATATAAAATTCTGAACTGTTGAAAATTAAGGAAAAGTATGTTTTATTGCCATCATAACCCATCAAGCTGTTTTAAAACCATTGATTTTTTGGTCTTCAATTTATAAAGAAAACAAACTTTTCAAAACAGTACAACTCAGGCTCAAAGGAGGCATTTCTTTGAGCAGTTTCTCATAGAAAGTAGAATAAGGAAATGAAAATCACCTCGTGTACCTAAGGCACGTTGTACAGATGGGAAATCAAGGCTACAGTAATAGTGTGGCAAAACATTTAAGACATAAACATTTGAGCATATTTAAATACACAAGTAACTCCTGTGAGCATCATTGACTTCATCCTGCTCACATGAACAGGATCTTCTGAAAACACTTCAGAGAAGACAATTCAGAGAAGTCTTAAAATGTACTTTGAGGAAAAGGATGGAAAGGAAAGGATCTCTTCTATAGACAGTTGCCAGCTGATTCCTTTTAATTATTTTTGCCAGTGCTGGTGCTTTTTAGTTAGGTTAATAATTATACATTATGGTGCCTAAAGCTCTGTGTAGACCTCTCTAAAAAATAAATGTAAAGTTGTAAAATTATACCTTAACCACATTTTTTTTCTTAAATACTTTGCAGAAGCAGAGATTAAACCACTGCATAGAAGCAGAATGCTAAGAAACCTAGAAAAAAGAAATCCAAAAGAGCTAATTAAACTTTAGGACTTGCTATCAAAAGCAAGTTAATATTTTAAGCTATATAAAATCATTTCCCCTTTCTTCTTTCTGTGGTCTGATAGCATAGTAAGCTCTTCCAGTGGGCAAACTCATGAGAATAAAATCACCATTACTTTTAACATATCGAAAATTCCCACACCTACTGATACTTAGTTAGTCAAAGGTTAATTAGCATTTGTGAAAGGAAAACTGCAGTTACTCTAGCATCTTTTGAAATATGATCCTTTTTAAAAAATAAAAAAAAAAAAAAACCACAAAAACCACACTTGGATGAGTATTAGGGTTGTGCTACAAGATTATTTACTTGTTACCAACAGTGATTGACACAGTGAAGAAGAATTACAGAAATTTTGTGCCTAGCATTAAATCTGATACTCAGTGAGACAACGAGCACTTGCAATGAAACCCTGGAGTTGTATTTACAATTCCAGATCCATTTTAGTATGCCATGACTCCCTGATTATGTAAAATGCCCCCAAACAAATATAAGTACAGTCTTTTCTAAAAATGAAAAAGGCAGAAAGCCAGTACAAGGCCACATTACAAAAGCAAGTTGCAGTTATGCCCTAGTTTACAAGGCTAAATGAAAATCACGTGGCTCATAAGCTTTTGGTAGCCTTTTGTAAAAGGATGAATTTCTATTTTGCTGTGTTTTCTGAAACACACCCCACAATCCTAGGTCAATATTTTGCTATTAAAAATAAGTAGTTCACACAGCACTCAGATGTCTGAGATCATTACAGAAACATCACAGGCACTTAAGCATATATTAAAAGCATTTTTCAGAAGCTGTTGCAGCATTTTATTTTGGAAGAGTTAAAGGATAAGAGCAACTTCAGATGTAGGTTTCCTTTGGCTTTGGAGGATGAAAGGGATTAACAGAGGTCACAAGAGGAGGACGGAAGAAGAAATGGAAATAAGAGTACTACTGGGTGTAGTTTATCCTTTCCCTAGGCAGTGGTTAGAGGTGTCTGCAAGAGGAGAAGGGATTCACTACTTGCTGCCTGTTCCCCACAGTTATTCCAGCAGCACGATGAGTACGGTCAAAATGGGATTTTCTTATTCTCTTTGTTAAGAGTAAGACTAAGGCTGGATGTCCTTTATACAGAATTTGGTTTAGTGTAAAACTCTTAGCTCCTTGAGGCTAAGAGTTACTGGTGCTGCTGAGTAGGACTCATGCTCCTTGTTTTATTAGGGGATTTGGAATAAGGCTGAGAAATGTACATCAGGCAGCTTTGTGCTGTTTCTTTGGAAGGAGCATATATTAAAAAAGAAGATTGCTAGTATTCCTTGGGATTTCTGCACTGGAAACTGAGCTGCATTTACAACAATTCAAATTATTATAAAAATAGGGATTCTGTGATTTGACAACAAGTGAAAAAAAAAGCAAAACAAGGAATTCACTGCCCACTTGCCATGGCAGGCAGGCGTTCAGCCATCTTCAGGAAATCCCAGCTCTGCCAGGTGTAATGGTGACTTGGAAAGGCAAATAAGAATCCTGTTCCAATGTTCCCATCATCCATAGAAGCCCCTTTAGACTGGAAAACCCTCCACTGGTACCACAGATCTTGGTACAAATAATGGCAGGAAGTCATGCAAGTTTCACTGCTTTTCTGCAGCAAAGCAAAAGAGAAAATTCCACATTTAAACGGAGAGAAACCATTACCCCATGAGTATTGATAGACTTTGTAAATACAGTGAACACATCACTGCAACAAGTTGCTCTTTTAAATTCTGCATTTAACTCCATTTTGGATTTGAAACATCTTCCTAAAAATATTGAACCATGCCCTCTGCAAGCCATTATTTTGAATTTTGACTTACAAAGTCATCAAAAATGTTGCTGTAATTAATGTATAGTTATTAAGTCTATGCACAATATCAAAGTTAGAGGAAAAGAACTCCAAATGCATTTCAAAAACCAGTATGGCACCATGCATTTTGTAGGAGAATAGGAAATCTAACACTACCTGGCAGACCCCTGGGCCTGATGAGTCCATATGAAGCAGTCCTGGGAGTAATGTGGCTGTTTCTGACTATCAGATTTTAGGCAGCACAATGCAAAGATTCTAAGTGTGTAACAGATGGCAGCAGAACTGAGTCAGGTTCTGTGAATGCAAGACGTGATACAACTATGCTAAAATTAATTTCTAGAGTTCAGAAAACAGGAAACTGAACAGATATGTAACAGAAATGAGAAAATAAACATGTATGCCAGTAAACTGCTTGAGATTACCCAGAACATATTGGCACCACATGAGATAAGTGGAATAGCAGGAGGGAAAATACCTAAGTACTGAACCTAGCCTTAACCCAAGGTGACTTAAGCATAATTCTCCCTGTGTGGTCAGAAACAGAAGCCTTGGTCAGCATTTAAAGGCTGAGCAGGGGAACATAAAGTCAAAGATTCAAGTACTGTGCAAATTTAATACTAAATGCAATGTATAGGGTTATATAGAATCAGGGACTTCTGAGATCTGGGTAGAACCATTGGAGAAATTTTCAAAGGCACAGAAGTGAGTTGAGCATTCTTGTTTTCCCTGCCTTTTGAGCCTCAATTCTTTCCTGTCTTGAACATTTCTTGTATTTATTGCTGTTCTTACAGCACTCCTGTGTGTGTGACTATGTCTTAGAAATGAATGACTTTACAGCACAACTCACCTATGAGGTACAAATGTTTTTGCATTTCCATCTGGAGAATGGAAAACAGGTGAGTGATGAAATGGTTTGCTTGAGGCCACATAAAAGTATGGCAGAAGTGGTTTAAAAATTTCTCACGTCACTATGCATTCCTCTTCACCAAGCCTGCACACATTTTGAGCACTGAAAAGTGAGATCATTATATCCACCATCTGTCTGATTTGCAAAATACCCCCAAACCTTAAGAAGGTTAATGATATGTGGCTTATTTCTGCACTATTTTGCAAAAAAAAAGCGTTCAGGTCATCAGTGATCAGTTCTTAATAGTTTTGTTTCTGGGAAAAGTGTTCAGCCTCCTTTTCTCTACCTTCCTGCACCAAAATGTTACACCAGTGTTACTGGGCAGTATGTTTTTTCTTATTCTTGTTTTTGCTAAGACCTTTCTTCCAAGAAACACCAGTGAATACATTTCTTTTCAGTCATTTACGCTAAGCTTTGACATTTTCTGCATTTTTTTTGTGACCTTGGAAAAAGTAACTTCATGATTAACCAAGAAATACAAGGCAGACCTCAGGAAGAAACAACAGCCTAAATGCTTTTTTACAAAGCCTCATAATTAAGCCTCTTTATTACAAAAGTTCTCAGAGCAAACTAAATTTTTTCACATTCACTGGAAGTGGATGCCCTTTATCTTTTTTCTCTGCTGTTAATTGCTTTCTTCATCTGTGTGGCTTAAATTCTATGATTCTTTTGAAAATAGAAATATTCTAAGTTATTCTAAGTATTACTCTTTCTAGTTCCCAAATGAAAAATTATGAACACTTTGAGAAGCTAAACACCTAAATGCTACTTGGACTGCTTCATCTCCCTTCAGACAACATAATAGTGCTTGGTTTTAGTCACAGATATCAGCACAGACTCACCTAACACTGTGTTAATTGATGCAGTCTTTGCACAACCCTCCACAGGTAACATCTGCTGCTGTGCAGGAGAGCTGAGCAACCTGGTCTGGCAGAAGGTGACCTTCAAGGTCCCTTCCAACCCCCAAAAAATTAAGATTCTGTGGAAAAACACAGCCATAACCTGCTAGGAACTGCAGGTTCTTTGGCCAAGAGAAAGCACAGGGTGGCTCTGTCATGGATGTGCCTTTCCCTGGGGACAGTATCACACACAGTATCTGTGCTCTCACATGTCAGTTCTGGAATTTAATTTTGAGAAACCTGTGGAAGGATCTAGACAGCATATGTTAAGCTTAATATATCTGCTAAACTGATAAAAAAATGTTCCCTGTAGAGAACAGAACTACCTGAGCAAACCTAGACCTGCACCTGTGTCTAAATGCAAATGTGGTACAGGTGATACTGCAAAAAGGGAAACTTCCCTCTCATTCAGATTTGCCTTCAGCCTCCTGTACTTTGGTCCTGGAAAATTCCCTCTGTTATCACTTATATGCTTTTGGTAACACCTGAGATAAGAGAGCTTTGGGGGTTTCTTTTCCTGTTAACTGGCTGAAATGTATTTTACAAGGCTTGCTGAGAAAAAGCTGCTGTAATGTTTTTGATTCTCTACATGTCATCACAGTGGGAAGAAAAATAAAGCAAAACCTCCAGCTTTTCTGACAAATATGTGTTAAAAGGGATACATCTAAAAAATTCAATTAACATATCCCCTTTATTTCCCATATCGTATAAAGGCAAGGCAAACCTCTGCTACAGGGTCTCATAATGAACAGGCATAATAATTTTAAATACTACATTCTTCCTACTCATTTCTCCTTCTCTTTCCACTTGAACCTTTCCAAATGTCTGTCAGCGTCTTTACAACCATTTTAAATTTTAAAGCATTTTAATGCTTCTCTATTTGCTTTCAATTACACTTTACTATGTCAATAGAATATTCTTCTACCTATATTTTCATGCCTTGGTCCCACATCAATCCAAATCTCACCACACTTATGATTCTGGTTCTGCATTTTGTAATATCCTGCCCCCTTTGGGAAATCTCAGTGGCTAATCTCTGTGTGCTGCGGTCTCTTTTGAAGTCCCCTCCTAAGCAGTGTTACACTACCCTTGCCAGAGTACATGAGAGTATTGTTTGCTCAGTTCCCTGAAAGGGTAAGCACAGACAGATAAGAAAAGGAATCAAGATATTGGGAATTAAATCCAGGTCTTTATCATTACGGTTCAGAACACTTTATCCTGACAATTGATGATTAACTTTCAATTCATCATTATAGTTGGTAAATCATCTTCAAACAAAAGTTCCCTGTGGGGATCCCAAAGTTGTATGGTCATTTCCTTTTCTTTTTTTTTTAATCTTATCTTTTAAGCTGATTTTCAAAGTCCTTTCCAAGGTTCCAGGAAAGTTATATCTGTGTCTTGCATCTTTTGAGTGCTTTTATATGTCACTGTAAAGTATATCTATTTAAAGGAATAAATGTTTTTTTTTTTAATTCCATCAAATCTACTTCTTTTTTCCTGTAAGTCCTGGTGATTTCATAGCATAGTTACAATGGGTTTTTAGTATCTTTGTCAGAAAGGGAGAGCTGAAGCTTTCATAGGGTCCAAAATGTTAACGGGTCAGTAATACTGGTGGCCCAAAAAACCAAAACAGTGTAACTGTAAATTCCTGCTCCTCTTATTTATTCCCCTGTCACTCTATTGAGCTTATAAAAGTCAATTACAATGTAGCTGTTCCTACACCAGCAAAAATCAAACCTGGCTCTATATTTATCCAGTCCATCATGATTAAGGGATTTTTCTTCACTGCTGTGTTAAAGGAGGATCTTGCCTGGCTGTTCTCTGTAACCAATTTCCCATCCAGACGGCAAAAGTCCTCACTCAGGTGTGGGGTAATGACAGCATTGCTGTTGATCCTTTTAGGGACAGTCTAACACCATCCTGCTGTTTACTGTAAAACAGTAATCCCTGTGATTTGCACTGAGACATGCTAAACCTCTCAGGTTAAAAAAAAAATCCTCTCACAGCTATTCAGCATTTCTCCATGGTGTCCAAAAGACAAATTTTCCTGTGCTTCTCTGACAAAGCAGAGTGGACCATCTCAGCCCAGAGGAGCACCATGGACTGTGGAGGTGACACCTGACATCCTGTGGGCTCAGACAAGTGCTGACATCACCAGCACCAGGGCAGAAAAGCAGAACATGTCCAAGGGTGGCTTCTCAATGCAGCTGCTAGAGCAGAAATTTGTTTAAGGGTCAATCACTGAAACCATCTCCTTTTCAAAAGACTCTTTTTCCAAGGTAGATCAGATTTCCAGGGGAAACAAATGGATACTGTTTCCCTGCTGAAACAAAGAGTGTCTAAATGCCAGCTGGCTTGTGAGATTAGATACTTCAAAGCTTCCTTTTCAATTGCTAAAATCACAATGTGATGCCATGTAACACTTTGCAACTGCACAGAGATGTGTCCAAGGCAGATATTTGAGACTATCAGAGAAACAATGCAACTTTTGTACCTGTTCCATCAGCTGGTTGTCCAGAATACAAATACTTCACTTGCAATTACTGTGGCTGGAGATTCAGGTTCATGACACAGATTTTACTAAAGCAATGGTGTTTTTTTCATTCCTGCTTGTATTAAATTACCTGTCACACTCATTTTTATTCAATTTGCTCTTTATTTCAAGAACCTTGCTATTAGCTCAATATCATGGGTTTTCTACAAAATATTTGAGAAATATATATCTCTATCTACAAATTCACATTTGTATGCTTTTCACATAAAGATCAGAGGCAGTGAGTGTTAACCTCATGATAAACTAACTAGAAATTACAATTAACTGGTGGAGGGTGGGGAGAAGAGCTATCTAAACTGATATTGAATTAGGAGCTCTAATAGCTCCAAAAAGCTAAAAAACTGTCGTCAAGATGACAAGAAGTAGAAGCCCAGCATCTTATATACACCAAAAGGCTGCCATACCACAAAACTCTCTGAAAGCACCCACCAGTGTAAACTCTTAGGAAGTTCCATTCCAAAACTATTGCCTTTGCAGAGAAAGTAAATGTACAATGGTGGGCATGGTCTTACACTAAAAAATCATCAACATCTTGATGGTTGTGATCCCTTGGCTAAGTCACGACTTTTTTTTTTTTTATGTATGGTTATACACGTATATGAATTAAAGGTTTCAATGAATTTAAAATGCCATTTAATCCCTCAGTCCTATCAACTGCTAACATACCAGCCCTCTTTCCTTCTCTACACCAATTCCCCATAGAATACTCAGTCAAATTCAAGGTCTTGCTGTTGCACTTCAAAGGCCTCTAAGGAGATGATTTAAAATACCTCTGGGAGCTCCCTCCTTCACCACACTAACATCTCACAAGAACAGTGCTCCCCAGAAACTCTGAAGCTGCCATCCTCAAAGATGACACTGATGATTGTGGGATTATTTCCACAGAGGACTTCAGCTTGGGCTCACACCAGAGAAGTTTACAGTGTTAATAAATATAACAATAAAGGGAAATTCACTTCTGGAGCTTGGTGTTTGTAAAAGTAGATAAGATGTAGAGAAAAAGGAGGGACATTATTAGAAGACAGAGTCACATTATTAGCAGAAGGAAAGCAGAGAAAAATGAAATTAAAAAGCTGTATAACCCTAAATATTATGTGGGATGTAACAAAGGTCAGTATTGCAGTTTCTGTTATTCCCTGGAAAACTGTTTTGCAGTGGAGACACATGAAGAGCCACAAATACAGATGGTAGCAGACTAAAAATAATAAGTGGTTTATAAGTAAAACTTATGCCTCTGTTAAACAGAAGTTTTTAGGAAACACTTGCTGATTTTTATTAACATAATCATTAAGACACATCCCATTTACACTATATAGGTCACACTTTGGGCCATGTTTTTCCCCTTGGTACTGGGACCAGAAAGGCTCTAAAGCTGCAGCTCTAAAGCTGAAAGGTTGCCTTCTTTACAAATTAAATGGCCAAATAAGCAAAGGTTTATATAGCAGTGACACAACACACACAGGAACTGCTCATTGTGAGGGGTTTGAAATAAAGCCATGAAACCAGGCCATTTCAGAGTTAAGCCTATCAGACTATCTTTACCTTATCTCCCTGTGTCTGGCTATTGCAGTAATCTTGTACAAAATCATTCAAGGGTATTTTGTCCCATGTGTGCTGTAACACTGACCTGGAGAAGGCATAGTGCTGAATTAATAGATAAGCAAGAGCTTTAGCTTCCATTTTCATTGATTTTATGGACTTAAGTTAAAACCATTTACTTATTTGAAGGCTTCTTTCTTCTTAATGTTATTTATTTAAATATGTCTCAAGGATACAACCTTCTACACGGTACAGGAGCATGGCTCATTAACATGCAATATTTCATTAATCAGTAGCATTGATTCTTGTGGCTTGTTATAATGATAATGTGCACTGAGACTTTTACAATGGATGTTACTCAACATGAGACTTTTATTCAAAGAAAGTGCCAAAGATGTTTCTTGTGGCCCTTATATTCACATGAACAGCACTACTACAACTCACAAAAGGAGCAGATACATGGCTGAGCTATTAACAGGATACAAAATTGTACCCTCGTTTGTTCGCAGTAAAGTGAAAAACCATCTTCACTCCTTTATATTGAAAATGCACAAAGGCACAAATAAATTGTTTCTTTCCATAAAAAACTATTACCTATTTCAAATTAATACCCACCAAAGACTTCTGTCTAAAATTAGTTGTCTATTTTGCCTCAGAGTGCTTGCTGATACAATCACACAAATCCATGCTCCAGGCAAAGCTGCAAAGTATTCCAGGTATTAGGATTGCAGCCCATAATTCAAAGGTAGTATTTTCTTGGGAATATTGCTATACCAAAAGCATGTGGTATAGCAATGGCGAAGTTCTATCCATTTGCTTTTTTCCACTTCCTCCCTGCAGTTCCACTGCAGAGCTGGATTTACCAGGATTAGGCAAGAACTTTGCAGCCTCCCCCTGGCCCTGTGCAGTGGATCCACTCTATTATCTGACATGGCCAAAATTGTGCAGAATCCACCCAGGAAAATAACCCACCAGAACCACAGGTACAGCCAGGATTGTTACCTGCTGCTGCAAACCTCTTCACTAAAACCAGGCAAAATGACAAATCAACAGTGACACTCATCCCTTTATTCATATAGGATAAATATATAAGCTCATTACTGGCCTATTCTATCCTATTCCTTCCTATAAAGCTATGTGGAAATGTTTCATATCATGAACATCCTCAGATTACTTTCAGCTGTAGGAGAAAAGAGCCAAACTTGTGAAGAAGTAGCACTGTGTGTGTACATGTGAGTCTCTATGTGTTATATATATATATATATATATATATATCTATATATATATATATATATATATATATCTGCACAAGCCACTTCTTCCCAGTGTCTGTGCCTCTCTGTGCCAGCCACTTGTTTTACCTCTGCCACCTGACTGACAGAACATCTAACCCGAGGCTGTGCCTCAGCCAAAGCCTGCACAGTGACATGTGTGGTGTGTTCCTGCCAGAAATTCAGCTCTTCCTAAAAACCATCAGGTAATGTGATCATGACATACCATCTGGAATCACCAGGCTATTTTGTCTTTTTTTGAGAGGTATTCGTTCAGCTTCTAAATGGTCAGATTTGAACCATCTGTGATGTAACTGGTTCGAGTATTTGTAATAAAAAAGGTAAACTTCAGCTCAGACAGCTCGACCTAAAAATCATTAGGGAAGGAAATAAATTGTTCTAAATAATCCCTTTTTTTCTCTTTTCTGATATGAAATACCTGACATGCATTAATTTTGCAACATTATTTGAGCTAACTTTTTGCTATTTTTTTTTTTAAATATCATGATGATTATAAATTTTTCCCTTCACCTTTGATCAAGGATGAATAATTTCGCACTAAATTTAGGTGCACTTTTGT
>CM031865.1:8368303-8622543 GCA_018697195.1 Certhia americana | reverse complement strand
TTTTTTTTTTTTTTTTTTTTTTTTTTTTTTTTTTTTTTTTTTTTTGCTCCAGACCATGATATGCAGCATTTGAACCAAACCTGAGATGATTCAGGATCCAAAAACTGTTGGAACTGTTATCACTATCACCAAGGTTGATGTGAGCTGTTGTGTAATCCCTGGGACCACAGATGACATCTACATATGGGAGAATTGGAATTTCATCAGCATTCCAGACAGACATCTACAATTTTGGATACTCATGTAAGACAAACACTGTATGACTCTAACAATCAGATATTAGAAAAGCAAGGTTTATAAAGATGGTAGTGTCTTCTAACAGTCTTGTTGGAAAAAGAAGGTAGGAGCTAAATATAAAAAAAATGTGATTTGGTACAACTGCTTAATATGACAGAATTGAACCAGAAGTTTTTGCTTCCAGCTTTAAATTTGCATGGAGGTAGATGTTACTTTGACCAGAGGAAAAAAGGACACTTTTATAAAACTATATCTTCTTTTCCCTACTACAAAAGCAGAAGGCAAAAATTGTGGGCTATCGTTACCTTGTAATTTAGTAACTATTTATCACTTCATGAACTTTCAAGGTAAAGGAAGAAAGAGTACAGAAGTAAAGCAATGAACTAAAAGGAGAAGCTTGCATTTCCTAAAATATTCTCCCAGTTATACATTTCACTTTTTTTTCCTTAAGACCATACCAGGAGAAGTTATGGTAAATTGATAGCAGTCACAAATCCTAAATACAGAGCCAAGCTTTGAAAATCTATGCAGAAGTAAATGAGCCCTACTTTCATTTCACCACTAAAATTTCTCAATGGCTTTTTCCCTGGGTATTTAATATGCTCTCTGCTTCTTTCTTTTCTTCTTATACAAGGCAATGCTTCCACTGCCATAGGAAAAAAAAATAAACAAACCTCGAATGCTATTTATTTACTGCAGTGAGCAAAAAGCTGATTCAATTTAATAAGGTTATAATTGTAATAATTGAATGCTAGTGAAGCAATTTTCTTATATATTATATTTGTGCTGACAGGAGTTCAATGAACTAAAGTGCTGTATATCTATAGTCTAAAGCCATTTGAAAATAATCAGTAAGTAAACTGATGCTTCCATTGTTTTCCATATAAATCTAAGCCAAAGAACTGTATGCTAGGCTGTATTTGAATCTAAGGTCAAATATTCCCCTCACCATTTGAATTAATATGAGGACAAAATGTCATTTTGATCATAAATAGCTCATGCCACAATAAAGCCATAGAGTCTGCTCCTGCTTTTAACCCTTATGGGTTTTGATCTTCTAATTAATTTTTTTGTGTGTTCTCCCTTTAATCTGTTGGTGTTTGCCCACCACGGAATGACAGAAGCAGCTGGCCTGAATTGCTTTGATATTGCATTAAAATATATCCCATATATATAATTCTGTTCCATTGGCATCACATTATGACATGCAGTTAATATGGCAGGAAATAATCCAATATTCTCCAACTGAATTCTGAGTGGCACATCCTAATTAATGATTACTATTATGGCTCTTGCACTGTCAGTGTTAAGTTTATCCACACTATTTATCAATTGTCCTAACAACACCCCAGACTCACTTTAAAAACCAAAACAGAAGAAAAACACATTGGATTTCCCTGTTTACCTATTTATCTGTTATTATTCACCTGTTTACATTTATCCTATAGAAAAGTTTGTTTGAAAACTGTCATATAATACAGAATATAACTGCCTTTTTAATCTTCAAAAGGTCAATTTTTCAGTAGTTAAATAAAATTGGTGAAAACAAGTGTTTTTCAACCCATTATTTGAAAAGCTTTTTCCACTGCTGCATATTCATCCCTGGTTGCGGCAGTACAAGTAATTCTAACCTTTTAGGCCTCATAAAAACACAATACATAAAAATTACAAAATATATAGAAACATGGCACTCTGCTGTTACCTATACTTTCATGCGTAGGATGATGTCAGTCTAAATTTCCTCCTTTACCTAGGGAAAAAACAAAATCTAATTTCTGGTTTTTTGCATTATACCTCAGTAATGTTAATCTAGTTCCCTGAATGCCAACCAATGTTCCCAACCCACCTCCTTCACTGCACAATAGCTGGAGCCCACTAACAGATTTACTACTAAGTAAATTAAAAGGCAGTTGTGTATTTCTGGTTTTATGAGCCATTCACAAATGGTAAATTTAGATGACATACTCAATGAAAAACATCTGCGTGAATTCATGTACCTCCACCCCATATAGGCCACACAGCAAAAATTAAGTATCTATTTAAATATATTACTGGTACCAAATTTCTTTTGTGACAGCAGTGAAAGCAAGGACAGAAACTTGGAGATGATCTAATGACCATAAGATTCAAAAACCTCAACCCTAAAACCCCTAGTTTCTCTTTAGTTACACAAAAGATCAAAATTATGTTTTAAAAACAAAATATACAGCCCCACTAAAAGCAAAGCCAAATTCTGCTTTGTCATATAAGCAACAGGAGAATATTGGCCAGATGTGAGGGACGTTATTCATATCACTAAATGCTCTTTTAGAAGGAAATATTTTTAGGTTGGTAGAGTAATCCCCATAAACAGCATAGCCTGGAACACAAAATACAAGCTTTCAGCAAGTGTTTAGTGGCTGCAAGTGAGAAGGGATCCAAAACTTTCATCAATTTTTGCCATTATTATTACTGGGACTCTGGCAGAGCTCATGACTTTAAACTGGCTCAACCCAGCAACCTCGGGGAGCACCTGAATCTCAGAGCTGTGCTACACAAACTCTCCTGAACAGCCCAAATGCCACAGGGGCAATTTCTGAACACGTGGTTGGGTACTCCTGAATAAAGACAACTCAGTTAAAGGCTGATGGGTCCCCAAGATAATGGCAAACAGCAAGAGGGAACAAATTCATCCATTGCACAGTGGTGAGGAGCTGGTGTTCGGGGAGTTCATTAAACTGCAGGATGCAGCTGTGGTGTCCCTCCAAACCTCACACCAATCCTAACATCTCAGTGTTTTCACAACCAGGCAAGAAAAAGCAGGATTCAGAGCTGAGCTTTTTGTCTCCAGTGTTAGCTTAGTGGATTATCTAAGCATTACAGCCTGCCCAGCCTCAGCCAACAAACAGCACATCTCCAAACAGGAGGTTTTCCTGGACACCACAAATGCTGCAGCAGCAGCCCAGTAGCCTCCACTCATCTCACTGCAGGATTGTTTAACAAGTCTCTCAGCCCCCCCAGCAAGGAGCTGTAAAAAAGGAGTTAGCAAAGTCTCTGAAACATCTGGTAAATATTTATGTAAGCTTAATTTGCTTCAGAGAAAGTATCACATCATTAACCCTGAGAGTTCTGAAGAGCACAGCACTGGAAAAATTTCTTCACCGAGAGAGTTGTCAAGCACTGGGACAGGGAAGCTGTGAAGTCACTGTGCCTGCAGGTATTCAAACGTAGATGTAGCACTTGGGGATGTGGTTTAGTGGTGGCCTTGGCAGTGCTGAGTTAATGATTTGATTACTCTACAACTGTCACACCTACAGTGTTTTATTTTTATGCTGGGGTGAATGCTTATTCTATGATAAAGTGGTAGTGGAGGTAATTTTTCACAAAAATCTAGTGCTCACTGAAAGTGCCTCTGAAACTACCCTTGATCAGAAGAATTTTTAGATTGTGAGAGGCTTGAAAGATAAACTAAAAGCACTTAAAAATGGAAAGGTACTTGGAATTTGCTGGTAGCCTCCAGTTTTTGAGAAGTATTTACAAAGTAGAGTCTTGTAAATGCAAGGACTAGTTCTCACCAAGAAAAAATACTAAATTTAAAAAAATGATGAGCTAGACAGATATAAAAGTCAGAAATAGCAAATACAGCTTATGGTGGTGTTTATATATATAAAGTAGTATCAAGAATAAGGGAAAATAAACTCCACAACTGTCTCCTTCCACTGGAGCTGTGGCCCATGACTGTTGGCTAGGGGTTTACATTTCAGGATGCAATAATTGAAGGTCATGAGTGGAAATCCCCCATTGCTTTTAGTTCACAGCTAAACCAAAATGAAGGTAGGTGACAAACACTTCTTGATTGTTTCTGTCAATCATTTTTCCAGCTGAAATGAGAAAAACTACACAGGGTTAACTGAGGAAGCAGAGTTGGAGCTCCTTTGATATAAATGGGAATTGAACTCATGGGACTTGGCTGCTGAGAAAGACTTTGTAACACATTTTCATCTTTCCCAGATTTTTTTTTTTTTTTTTAAATTCTCTAGGCATCTTGCAAAGTCCACATTTATTCACTGGCATTTAGGGAGTGAACCAAACCCACTGAAGTCAATAGGAGTCTTTTCATTGACTTCAGTAACCTTTAGATCAGTTCTTTAGAAAGACTGACAGAACAGAGATGGAAGATCTGATAAAACTTCCCAATTTGGTGCAAGTTTTGTCCATTGTGTTTTTACTTATGAAAAGATCTGTAACATGGACTTTTTTCCAGCTATATGTGACAAAAATAAGTAAATTTGACTGACTTCTTTTACTGTGGTAAATGTTATGAGCACTGGATAGTTATCTAATGAAATATAATACATTAATCCTAGCCAACTCATGGAAGAAGAAAAATATGACCCCAAATACAATACGTACATTATAAATACATTTCTTACTATTCTTGAACATACATTGAATTAGCTACTGAAGAAATTGAATACAGTGAAATGTTAAATAAATTTAATTTGAACTGAAATCCACTTGCCAAAACTATACTGAATTTGATATTAAAATGACTAAGTATAACATGACAAAATAATATGGTTTATCAGAAAGGGCTTAAAATGAGAAAAAATTAAAGCATTTATCTTCTATGGTTAGACAAGACTTTCTATTATGTTCATTCAAACCATTCTTGCTAGCTGATTCAGTTTAAATATTAATATCAACATAAAATTTAAATGAGAAAAATAAGTTTTAGACAGCCAAAAGCAGTTTTCAACACTCTAGTACTAAAGTAGAGCTTATTACTTGCTAACATGTCCCTTCCCAAAGCTGTGCATAAAATACACACTCACAAAACACACCAAAACCAGAATTATTGCTTCTAGCCCTGCCAATTTCCATGGAATACCTGTAGTGCCAAAGGGCATATCCCAGTTCTGTAATCAGCCCTGAACTCTGCCTCACTCATGAGAACAAGTGAATATTTTGGTAAGGACTTCTCTAAATCTACCCTAAGAACTCTAATGTGTCTCACACCCTGAATAATTTTCTTTCATTTTAGGGAAAGTATTCTTCAGGTCCTCACACTCCATGAAAACCAGACAAGCTTTCCCAAGCTAAATATTCTATATCACAGCACAGGTTTTATCACACACTTTAAGGGAAATTTCAAAGTTTCAGGCCATTCAGCTGGTCTCAGCAACAGAAACAAAAATGCTGAAGCTAAAGAGGAAACACAGCTTTTTACTTCCCAGTGAATAATCAGCTGTCCAGAGCCCACTACAGTGGGTTTAGTTTTCAAATTACTGAGGGATATATGGCTAAATTAATTTTTCATGTTATTTTCTTTCACAACCTATTGCAAGAACCTGCTCTGTACTGGCACAGAAGAGAATGATCCTGTAATTTCATAGTCTTTCAATACCTCTCATCTTAGACCATCCAGCCATGGGTTACAGATGCCAACATTAACTGAATATTGCAAATCTCCAGGGATGGAGACATGGGGGGGCATAAAATGACTGCAGCTAACCCAGGGTTCCAGGTCATCTCCACACAAGCTAAGGAAGAACACATCCTCTTGAACAAGAAATGGTCACCACAAAAGTTATCAGCTTTTGCTAAGACATATTAAATTGTCTTAAAGACAATTATAAGCAGATGAAATCAAGACGTGAATCAAGACAGAGTAACCTGTGAAACATATTACTTTGTAGGGATTCTCTACATTCTATACTCTTTCATTTGTCTTTAGTTCCTTTTTTTCCCCAGCTTTTTAAAAATTAAATTCCTTCTTTTATGTGTTATAGACTTCCTTTTCTATTGTCTTTACCCCTCCTACTGTGTGCCCAGTACCTCTCTGCATCCTCTCATATTTTCCAGCCTCACTCTATTCTTCCTTTCCCATCCTTTATATTTCCATTTCTTGCAGTTGTCACCTTCCTATTTACTTCCTCCTTTAACTCCTTTCCTTTCTCCTTCAGCTTCCACACTTTCCAGAATAATTAATTTCCTCCATCCTTGCCCTTCCATCCTTTATTCGCTTAGTTTGAAGGCATGCCTCAGCATTCTCACTGGTGACAGAGTGCTGCACTGAACAGGCAACAAACTCCAGGCATGCTCAACATCTGCACTCAGAGACAAGGACTGGCATTACAAGTCTGATTGCACAAGACTTCAGACTTGTTTGTACTATCTGAAGGGTTTGACATGTTCTTTGCTTTTGGTTTTAGTCTTGTGAGGGTTTGGGTTTGGTGTTTTTTTTTTTTTTCTATAGTAGAGACACACATAGTTTAGCAACCACTGCCTTTGTTCAAGCATAGCCTGAAGGAAAACAGAGATATCCCCCAAAGTCCCCTGTGTCACATAATTTTCCACATATTTCACCCAGTATTTGAGAGCATAAAATCCAATCAATCTCATCCTGAATTGTACAGAGCTCTTCCCAGCTCTTTAAAGATCAAGCAGGTCAGTGATTTGTCTTATTTATCCCACAGTTCCATTAGGTTTTTAAGAGACAGCAGCTTTATTTTGCAATAACAACGTGGCTTGGTACTGCAGAACAGAGCACCTCCTCACAGCAAACCTCTGAGCAGTTTCAAAGGCTGCAATATTGAAATGGGAGAAACCAAGCAATTCTCATGGTTTGCCATGATGCTGGAAGATTTTAAACACTATACATATTGAGGATGAGCAAAAAATACATCTCTATATATGAGAAACCTAACTTAATCGAAAAAGCAATCATTAGTGAGATTGCTGTACACAAAGTATTATAACATCATTTAATAGGATGAGTGAATGTTTGCAAAATGATAGCAAAATGTGCTCTTATTTTGTCAACAAGTGACTGTTTCAGTGTTTTATGAAAATCTTTTCTTAGCTCCTTTTATACAAAGGCTTTTCATTTTTATTTCATATAGCTCCACCCACTCCAGTCTGGCATTTAATTATGAATTCTCAAGAAACTTCCTCTTCAATGTAAAACGTCCCTTTTGTACGAGGCCTTTGACAAGAGGACAGAAAGTCCCCATGATTTTTCCTGTCTTTTGTTAAATCATGAGCTAATAGAAGCAAACCTCCTCATCTGTCAGGATAAACTGCTCTGTTACACTGCCACTGCTGGAAACCCTGCCAGGCAGGCAGCACCCAGCCTCTCAGCCTCCTGACAGAAAAGTGTCACTGACCTGGGCAGACAGCTTCTGTGTCCTCTTGGAATCCTAAAACACAATTTTGCTACTGACGTTCCTGTGTGTAGCTTTTTTTAAAAATCTTAAAATTAAGATTAAAGATTTTTGTATTACAAAGATTACCTAGAAGGCTCTAATCATGCCAGACAATCTCACACTTACATCTGCTGATCATTCATAAAAGGAATGGCATGCTAATGAGGGAAATAACCTGGAAAATTAACTCTTTCAATTTTAAGACTGAAAATTTTCTTCAATACTAATGTCTGTGATCTAGAAGCCTTACAAAAACACAAAGACTTCTGCCCAAAGTTCACAATGTCTTTAAAGATGCTGCTTGAATGATCTAAGAAGCGTTCTCATTGTTGATTCACTTTTGCGGTATTTTTGCTCTTTGTTTGCTGAATCCTCACACTGAAAATGTCACCTCAATTATTTCCTTTGCACTTGGGAGAATGTCAGAGACCGAAAGGTAGCATTATAATATTGTATGTATAAAGCTGAGTTTTGAAAAATTTAAGGCCCATAGAAAGATTCTAAAACCTATTTGGTCATTAAAAAAAACCCAGATACTTGCACCTCAATCATTTACAGACCCAAATTTGCCTCTCTTTACTATCCTTATTGATAAATGAAAGCTGACTATGTCAGAAATCTTTTACCTTGATACTATCTTGCTGTTTTCCATCTTCTCTGCAAAGCCAGAGACTGTTATAGAATGAGTTAAATGTAAGAATTACATAATCCTAATTATCTTCCAAGTCTAGGATGTCTTGCAGATAGAATTTTTTTTGTTTATATGTACCTGTAAGTGTGAATTTTGGAAGACTGGTGGTTTCCTTATGGAAATTCCACTAAAGCAAACAGGAAGCACATGTAAATCGTGTGGTAAATTAAATGCAGATGACTAAAAATTATCAATAAAGCAGGTTGTGGCACTTCAGTTTCATGTGCTCAAATTTTATTGAGCACTCCAATTTATGTGTTGTCATCATTAGAGTTAATATTTACATGCTCCAATCACACTAAACTAGCAGGTCCTTAATTTCAGTGATTTTTCAGCAGTTGCTCTAATTTCTGCCTCTTCACTTGTAGCTGGCAGTTGTTCTCTTTTTTTGCTGCTGAGATATCATTTCCCAGCTAGGGAGGTGTATGTACATTCTGTATCACTGATAGGCACTAAATGTTCTTGCTTTGCTAGACTTGCTTGTTCTGTTTCACTCAGAGAAGTAAAAATACAAGGAATTAATAACAGGAGCACATTTACACGTGGGACGTCCACGTTTATGAGCATGCCCCTGTAGCAAAACTACACAGACTGAGATGTGAGAGCAATACACAAAAAAAGTGGATGTTTCATTAAAAAAAGAGAGATTGGGATTACTAGCTATTGAGATTGCTGTCACGTAAAAGACACAGACAACACGATGCTAATATCTAGATATTAAATGCATACCTATTTATTTCCATTTATGCCTCATCTACACTAAACCCTCCAGCTATTGAAAATAGCAATCTTTTGGCAGAGCAGCATCATAGAGAACAACAACAATAACAGCATTATTTTGTTGTATATTTCCCTACGCAGTCCTCATCTTCAATTTGTGCACTTTGTCCTCATTAAGAGAGTTTCACCCCCTTTCTGTGACTGGATTCACCAGGGCAAACCCTAGCACACATCACAAACTCCCCTCAGAAATGCTCAGTGTTAAAAACCCCTAACACTGGATGTTACACAGCACATTCCAGAAGCAATAAGAGCAATTGATGGCGATTACAGCAAATTTTATAAGATGGTAAAACAGACAAGCAGAAAATGTAGACAGCAATTTATGGGGCAGACGAGAGTGCAAAGCTCTCATTCTGCCACTGCACCCGTATTGCAATTGATCTGCAGGACACAAACTCCAGTGTCAACCAGCTTATCTCAGCATTTTGTTGACAGCCAGCTCATGAACAAAAGCTTTGGTGCCCGCTTTAGGACAAATCCATCCAGTCATTTTCCCAGCATGGGAGCTGGGCTTTCTGACAAGCAACATTGAAGCAGGAACAGAGAAACCTGAACATAAATGTAATTGTGCAATACCAGCTTCTGGTTGCTGGAGGTCACCAGCACAACCTGTGGTTGAAAGGTCCTGGATAATATTCCCAGAGAGATCTGCTCCAAAGCCTCGTGTACCAGCTCAGATCTGCTTCCAGGGCTGGCCCACACCTTTCATAATCACACTTTCATAGAGCATGTAGGTTGAAGGAGTCAGGATTTGTTTTTACACAATAGACTCCAAAGCCAGTTTTCCACTTACTGCACAGCAAATCTGCTTCAGCACTCACTGAGAATACTACTATCAGAAAAGGGAGATCTCTTCACTCACATTCTCAGAAATAAATAAGTAGCATCATCCCTCTTTCTTATGGAAAATGACCATTAATTCCGTGTCTTTGTTATATAGCTGTGTGCAACACTGGTGGCACTCAAAGACCAGTGGACAAAGGCTGGCACCAAGTGCAACAATGGATTTTGACTGCAAAGTATTTTACATTTCTGTAAAGCAGCCCTGCAGGCACTGTGCATTATATTCAGGCTCACCCCCAGCACTGAGAAGATGCCGATTCCACACCACAGGGTGCTGCCAGGGCAGAAACAGAAATAGCCTCCAACAATGCTGTCAAGCAGGGACAAGGAACTTCTCCACAGCAAAAAACTCAGTCAGTGGGAGGCGAGGCAAGGAGTGGGTCAAACAGAGTCAAGGACCTGTTGGGAGCTCAGCACGCCTCTGTAGCCATAATGCTCAGGTGAAATGTTTCTTTCCAAGGGCTCCCAGGTGTACAGGGTAGTTTGAGTTCAGGTAGACTAATAAGAATTTAACATTCAGCATTTAAAAATCTTTACCACTGCCAGGGGTAAAGAGATCTTCCTTGTCACCAGACAGGTTGCAATTTAACAACCGAAGGGAAAACACATTGGTTTGAACAGTTAATTTGTTCTCCTGGGGTCTGAAAGCCATCTCAGAAGTTGTTCTTTGTTTGTAAACAAAAGTGGGGGGCAGAGAGTGCCCACAGGATCTGCTGATCCTGGAATTGCATTGACCTGAATACTTTGCCAGTTCAAGTTAACACTTCAGTAAAACCACATCCCTCCATTCCTGATTATCCCCAAACGAATTCTCAGGTGTTACCACAGCGTTCAGAGTCCTGCTGAACTCCACACACACCAATGCACCAGTGTGACACACTCCACTTGAAGCAATGGCCAACATCTCCCCATTTCCAATTCACAAGAGGAAAGATAAACATAGAAAAGTGCAAAGTCACAGAGGCCCTCCTGTCCCCTCAGCTCAGACTCTCCAGCACAACAGTGACCATCACTTGGGGCAGCACTCCCAGCAGGGCACTGTACTATCACAAACACCATGTTTGAGGTTTTTTTGTATACAGGAGACCCTTATTACTACATTTAGTATTAAAAACCTTCTCTCTGAGGCACTTTGCACAGCCTGTAAGTACAAGCATGAGCAGTGTTTGTGGCTGATGGGGCCAACATCACCCTGGCAACTGCACGGGGTCCAGCACCTACAGCCAGACGTGATATGGGCAGGGATGAGGGTCTGCCTGGGGAGCCCCTGGGCCCCTCTGTACCATCCCCTGTTTCCAGAGGTTTGCAGCCAGCCTGGAAAAACTCACCCCTGACAAAAGCACAACACAAAGGGCCAGTCTCTCTTAGTTTTTCCTCTGTTGCTGTTTTTAAGTCAGAGTTAAACTTGCTAGGGAGTGTGAAAAGCAGAGCACAAGACAGCTCGCCCTGAAAATTATTGGCCCATGAAAACTTAAATTTGACAAACTGCTAATTCATGCTATTTAACTGCTCTTTTTAATCCAAGTAGCAATGTAAATAAAGCTAATAAAATCTGATGAGAGATTCATGTCTGACTAAAGCAGTAATTCTTTTCCAAAGAAATATAACCAACAGATCTATGACATAGACTGGAGTAGCCATTGCAACCTCATGGGTAATGGATCTTGGGCCAAATCCTGCTCCCAGTTGGGCTAAACAGATTTTTGTTCTACACACAGAGTAGAAGTTTAACATAATTTTAACACATTCATTTTCCCACGGCATTCCTTGCCCTGCAGAAGACACACACAGCTCTGTGGTTACAAAAACACTTCACGGAAACAAACTCTACCAGGAACAGCAATTTAAGTGGGAGAAACTGGAATTGTTATTGGCATCACTTAACTGTAGTCATCCACACAGCAATCAAAAGCCACTGTGGAAAGAGGTGTCAGGAGCTCTGACATGAGGAGAGAGGGGCTGAGGTGGCTGAGCCTCCACTTCGGCCCCTCCTCAAGTGA
The DNA here is from genome assembly GCA_018697195.1 of Certhia americana. Lineage (NCBI taxonomy): Eukaryota > Metazoa > Chordata > Aves > Passeriformes > Certhiidae > Certhia > Certhia americana. The sequence continues at coordinate 8,610,802 of CM031865.1, read as the reverse complement.
GGCTGCAGAAATTTTGTGCTGTTTTGGGTCCCATGGAAGAAAAAGAGCTCCAGCCTCCCCAGGTACCCTGCAAGGGGTGGGTTTGGATGTAGGGAGATTTCACATCAGCTTGGAGCAACTGGAAATGCTTTATCTGCTGATAATCCACCCCCCAGCAGGAGGACACATAATCCCCCACATGCCTCACTAGTTGCACGAATTGGGAGAGAATTAGCTTTTCCCCAAAACTTAAGGACATTGAGAGGTTAAATGAAGTGCTGAAAGTCAGTCACTGAACAACATATCAAATCACTGAGGGATGTAAAGGTAGTCAGTTGCCCTTAGCCTAAACTCCATCCAAAAATGAGGGAAAATTTCCATTTGAGGAGAAATTAGACAAAAATCAGAATTATCAAAATCTGGTGGGAGGATTCATGACTGCAGTGTATAAGTCTCTAAATATGCCCAGTGAGGGAGAGCTGCAAGCCCATCTAGGGCTGAGAAGAGAAAGTCTTACTGCTCCAAATTATTCACACATCAGACATCCTGGAATGGTTGAAAGCCCTATCTGACAGCAGCAATCATTAATGTGTGGTACAGAGCCCAGCACTAGATCAAAGAGCAGCATTTAACATGTATGATAAAGAGAGGAAAAAATGCATTATCCAAGATGCCATCAGCGTGGAGGACATATCTGAGTTATCTTTGCTGCCATTACTCAAATATCCCTAAAGAAGGTGTAAACAGTCACAGCCTGGTTACATTTGCTGTGTGCAGACACAGCTCATGGCCAACAAGGCCTATCCATAAACATAAATGATAACTGCACTTGTTAATTCTTACAATACCCAAAAATTGATGAAAATACCCAACAAACTATAATTCCATTACTACAAGAGAAGATTGACTGACTTAAAAAGCCCCCCTGAATGAAAGGAAAAGGGAAAGCTGTACTGCAAAAAGTCTGCCTCTAAAACAAGAAAAAATCCTGCATTGCATTGAAACTTAAATTTAAAAGATAGCAGGCAAACACTTATTAAAAAAAAAAAAAACAAAGACAAAAAAAGAAACCAACAAAAAACCTGTAGCAAATAGTGAGGCATAATAAGGAAATTGGATCTATCAGTGAGGCAAACATCCATTACTATATTAGGACTTTCGAAATATCAATAAAGATGCATAAAAATGATTATTCACTAAGCACTCCTATTTATATCTGTAAAAATAAAAGATATATGGATATGCTATACAGTTCATTTAGTGGGGGTTTTATCACTCCAGTAATTAAAGAAAACCAGTCAACTAATAATGGCAGATTTTAAAAATTAGCAAAATGTTTCACATCTTCTACTAGAATTATCTGCTTTCTAATACATTTTGGCATACTGAAGATATTCCAGGAGACCCAGAAATTAAATTCTTTGGGCAAAAATTGTGAAGTGCAAAGCAAATGAAATCTGTACCTGCGACTCATTGGGTTGACTTTGATCATGAGCAAAACAGGTACCAGCTGCCAAGTGAGTAAAAAATTGGAAGGGAGAAAAATCATGCCATTCACCTTGGTTTTATAAACATGTTTTTAAGTCTTCACAAAAAAAAAAAAAATGCTCTCAGCTTTAGTTGACAACAAAAATCTCTCTGTGAGACATTTAATGTTGAAGCACACAGTGTTCTAATAAAAAAATAGCATTACACAGAATTAAAGTGGCACATTTAAATGCGCTAAATGTGCACATTACTATGCTAGGCTGACAAGTCTGAAAGTTATTGTGAGATATTCATTGCTCACTAGAGGTGCTGCTACTATGGGTCTTGGAACATCTGTTCTTGGCCCTACACAATTTCATAGTACTTTTAGCAGTAATTCAAGAAAAACATAAGGTCATATAGCCTAATATACTACATTTTGTAGAGCCATGAATACAAAAAGCCTTCACACAGGGGAATCCTGATTGGAGTCTTCTGTGCTGGAAAGCTCTGAAAAGGCCATCAAAAGGGATAATCAATTCAACATTTTCTATGAGAGCTCACATAGATCCTGGTTGTATAAACAAACATCAAGAAGGCGTAGCTAAATGGTATTATATTCGTATGAAATTTTAATGATCCTATTCTTCAAGCACTCTCCAGTTCTTGAATAGGTACTTTAAAAGAGTTTTTAAAAAATATGGAGAGGGTGCAGAAAATGAACTATAAAACATCCAGCTCCTGGTTAGGTGCCTTTCCCGAATGAAGGATTTCTTTCTAGAAATTGCCAAACCATCTTTTCTGAAGAACAAAATAATATTCTTAACTCTGAGACACTTCCAAAGAGCAAATATTTTGCCTTCGAAATACACCTCATTGCACCAGATGGTGTGTATACATATATTTTTAAATGTTCCTGTGGATGACTACTCCCACATATTCCTTACAATAGCACCTTCATCACTGTTCAAATCATCCAGACACCCTCAAAGGCACACAATTGAAAACTGAGTCATGCAAAAGAGTAGCAAAGTGGAGTAATCAGGAACAAAGAATGTCATTCAGCTGCACAAAACTCTTGTGCCTGTTAACATCCCTCAGAGCAGTGCTACTATTTAGTACTTAATGCTTTTGCAAAGATCCAGAAATCACACAGAAACCTAGCAGACCAAATATAGGGAGATTTTAAAGTTGCACATATTTATCCAGCACAATGGAAAGACTCCTTATAGTTAATTAATGTTTTATTAACTTCATGCACCCAGTTCTATAAGGAATAAAGCACAGGATTCTCACTCCTGTGCTCTGGGCCACCCACAGCTTCCCTGTGACTCTGGTATCTTCTGTAGATAGTGGTTCACTGATCACCTGTGCAGGTGTAACACCCATGGCCTCAGTGCCTAGTTTACAACACAAAGCAGAAAAACAAGCTTTATGACCAGATTTTCAGCTGATCTCAAGAAGCTCAATTATTCTGCATGAAGCTCTACCTATTTCCCAGCAGAGAAACCTTGACCCATCTCCTTCACTCAGCAAGTCTACCACTTTTAACTTTTTTTTTTCTAATCTGCCTCTGCATTTTCCCCTCAAGTTTCTACAAAGGCAATATTTTGGTGGTACAGCTTGTCCATCTTGTCAGCTCCACCTTATTTTTTTTTCTTTCCCTTTTGAAAGCCTTAGTGTAAAAGCTACCTTAGAATGAAAATGCCTTGCTGTAAATTAAACTTCAAAATTAAAAACCCAGGCAGCAGTTCCCACAGAGACCTAAAATACTGACCTAAACTAGAGTCAATACCATCTCCTTTCATAGCCAGCCAAATTGTCAGCCCAAAGTAATCATTCAATTCCTTACAGAAGTGTTGTCACATCATACCTGACAAACTTGCCCTACAAAACCAGAAGGAATTTCCTCTGAGCCTGAAATGCCAGGCTGCCAGTTCTTAGCAATATTATTCAGGCCACATAGGAAATGGCCATCAAAGAAAGACATTCACTGCTTTCAATACCGCTTACCGGTGCTTTACTATTTAAGCAGATTTTTCATCTCACAGCATAATACCTCCAGCCTGCCTCAAATACAGATAAATGCATCAAATCCACACAGAGAACTGAGCACATAAGCTCGAGCACACACAACTCTGTACACTTCTGCCATGTCCACTAAAAGTGGATCAAAAATGACAGTAAAGAAGACAAGTCCAGTATTTTTTGTTCCCTGAATACTCCGTTGCACACAGTGGAGAAAAGATCATCAGGTACCTGGTAATAGCTTTTCAGATTCTCAGGGAGGAGTTCTACTGCATTGAGTGTTGCCATAAGGTTAATTTACTAAGGATCAACTCAAGAATAAGAATGATTAGCAGAAATCTACCATGGTTAAGTTCTTACCCATCATGTTTGATTTACAGAAATACATTTCCACAAACCTGGACTAAAAAATAAAGGAATATTATCGGGAAAAATTTAATTTCTGGTATCACTACTTATTTCTCTCTTCTGTATCTTCTTGAATTCAAGGCCCAGATAGAACTCTGCTTTCATCTCTCCTTGTCTAGTCTGAGCTGCAACAGTAGTGCTGGTTCAAGACTCTTAAGGTTTTTAATTTAACTAGCAAAGGATGTAGTAAAGCACCACATCACAGAATGCAGAACAAGCAAAAGAGCTTTGAAATTGTTATTCCTTTAAGGCAGCTGCTGAGTAATAATGCTGGTTAAATTATGCAAGGAACACTGCATTCTCCCACAGACACACATTTAATATCTCCTGAGGTTTAGTGTATTTCATAGTTGAATGAAGAATGTGAAGATTCTCTTATAAGATTTCTTTGTAAAAATGCTCCTAGAGATAGCAACAGTTCCATAGAGAAGAATTTAGTAACAGACATTTTTTTCATATCTATAGCATAAGTATTAAAAGGGAAATTAAATTCATAAAAGTTCTTTTAAAGAAAACCAGAAAATTACAGTGCCTTGGACAGTATATTCCTTTCAAAGTCCCAACTCTCAGCCCTAAAAGGAGCAGACCCTATTTGTGCAGCACTTTCCAGACCAGGTGCTGCCTGTCTTTACTCTGCACTGATGTAATTTTTTGTTTTTCATCCATGGCATTCCTACCATGATGAGATGCAGTTTTTCTGAAGCCTTTCAAAGAGATGTTTGGGGTAAAAAACTCCCTCTCATCCAGCAGAAATGCTGAGCTGCAATGGCAGCTTGAAGCAGAATTTCTATTTAGTTGTTTACTTTTCCCCAGTCACAGAACATATTTTGGTTTGGTGTATCTTCTGTCTCCCCAATGTAAGCAACACATCTTGATCTTAGCAGGAGAATATTCACTGAGCAGTGATGCAAATAGGAGTCTGAAGAAGAAAACTGTGTAAATCTGAACTGAGAGACTACAAAACTTTACTGTGAGTGCAGATACCCTTGTCTCTGCATGTGCAGCCTTAATCTCTTCAGAGGATCCTGCACAAACCTAAGCAATATTCCACAGTGACCCAAGTGACTCTCAGAGACATTTAATTGTGGATATTTGTCCCTAAGAGCAGCATTTCTTAAGCACTCTCCCAGTTCACAGAGACATACAATGTAAAGCATGGAAGGATACTCAAGTCTTGCTAAATTCAATGATGAGACAGAGAAAAGCCACGGGTATTCTGAGATGAGCATTAACACAGAACAGAAAAGCTCACAAGTTTTTGGAGAGGAAGAAAACAGCAAAATGTAAGTAAGGAGGAGAAAGGAAAATGAGGCTTTTCAGGGACCATGCTGGGGTGAATCACATGGATAATTTATTTGAAAGGGAAGGGGGTGATGGAGGGAGAAGCAAAAGAAATCACAGTTCTGCAGAAGAAAATAGCAAACGTCTATTGAGTTTAACAGGCAAGCATTCAACCCAAGCAAGCTGAACAAACCCTTTAAACTGAATTTACATTCCTGTTGCAATAGTTAGAAAAAGAAAAGGCCTTGTATAATTATATTTTGCTTATATTTATTGAACACTAACAGCATGATTCATGACAGAGATGAAAAGTCATTAATGAGAGTTAGAAAACTCCCACACAGACCAGGACTCAGGTAATCATCATTAGTAGCAAATATTGAAGAAAAAGACCAAGTATTATGGTAGGAGTAGAGCAGGACTGATGAAAGCTATGAAATGTTAGTTGGGTGGTATTGATGCAGCTGGAGACACTATACAAGTGTACAGTGGAAAAGATGGGCAGGGAGGATGACTGTAAAAAAAAAACAGATGCTAGCACAATATAAATGAGAATCTGATGCAGTATTCCTTGAAATCAATAGATGGTTGAGTATCCTCTTAGTCCACTACAAAGAGCAGCAAGACAGAACGATTTTGAAAAAAGTGAAATTAAAACGTAAATCTGTTTTCATTTAAAATGCAACCAGAGACGGTGAAGTTTGCATTTTCCAAGACTGAATGTCTCAAGTCCAATGAAGAACACAAAGCAAGCCAAGTGTCTCTGACCTGCATAACAATCTGAAATGTATTGACAAGTAATTGTCCCTTATTAAAGCCCAATCATTCATTACTAAACACTACAAATTAAATCACTGTGTATGCCAAGGTTGTCATTAACCTAAATAATGTCCATGCCATGTGCACATTAACGATTAAAGTTGTATGCAGAAAGGGCAAAGGTTTAAGATGAGACTATTTTGATTGAACAGGACATTTTAAACTAAGAAATATTAAAGAGCTGGAAAAATTTTAGTTCCTTACGTGTAATGTAGTCAGTTCTTTTGCTTTCTTTCCAGCATCTCAAAACAAGCAAGACATACACCTGATACAGGTAGAAAATATGTTGTTGTATTTAAAGGAAATTAAAACATTCACTCAATTTTAATTAGCCCAATTATTTCTGTAAAAAATCTGGCTCATCCAAATGTGCATGAAGAAAAGGGTTTTATATTAATGTACATCTGCCATAAACAGTTCAAGTCTAAATTGCAGAATATATTTGCATCTTTTTCAGGACTGCTGCTAAAAGAGAAGAAAAAGGGAATTATTGATGCATTCAAACAGTGTGCATCTTGCTTTGTAATGTAATCTGTTTTTCTTTTTCCTTAACACCTACACAGCTTCTGTTGCTAGCTACTGCAGTTTAAAGAATAAATACAGACCCAGGGTATCAACTTCCAAAGAAAAACTTGTGAGAAGCTGTTTGCAGATTTGCATTTTTGTATTTCAGAACACAAAAGTCAAGTTCAAGTCTTTGCACTTGAGACTTGAGACACTTAAACCAACTAAAAGGATTTTTGTTTTCTTGCTAGAGTTCATAACTAAAAGTCCAGTGGAGTTACTGTATGTGTTAAGGCAAATCCTTCCCCTGCAGACTTTCAGAAAGGACTCAGGAGCTATTAAAACATGTGCAGAATAGAAAATAGTACTTTCTTCTGGAAATGAAAATTCCTGTTAAGCACTGTCTACATCCATGATGATCCTACAAATATATGGAAATCAAGAAGAAACAGAGAGAATGGTGACATGCAAGCTAAAGGGCTTTTGTAATCCTGGGAATTGCCATGGGGGAAACCTGGAGAAAACTGAGTTTTTTCAACCCATTTTGAGTTCACTCTTAAAACTGCACCTAATGAGAAAACACCTCTGAGATGCAAAGGGAGATCATGGTCAGCAACAAAACAGAACCACATCTGAGACTGAATGTTCCAAATGGCAGCACACGGCTGAGCACGTGCAGGATGACCAACTCACTGCTCAGCAGCAGCAGGAAATGTTAAACCATACCTTGAATGATGTTGAACAGAACTGCCCTTGGGGGACACAGGTCAGGTAAGGGCTGGGCTGGAGGGGAAAGAGGACAAAACCTCACAGTAAGAAAGGAAGAGGAAAGAAATTCCTGGGAGGTCAACTATAGCTGAGTATTTGCTAAATGAAGAAGCAATGCTCTGCTATTCCAAGAGAATTAGAGGGCTGAGCTGCCCAAATTCAGCTCCTACCACTATGGGCTCTTTTATAAATGTGAGGCATTCCTGCCAAGTAAATGGAGCGTAGTGCGTTCTCATGGACCTCCTCGTTTAGCTTTGCTTTGCAACAACTTTGAGCACTGTGCTTATGAATTAGGCACCACTCTTTCCCCAAGTGGGAAAAGTGATTTTTAAATGAAGTGACTTGCTAGAGGTGGCTCACACAGAGGAGTCACACGCTGAGATAACAGCAGAGCCAGACAGGGAAGTGTGTGGGTCTGCTGGGACCAGGCTGCTGGGGATGAGTTTGTGCAGGAACAGCAGCTGACGAAAACTGATCCCGAGGGGGGCAGACACCATCCTGAGCAGTGAGACACCAGCCTGCAGTCATCGTTACCTATTTAAGTAGGAGACTTAAAGACACTTCCAAGTGCTTCAGGATTCCTCCCTGGTGCTCTGTTTGGCAGAGTTTCCCAGTTTGCAGGAAGCAATAACCTGCTCAGAGGTTCTTTTGTCACCTCCCAATTGTTTAACAGCCCAGAACCTCTAAATCATCACTGATGAGGCCACTCCAGAACACACATGTACAGGGCACAGACTGCTCCTCATGGCTGGCAGGAGCACTCAGTATGTGGGCAATACTTCAGATCTTACTCCTACATTTCCTATATATTCTTGAAGTCCACTAGTTTTCGCTTTTCACATTCACAACTCACATTATGACTTTTAACTTTGTACATTTGTTCTTTGCAAGTGAGTATTCCTGATAATAACATATAAAATATCTATTTTTACAAGTGCTTGTATTACTGCAGTACATATAAAAAAGTTTGAGGGGAGGGGGAAGTGTTGGAGTTTTTGGATTTTTTTCAAAACTTTGCAAGCTTCACTTGCACAAGTAGAAAATTTCTGTTTACCTCTGGAAAGAAACAAAGAGGAGGAAGTCTGCAATAAATTTAATTTCCTACTTTGTGCTACTGCATACTAGATACTATTCCTTTAAAACTTTCTTGCATCTTTTTCTTTTAAACCTCCCTTGCATCCTGTAAACAATACAAGGCAAATAAAACTGATTTTATGCAATATGTGTAGTTCTAAAATTGTTCTTCTCATCAATTAAGAAAAATTATCCTCATTGCAAGCTCCCTCCCAATTTCTCAGCAAATACAAGTTAAGCTCATTTTTAGAGTGATGGTAGTAGGTGTAGTAGATGTAGTGACTGTAGTAGGTTTCTTTTTCTAAATTGGCTAGAAAGCAAGGATTATAGTGTAACAGGAATGGGAAAAGTCTGTGCACGCTCTAAAGTCATGCTTTAGAAATATTTATGCAAATGGTACTCAAGCAAAAAACAACCCCTTGAAGATAAATTTTTCTACCAATGTACTGTTAGTAATACGTACATTTAACTAAAGTCAAGTTTTCAAATGCATAGGCAATTAGAAGATATGTTATTGGACTTTAAATTGTTCTGGTTCACTGCTTTTCTTTTCTGGGGCTGCCCTACAGGTGAAAAGTGTGTTCAGAGAGAATATTTCTCCCAGATAGAATGGGATTGTATGCCCAAGAAAGCAAAAATGAATGAGCAACATGTGTCATAATTAGTCCTAAAACTTATACAACACAAGTAGAGCTGCACAACAGGGAACCAGTCCTGTCTGTGGCAGCACACAGAGCTTAAAGTACACTCTTGTAGTTCAATACTTTTATCTCTTCCTCACTGTTTGATGCTTCTTGGCAACTTCACAGTTCAGTGCATTTCACACACTGCAGAACATGAGAATAGAGGAAAAAAGATACATCACACAAAGAAAAGTCAGATGGCAGCTGTGCCAACTCAGGGCAAGAAAAGAAAACGATACAAAAATCTGAGGAAAATAAATTCACAGGTAAGAAAGAAACATGAATAACAGTAGAATATAAACCAAATGCCAAGAGGCAATGGAAGGAATAAATTTATCTCTGTCAATGGGTGCAAGAAACAAAGAATTTGTTATGGGAGAGCAAGAGGTGGAAGATGAAAAGGCACAGATGTAGAATCGAAGGAGCAGGCAGGAAGGACTGGAAGAAAAAAATGCAACACAGGAGGATTCCACTCCATTTCCTTGCTGGCTGTCCATGGCAATAAAAAGCAGAAGATGGAACATGACATGTGTGATCTCACACCAGCCATGGCAGGAACCTCTGCCCTTCCCTAGCCCAGCTCTTTCTTCTGCTTTCCTTCAGCAGACCACAGTGAGAGACAGGCAGCTTCCCTGGGACTGCAAAGCTTCAGGGAACCACAGCTGGGCTCCCACTGATGGAGAACAGCAACATTCCTTCAGGAAAACCAGTCACAGTAGAGATTTAACTGGCTGCTCCAACAAACTTGCCATTATTTGTGTTTCTTAACTTGATGTAAGTGTCCTACACCTTCTCTCTGGCTGACCAGGGATGATTTTGGATCCCACACACTTCCTACTCCTGGCCCACAGATTATTTTGTCTCAACTGATCGCTTTCCCCAATATGACTTCACACAAGTGAAGTAATAATAATCCTGACTCTTGGAAAAGCTATATATTGCATTTGTGAGATTATTTATTTCTTATCAGTCCCATGTAGAGAACGTTTTTATCATCATCGTCTTGTACAGGGATTAAAAAAATATCTTGTTGGCAGTTGGTCTAGTGAAAAATTAGAAGAGCCACCTCAAAGGGGCAAGTTACTCTGGAGTTTGACTAGTGAATGCAAAAAATACAGATCCATCTGACTATTTCTGCAAGCTTGTGCCTCCATGAAACAGATGAGGGAAAAGATACAACTCCTTTGAGAAGGAAGGGAGGGAAAAGAATATTGGATATTATAAAACTGTGTGCCTCAGACCTGGAAAAAACTTTCATCACATTTTTTGTGCCAATGAAATTTTTCCATTCCTCTGTAAATCTTTTATAGGTCCTCACAAGGATAAAATAAACACTTCAGAGCAGATTACATAACCTTCAGCTAATGAAGAAAGGTGCTTGGTAATGAAGAGTTACTCTGGCATCACAAAATAAAACTACACTGCCTAAATTTACTTCTGTCAGGGTAAGTTTTGTTTAATCTACAGTCCACAATAATGCACTGAATGGATGGGACTTAAAAGAGGTTAAAGTCATCTTCTCATCAGAAGACATTTAATATAAAGTAAATTGTAATGGTAGCTGGAAGGAAAATCAAATACAAGAAATGAATTCAGGCTCTGCGATCGAAGCTGCAGTTCCATTGATTAACCTCTGCTAAAACAAATTGCTGGACTGTACTTTCTCATTTATTGCCTTCCCCGTGTCTTTGTTGCTATGATATTCTTCTAAAGATACATGGCAACTTCTCATCTGAGAGTTCCAGATAGAAAAAGGACAAAAGAAAAAAAAAAATCCTAATTAAAAAGGTTGACTAACAAATATTGGCTAATAACCAAAGTTAAATTATTCTCGTGCCTATAGTGAAAATTTCTCACAAAAGCATTGACAGTAAAATCTTTATTCTGCCCCACCATCATACCAAGGCATTTTTACTTGTAAACAGAGCCCTGGAAATAACTGAAATACAGAACCTTATAGAGCTGTTATTTCAGCAACACACCTCCAATAAAACACTCTTTTAAATTGAAGCCAGAGAACCACTTTTGAGAGAATCTTAAGTAACTCAGAAATTTTCCCACTCGTATGAACCATTTTCCTCAAAATAATCCTATGAAGAAAAATCTTCAATGTTTTGGAGGCTTAATTCCACCTCTGTTTTCATAAATACCTAATTTCCTTTAATATTTACTTCTATGGGTTTGAAGAAAGTTCAATAATCTCCAGTGAGCCATACTACCACTGTCTTTTGTGTAAAGGTACTAGGCTCTGCTCTTAGACATAACAGGCACCTATGATTTTTAATAAATAGATATAGAAAACCTGCTGTATTTAGACCTCTAAACATACCAAAGGAACTTTTACCCTATTACATCTAAAAACTTTTCAGGAGAAAATTCCTGAAATAAGCTCATTATTTAACACTATGAATTACTGAAAAATATTTCTCTTACATTCTAAAAATCAGCATTTAGTTGTTGTCTTTGAAAATTCACTAGGTTGTTGTGTAACCAGCCCTTTTTTTGATAGAATTATCAACGTAATTTTGGACGTTATAACCCCTAATAAAGAGATGCTGAGTCACAGCACAGACGCCCCAAGGTTTTCAGTGAGCAGCTGCAGCATTTGGAGAAGAGCAATGCCTTCAGTACCCAAACCCACACAGTGTCAGCCATTTCTGGGCACCCTTTTCCTGCATTTTAACAAAAAAGTGCTTTCACTAACACAGCTGAAAATGACTGGGGTTTGTCCACACACCATAGCAATGTACAAAAGCAAACCAGGAGCTTTTCAGCCAGAGTTCTAGATTTAAAAGCACATGCATTTCCATTTGGTCACTATATATATACACATATCTCCATAAAGACACATGTGTTTGCACAGCGCCATGCTGAAAGGGAAAAAGGCTTGCTGTTCTCTTCCCCAGGATGTGATATTGTTTCTTTAATCAAAACCCTCTAAGGATATAAGCAAAATAAAGGCTGCAAGGAAAGTTTCATTAGAACAGGTAATGTGTTTGTTTTGTTTGAGAAAAAAAAAAAAACGGGACTTGTACAGAAACTTTCCCTCAGTTTTGCTAGGGGAGCAGCAACCTTCAAGCAGAATGGGGTTAGGACAAATTGTTCACATTCACCTAAGTCGTTTAAGGAATTCAGAGAAAGAGAGATGTTCAGTATTCACAGAAGGGACTGCAACAAGATGATCAGGACAACAGGAAAGAAGAATAAGGCAGGGAGTTGTTGCCTCTGGTATTGAAGAAACTAATGGAAACCAAAATTATAATGTGCAATAAAAGCTCTGTGGAGTCCCTGGGTTTAGTGTCCAACAGATGTGACTTATTCTCCCAACCCAGCCTCTTCAAGGTATTTTGTAGACATTCCCTAAGGACTTGTAAGAGAGGTTGGAAATGGAGTTCTCGTCTTGGGGAAAATATGATTTTCATATTTTTTTCACCAACTGTCTGTGTGAATTCATTTTAGTGCTGGAGGATTCTTTTCACCCACACTTTCCCTGGGGACATTTGGCGCACGGGATGAAATATGTTGGAGTCTGAGACAGAGAAAGAGAGAGAGAGAGAGAGAAAGAATCCATGAATTGTGATAGTTGTGGGGTGAGAAACTATTTCTTACAGGAAATGCATTTGCAGATGCTACACTGGTTGTTCCACAGGGGCTGCCTTCCTCTGGTAGGTGATGGTCTGCAAATGTGCTCCTAATGATGAGTTTAGCAAGTCAATGATGCATCTGAAAGCTGTAAAGAGAAATTCAGAGGAAATATCATTCAATGTATATTCTGCCTCCGTACAGGCTTTTCTGGAATTCTCAGGTAAATGTCTGGTTTTGTCTGTGAAGATGATGACATGAATTTCCTCTCAGTAAATGTGGTGGTGTCCAGCAGGGAGGCTACACATCACTGCACCCACCTCCTCAAAACAGCAATCACCCCCAACCCACAGCAGGAGGATGAGATTTTGGTTCAATGGCACATTGTCATTTTCTCCCCACCTGCTCTGCAGTCATTTTTCCACAGGCAACCTGAAATTATTGCCACACTTTTTGTTGTCCTAATCACCTTGTTTTAGTCTCTCCTGTAAATATTGGCCATCTGTTTTTCTGAATTCCCTGAATGTTCCCATCAATAGCCTGTGGGACCCTTGAAAAGTTCAAATATATTAATCTATAAAAAAACTCTGTACAACTATTTGAACTGCAACATTTTCATGTTCTCTGAGTCATAGGTTAATTCTGTACCCTTGACAACTAAAGATTCATGTGAAAATAATCCAAAATAACTCTGAGTTCTGGATTCTCAGTGTGTTTGGACAGATTTTAACCACAATAATGAGACTTTCCAAACCAAGATCTTAGTCCTGTTGCCACCCCTGTGTCATATGCGTGTGAATATTTCCTCAGTGGGAGACTGCAAAAGACAGTGCAGTGCACAAATCTGCAGGATGAGACCCCTTTAGAGAGAACAGCAGTGAACCTGGGTGACTGTAAGAAAAAGGATGGAGACTGACAATAACAGAAAATATTGTCCAACATCCCCCCACTGATTGAGGAGCAAGAAAGCCTGTAGTGACTTCAGAAATTCACAAAAGATGATTCTTCAAAAGAAAGAAGGAGGAAAGTTTGAATGAGTGCAACCACGACTTGAACTTCCACTGAAAACTTAAGTTCTTCCTTTAAGTTCCAAAAATGTGGCTTGGGAGTAGTAATGAAGAGGCAACTTTGATAAACATTAACCACAACGTTATTATTCTATCTATAAACCTTTTCTTAGAGTGACATCAGGACACTCACACCAATTTACAGCACTGAAATTTGAATTGTGCTCTTGAACATTTAATGCCAGTGGATATTTCACCAGTGGTTTTAATGGAGTTGGCATTTCACAAATAGGATATGGTTTTATTCCTCATTAGGAAAAAAAACCCTACTTTATTCAGTGTCACAGTGATGTGAGAAATTATATAAGAAGACAGTGACACTGAATAACAGTGAAATTATATATATTGCTTCACTTATATCTACACATTATAATGTGTTTTATAATAATTTGTTAGAGCAGCATCTGTTACGGATTTACTAAAACAATTTGAATATGCTTTTCAATGAGCTGAAGAACCAAGCTCCACCTATTAATCATGGAATATATATCAATGAATAATTTATAAATGGTACCTTTATTCAAAGTGCTGCCAATTAGCTAAACAGTCTCTGCATTCATAACTGTATCAGTCACCTCTAAACTTTCAACCTTTATCAAGATTTCAAATGCAGAGGCAGAGAAATTGAATGAAAAGTAAGTTTTTAGCATAGCAGCTTCACACTGACTTTGATATTCTCTGGCATCACAGACAGTTTCCTCAGGAAAGGCAATTCTGAACCCTTTAATGTAAAAACCACATATATTACTATTTCACACCCCACAGCTTTTAAAGACAATCATAACTATACACTATAAATATAGTAAAATAAAAATAGGCATTGTGTACTGTTACAAAAGAAGTAAAGCAAGGCTAACTAAATAATTCTGCTCAAAAAAAAGACTTTATCCTGTAGTTTAGTATTTCCACAGATTGTTTCTTCTACTGCAACACAGGTATAAAGCTGTAATTTTTTTTTTCCAGGGCTGTGCCCTCACTGTGATTTCTGACTGTATAACAAACTATGCAGTTACTTGGGGCTGTTCTGTCCTCCAGTCCCACTCACCACAGCAAGGTGTTTACTTCAAAACCACTGTAGAACCATTTGTGCAAGTAACAAATTCAGGAAATCTCTCTTTCCTACTTTATTTCAATTAAAAAGATAAATAATTACAATCAGCCACGCTAATGCGAGATTAAAACCACAACGGTAAATCACAGAGAGTCCCATTTAATGGTGACATAAACAGAGGCAAAAATTATCCACTTACATTTTTAATGCAAATTGGTGTTATTTGCATGCCCAGAAAGATGGAGGATTGGTAGCAAGCAAAAAAAAAAAAAAAAGGCAATCAACTGTCTTGCCTTAAAGCATCGCATTGGTTTCCTTTCCCTTCTGCAGCAAAGCCCTCTGGCCTCGCAGCATGGAAGCAGAGCTAACACTGACTTCCTGAGGTGCAAGATGCAGCTGTGATATTTAGCTAATTGAAAAACATGCTTGAAAGTGCATTAGTAAATTTTGAAAAGATTGGGCTATAACAAGGTGCTTTTCACACAATGCCTGAATTTAGCCCCCAACATTTTCAGCTATTTTTTTTGGCTTTTTTTTTTTTATTGGTACCATCAGTTTGTCAACACTGCAAATTTAACATTTATTTTATCATCCAATTTTCATAATCGGTTCATTTGGCTTAATGTGGAACTCCTCTTATTGTGGAATATTCACCAAATACATGCAGCTCAATAACATTAATTTTGAAAGAGTATCTGTGACAATTACTTCAGCTTCTTCAGCTCACATTAACCTATTGTGGAGGGGCTTGTCGTGTATTTCTACTGCTGCAAAATGTGCAAGGCTATAGATTTGTGTAGACAAGAAAACATAATGTATATGTATAATTCTGAGGATGTGTTTGTGAATACATACACAAATAAAAATGCACATCCTTATCCAAAATGGAAAGAAACATCCACATCACATAGAACAGTGAAAGACAGTGGTTAGGGTTGGATAAGGAGAATGCAGTCATGGTGTGTTTGTTCTCACAGTATGGAACACTTAGGGAAAAAAAAAAATAAGCAAAGAGCCAACAGAAAAGCACCCAAAGGAAAAACAAATTCTCAAGAACATGAAGAGAAGCCAAAACAGAGGATGCATCTACTTCATCTTATAATACAACTTCATTTTAAGAGAAAGATATAAATGAAAAGTCAGTGAACATGCAGTTGGTAATTGAAAATCTCTGTAATTACCCTAGTTACCAAGGGAATTTTCATCTATTTGTACTCAAAGACGTTGCTTTTTAAAACCATGGCAAAATTATAAGAAACTATTAGGGAACACTCAAAGATAATATTTTTAAGTATGTAATAAGAGTAAGGAACATCTCTGATTTTATGTCCTATAACACCACCCAAACTGCTTCAATTAAATTTCCTGTAGTGCCTACAAACTCCAGAAGCAGTGCATCTTCAGGGAGATTTTAACTGCCTGTATAGCATCCATGATGTACAACAATTTTAAGCAGCCATCGGGGCTTTTGTCTGAGAGGAAGAATGAGACCTTACAGGCATTTCCAGGCTCACCACTGCACCTTCCCACCAGTGGAGCACATTAGTGCATTATGGGAGGCATGAAAATTGTTGACTCAAAATCATTTTTCTAATGGCTGCATTGTAACTTGGAATTTTAAAATAGTTCCTGTGATTTTCAACGTAGACACACACACTGTGAGTGGAGCAAAACCTCCACTAAGAAACTGGTTTCAAAAATCCCTTCCTCTGATTCACTTGTACTTTAAATAGCTTAAATTAACAGATGCTGGGACTTTAAGCGTTTTTCGCTTAGATCTTTAGTCATGCAACAGAGGCGAGCTAAATAAGTGAACTAGATTGAACCTCTACCAAACTAAAGTTAGTAACAGGCTGGAGGCTAAAATCATGTTCACTGTCCCTATCAGCACACACTTGATGTATGTGCTAAACTGATGGCATATGAAAACAAACAAAAAAGATCTAGTTTTCATTCTTAAAATCCATTTACCAAACAAACCAGGTATTCAGGTCCCCCCAGTAAACTCCTCTTGAGCAGCAGTGAGACTGCCCAGGGCTCACCCAGGAGAAGGTGGGAGATCCTGGTGGAGATACCCTTAGGTAATGTGCAGAACTTCCAGCGCTGGTGCAGGATGCATTGTGCAAATAATAGCACTGTTTTAAAGAAAACCTGACGCACACCACCAGAAATAACCTTGATGGAAGGAATCTGCAAAGACATGAGCAGCAACGGAAATTCAAGCTGACTTTATCAAGCTTTTCTAAAAGGTCTAAACATGTTGCCAAGGGTTTAAGTACCTGCCAACATGCCCAGGACTGTGATCCTTTTTGCATGTGCCATGCTTCTTACCTTATCCACTCCTGTCTCTGTCCTTTTATACTCCAATTTCTTAATCTCCTCACTGTAATTCCTCTATTTTTCTCCCTACATTGTCCATTCAGCTCTACCATACAAAGTGCAACAACACAGAAAGCAGTGAACCACTCTCTTTCACCAATTTCCTTCTCCTCAGCTTGTCAGTATTCCTTTGAACATCTTTGCTATCTTGAATTGCAGAAATGGGTAAAATTAAGGAAAAAGTGGGGAATTAATAAAACAGAGAAACACAAACACTTTTTGATCATTAAATTACTTCAGTGACTATTTTTCCTGAGATCCAAGAGTGCCTCTGTGCAAATTCCTGTGCTGAAGGATTAAGATATTGTGATCCAGATGATGCTGAATATGATGCTGAAAACAAAATATGCAGAGTAAAACAACATTCCTAGTTCTGACAGATGGCACTTTTTTTTCCTTTTGAGGATTATTTTTTCTAAAAATATGTGGGTTTAAGCTTCTAAAAATTAATAAACTAAAGAAGGAGATATTTTTAAAGTTATGTTCTTATGTAAAGGAATAAAAATAGCAATTAGCATTTGTTTTTGTGATTGATATATTTTGTACAGCTACCCAGACCTCTCTTGGGCTGCCTGTTTGCTCTTAATCAGTAAGGACAATGACATCCTGAAGTTACCATTTCTCATTCATTTCACTAAATGTCACTCCTAGGTAGATGGGAAATTAAGGGATTAACCAGGAAGGAGACTGAGCTGTCACTGGAAAATTAATATTTTCAAATTAACTTTAGACAAAGGATGCATGAGATCTAAGTTATGTTGATGAAATAAGCAGTTGCTCCATAATAAATATGTAAATCAAGCCACTGATCTATCAGTTATTATGACAATCAGATGTCTCAGAAAAACTTGCTGTGATTCCAAGCAACATCCATGCAATGCTGAATACATGATCTGGTAGCAGATCAAGATGGCAATGCATAACTGAGTATTTAGAATGCTTAAACCTCCCATTTTATCAGGTAATTTCTAATATAAACAGCTTCTAAATGCAATAGCTTTATCTGTCACTGTTAATTAAACCTGTACTTTGTCAACATACAATAATCCATTTATTATAGTAAAAGCCACTACATTTCAAACCACTCACAAATTGCAAACCATAATTGCTAGGATTATTTTATTTCCAAGTGCAGGCAGCAAAGCCACCTTAAGATTCAACAATGGGAAGATAATTTTGGAGTGTAACCATAGCTCTATCTCACAGTCCATTTGCTTTAGTATTGGCAGCAGACAAGCTGTAATTTTTCATTTCCTAATTAGATTTAGCCATTAATTTAACTGTTCCATCATACTGGTGGGATAGAGCAGCCCTATTTGTTTGGTCCTCTTCTTTTCCTCATTGTTTTTACTAAATACTACTAAATAAATGCACTAAATGAAGGGGAAACCATGAGGATCTGAATGTACAAAAGGACCTGGACACTTCCACACTGGTCACCTGACTTCCAAACTGCAACTTGTGACATTTTAAGAGGGTTTTCTGGCAGCACATGCGGGAAATTGGTCACTCTGTGAGGGATTCACAGTACCTCACACTCTCAGCAGCTCGGGGGGCATGCTGAAGCAGTGAGTGCCATAAATCCCAGCTCTCTGTGGGCTCAGGTGCCTCGCTCTGGGCTGCAGGAGTCAGACAGGAACTCAGAGTTCCAGCAGGCTCCATGATTTAGGGAGCCAGCAGACAGGCTGAAACCCCAGCAGAACTTGCCTCTGCTCCAGTGAGGCACTGCCTTGCACAGAGAGAGCCCTCTTGTCAGGTTGGGTGAACGTTACAAGGCCACTTTAATAACTCAAACAGATTAGTTTAAATCACTTTTAATGCTGGTTCAGGCTAACCTGGATGACTCTGGATTGACAGGGAGTAAGGATGTCTGCTTTGGAGGCAGTAATCTCTTACAGAGAAAAGCAACAACGCAAAAAGGCAGCGTGGTGATTACTTCTATTGCTACAGCCAGTCCCAAAATAATCATCTGCTACTACGTTCATGCACTGAAATAATTTCTTTCAAAAAAGTGAGCGAGGGTCATTCCTATAAAAAACTCCAGCATAATGGAAGGAAGCAATATGAGTCACTTCTCTTTCATACACTGTGGAGAAAAAGAGGTGAATCTTCCACAGCGTTCTCAGCACAAAAGAGTTCAAACTCTCATCTTTTCCCCAATGCTGCAGCCCTCAGCCAAAAACACTCTCTACACTCCACAGTCCTGTGGAAAACCTCTGTAACTGGAACCAAATGGGGCAGCACAATCTGTATCCCAGGAGTGAGATCACCTATTTAGGACAAGCGGGAAGAGGGGACTGGGGACTGATCCCTCTTCTGGCAACTGCTCATAATTTTTACACGGAGTGTTTTGCCCAAAGGCACTTTGAACTTGGATTAGTAACTGGGCCAAGATCTCTGCTGACCCAGGCTGCCTTGGTGACTGAACCACAGACATACTGTGTCTGTTCAGCCCAAGGACCTGCAGGGTTTTTAGCAGAATGACAGAGATGTAACTGGAGTGGACAATGCCCTCTGTGCTGCATACCTAGGGCGCTTTAATGAGAAATGAAAGGTATGAATTTGATCTCCCCGAGGCTACAAAGAGCCCACAGTTTCAGTCTTGCAAGCCTGGATGAGTGCTCTATCTACTGAAATATTGTATAAATTTCAGAAGTCCCGATTCGGCCATTATACACTGTGCAGGCATCACATCAACCACGCTTTAGCTGAGGAGATGCAGACAAAACATCACTTCTCTTGAGGATCCCAAACAGCCTTGGGTTTGAGATGGATCTGTGTCATGGAAAAAGCAGCACTTCAGGAGCACAGGGACTGTACTGCAAAAATAGATTAGCATCTGTTCGTGCTGGGCAAGGGATTTCAAAGTCCACTCGTATGCACTCAGAGTCCTGAATTTCATACAGTCAATATCCAATATTTCACAACAAACAGCTCTCCCTGTGATGTTTTAATGTTCCCCATCTTCCCAGGAAAGTTGTAACTTAATGAAAGTATTTGTAAGTAGATGTCGGAGTCTGTTTACACTACAGGCATTAAAATAGGGAAAACCTTCCCACAAGTCTAGCGACTGAGAAACGCCCTCTGGAGTTTCTTCTTGAATAACTCCCACAAGTGTTTGCAGTGTCCTGGCTTTAGGATGGAAATACATCTAAATTTAAATTTACCTGAGAATTGGTCAACAGATTTGGGGTATGGTTACACCAGTGTCAGGACATATCAATATGGGGTGAACAATTTAAAATTCTCAAAGAATTTGCCTTGGTATAAGAAAGGAAAAAACTATTAGGTATTTTCCTGGGGCTTTAGAACTCTCCTAGCCAGAGGGCACTGACAGTGGAGGATGCACTCATTGCAGTGCCAATGGACACTTTTGGAATCTGTTAGGAATGGGTTTGGAAATGTGAAATGCAGACCTGGACAAAAGATATATAGTCCTCCACCCTGTAAACAGAGAAATTCATCTCATAGTGACTTCTCAATCAGATTGCTATTTTTTCCTACTGTGCATTTGGGACAAGAATCTCATTCTAAAAATCATTTTGAAATGTATTAGTCAACAAGAGACCTGGTACTTATGCCAAAAGAGCCAAGATTCCTCCTCTGGAGCTGCAAGCAACAAATCTGTTAAATGTCCCTGACACACAGTCCCTTGGTTTCGAATAAAACCCCAGCTTATTTTAATTCTGAGACTTCCTAAAACTGAAAAACATGAGAGGGATTTCTCCAGAGACTTCAAGACACAGCAAATGACCCTTGCTGCAGATAAGCAATTCTTTCTTCTACGTGAACAAGTACCAGAAGGCTAATTAATCCTTAAGCATAATCATAACTCATCCAACCAAAAAAAACAAGGTCAAACAATGAGTTTGTAAATCACTGAGAATTGTATATGATTATGTAATAGGCTGTCATTGCCTTGAGGCTTTACATTTCTGATTGCACAGGCATAGGTGAGGTGTCCTACAAAAAATTGCAGTGTGCCAACCAAAGGAGATATATTCTCAAATCTGCATATTGCAAACCCAAATGGCTTTCATTTGTTAATTATTGACATTCAGCCATTGAAACTTAGTGATATTACATCTATTGCTGGCACAGGAAAGGGAAGAAAATATAAAGGAGGAAGGAAGAAAAATAACAATACTTTGTGATTTAAAATGAAACATCATTACCACCACCAACTGCTCTCTGAATCTGAATTGCTAAAACCATAATACTATCAACAAGACTTGATGCAGGTAGAACAATGAAACCTAATTATTTCTCACAAACAGGCTATTCCATTTCAAATAGAGGAAATCTAAGAGCAATAAAGCCCGTGTCATTAACAATTTGTCTGCACACATGATTAGACTCACAGAGATAAAGAAGTCTCTGAATTTAATGAGGAATCCCATATTTCTGGGTGGACTCAATATTCTCTACTAATTATATTGAAAGACCTTGTGGTAGTTAAAGGTATTTAGATGACAAAATATGGCACTGTCTCCACAGATTTAATATTAACACTTGGCATTTATTATTGGGTGTTAAACTACACTGAGAATTAATATTGGCATTTAGGGTTATTTCTTTTGTTTTGAATGTTTAAAAAGTAGTTCTGGAGAGCTAGAGGACAGTGCTTTATGACTGTTTGCTATTTAGCAACCCCGAAATATGAGTTGCATACAGATGATGCCCCCAGACAGAATTCAACTGAACAAGATACCAAATAAACTTGGGGAAAGAAAATCAACTGTTTCAGGACAATGAACTGAGAATCTGACATAAGTTCTTAGCAATACCAGGAACAAGTATAAATACACTTGATGAAAATGATGATCATAAAACAGAAAACAAACCCCTCCTTGTATATTTAAATAAGTTACAATCTAATGGCAGCAAAAATGTTAAATATTTCCTTTATACAGAGCACTTGGAAAATTATTTACTGGACCTGCTATGAACAAGTATCTTGTGCTCTACCATTTGGCTTGCAAAAGTTGTTTCTTCCTTTCATTCTTGGAAGATACAAAACAAGTTCTTTCCCTTAAAACAAAACAAAAAAACTCCTTAGCTTAATTACAAATCTAATGACTACAGGAGCAGAAAAAACATTTTTAGTCTGGGGAAAACATATTTTCAATATCTACAATGATGAAAATGCTTCTCAGGCAGACACACTCTGCCTTAACAGTTTTTTATCAAATCAGTCATATATATTCTACTGATTTTTCTGCAGTTGCTGATATAAATTTGTTTCCTGGTACACAGAGTATATTCCTGTGTTCAGTGTCTGGTATTTTAAATCTCTTGAGAAGTGCAAACACCCACTTGGAACAATGTTCTTCGCTCTGTGGATGTATACACTACACACACATATACGCCCATGCAGACACAGCCCCAAACCCCTCTCTTTTTGTCTTCCCTGCTAAGGATGTTCAGAAATCTTTCTGCCATTTGTAGATGGCTGGAGCTGGCTTCTAATTTGCAAGAGCTGAGAATTTTGCTCACAACCAGCAGCTCGTTCCCAGAATGCCACGTGGGAAGGAAAACATGCCCAGTGCTGTTAAAGCAGCACATATAGGGGCATGAGTATTTTTACCAACTTCACAAAATTTGACACTCTTCAACTGCAAGTAAAACCAAAAACGTGAACAATTTAACAAAAATGAACCACCGTGTTTTGGGAATACAATACTCTGTACTCCCCATGTAAAATTGTTATGGAGACAAAAAGATTTTGATGATTCTGATTAGGAAAAAAAAAATAGTTTTAATGGATGGAAAGATTACAGGAGTTCTTTCCTACCACAGAATAAGGTATAAAGTTAGTCATGTGTGAATTATCAGTTTGATTGACCATCAGTGGCAGTAAAACAATGCTATAAAAAGCCGTGCAGTTCATGAAGCACCTGGTACTGACCACAACAAGAAGCTGTATCATCTCTTCTACAGCTCCCCTGGGCCTGCTCCTTGACCTTTAAGGATATATTTTTGAAGATCTGTCTATAAATATAATAATTGGTGTTACCAGCATAATTTGCATGTGTTGATATAGCCATAAGCATAAACAACAGTATCTCTGTATTTTCCAAGAACATCTTCTATTCAGCTGCTTTGCAGTTCATTCAAGGTTGCAATCTACTGCATATTTCCATTGAGACAAGCACTTAAGTTTGTCCTTTTTCTCAGAAATGCAATTAAAACCTAAATATTACAGCACCATATGCAATAGTGTATTTCAATCTGTTGGTTTTACTGAATTTCACATGAAAGAAACAGTCTAAGAAGTACTGTAATGAATACCAAAGCACTGAATTAATGGGTAATAATGGGTAGCCTGGATTGATGCTGGTAGAGCCTCCCAAACAGGATCCCTG
This sequence comes from Certhia americana, assembly GCA_018697195.1. NCBI lineage: Eukaryota > Metazoa > Chordata > Aves > Passeriformes > Certhiidae > Certhia > Certhia americana. The sequence continues at coordinate 8,587,347 of CM031865.1, read as the reverse complement.
TCATCAAACTCAGCAGTTCCACTAAGACTGGCAGGTCAAATCGCAGAGAAAGCCCAGCCTCAACAGGAACAGTTTCCTGGCAATGCACACAGGAAAATCAAGGCAGGAATGATTACAATATTCCAGTCTGACTTTCAAGGGAGGAATTCTGCAGGTTCACTAATGGTCATTGCTGATTTCTATCAATGCAGGGCAGAAATCTCAAGTATTAATTAAACTCTGAATCACAAAGCTTGATCTGCTGTTGCCTAAATGTTTTCCTGACATTTCTTTCTGAACAGGTGTCAGCATCAAGCTCAAATGACATTCCCTGGGTGCCGCTTGAAACATTTGTATTATTCTAGGGATTAATATCAGCATACTATAAGAAAATACCTCAAATAAAGTGTAAAATATCTTCACCCTTCTCTTTTCCACCAGCCATTCCCAGCAGTACTGACCGATTGCCAGTGGGTGGAAGATCACCTGTCTCCACAAAGGCTGCTCTGCTTCCACATCTGTCATCCAAAGGGTATCAGGGAAAGCAGAGTCTCCATGTGAACACCCTGCTCTGCTGCAGGAGCCCTTGACTCACAGAGCTCGGTGCAGACTGCTGCCAGATTGCTGTATTAGCTGCTCGGGGTTTTTTCAAACATTTACATGACAAGATGAGACAGACAAACGGATCCTCGTCCTGATGCTGTGAATCATTGCTCATTGCCAGCAGCGCAGCCACTCAGCTCACATTCTTAAAGACACATTTAGCAAAATTTATGTTTTGTTACTGTACAGCCCAAATGGCAATCCTGGTTTATTGGCAATAACTCATCACCTGCATCTCTCTTACAAAGTGCCTCACAAAAGGAGCTGACGCACAATGATTTGAAATTGACAGACGCCAAAAACGAATCAAGTAAATTTTCCCCTTTGTTGAAGCTGGAAGACATGAATGACAAACAATCCTAATTCATTTAATAGATTTTTTCCTATTCCCTATTGAGGGTATTTAAATACTTTCCGACATCAACTATGTCTTTCGTTGTTGCATTTTATAGACAGAAATTCTTTATCACTATTTAAAGTAAAATCGCTATCAACAAAATCCTTCCATTGATCACATCACATGTGTTGGACAATTTCCTTTGCAACACAAGCATGTTATTGCTTGATTACACTGTGAATTAAAACCTGGGCACAAATATCATCCATTTCTTTTCATAAATGTTACTCAGCAGCGCAGAAATTGAAGACTTGAATATATAAATTTTTCAATAAGAGTCTAAATCATAACGAATCATTATCAGCTATAATTAATTAATGGATGTGGCTCACTCACATCCATATGTGCACCCTTTGGAGCAAGGAACCTGAAGGGCCAGAACCCAAAGAATTCACAATCACTGATTTACACCAAGTTGTGCATCAAAATACTTTAAATACAATCAAAAAGAAAATGTCATTGCTCTCAGCCTTCTCAGCACCTTCCATTGCCCCTGGTGTCCAAATTGTTTTCAGTCAGTTCAGCACATCTCTAGTGTATAATTTGTTTTATTCAGTGGAATTTCCTGTCATGTCTTGTCACATCAGTCCCAGAATGGCTCACTGCCTTTAAGAGATACAGAACAGTCTACAGTAAGGGGAAAATGTCAGAGAACACCACAGTCAGAGCTCTCTCAATGAAAAGGGAAACACTTGTATGGAAAAACTATCCCTGAACTCCACAAAACTGCAAACTTCAAGAGATGGAGAGATTATTTTGTATTGCAAGGAAAAATGAAACTAGAATGAAAATGAAAAAAAACGAAAAAATGAAAATAACTGGAGTTCTTTACATCAAAATAGAAAGCAAAAGGCACTTTACATATATCCCATTTGGGAGAAATGGAGAAAAATACAGTATAGGCTTCTCAGACTCATATTTAATGCAGAAATGAGAGTGCATGCAGAGGTTTTATCTTGCTTTTGGCTCAGTGTAAGTGAAAAAGGTAAATTCCGAGTCAAAGAGTATTACTATCATCTGCATTCCACCTCCCCACTTCTGGGGTATCTCACATTTCAAGCTTAAAGCATGTTCAATTTGTTGAAAAATTTAACAATCAACTAGTGAGATACTTCCCATTTCCTCAGAAATTATAGAATCACTTCCTAGGATAGGAAAAAAATTGGGTTTCAGTCTGCAACATAAACACAGCCTAATAACTTGGGTTTTTCTAGGTTAGAAACAGCAGTTTTATACCACAGGATTGATTGGGTGAAGGTCTGTGGACAGAAAATCAAATTGGATTATGATTTTTCCTTCTGATCTTTTACAGTATGAATTTGTGATTCAATCCTCAGCTTTGGTTAGCACACGATGTTGGGCTGAAAACCATTTATATTTTTATTAACACCACTGGTCTGTGTCTTTCCTCCTTATTGGTAAAACTCCTCTAGCAGCACTGGAATTTCAGTAAGGAATAGTGATGCACAGTTGTATAGGGGTTACCTTGATCCTGAAGGAACCCTTTGGAAGAGCCTTTGCAATGCTGACTTTAATGAATTTATGCTGCTAATTCATGCTCATCTCAGTAAGAGAGGATTTAGTTGATAATTTAGTAACATGAAACCTGATGAAAACCTGACCTCAGACACAGGCAGCCAGTTTGTGATAAACCTTACAAGAAACTCTAGCTGTTATTTAAGGGACAGAAAAAGGCTTTAGCCCTATCACACTCTGCCTTCGCTCAGCTTGGGGAATAGGATACAATATTTTAAAAATTACAAGCTTGGGAGTTTACACAGCAGATAGAAAGAATGGAAACATTTGAATAAAGAAAGTGTCTGCTGTGGGGTGCCCCTCTGTTCTGGGGAAAACGGGGGCCATGGGACACAGAGGAAGCAGAAATAAGCTTACAGCAGACAAGGTGAGGCTGGGGTCAAGCTAAATCAATTAAATAATTAAATAAATAGACAGGGTTATGTCACTGAGAGAGACACTAAGTGCCCAGCAGCAGAAAGTGTGGCATGCTCAGACTCCAGAGAAAAGGAAAAAACCACAGATTTTATTTGGCAAGTCTGACCAAGGGGAAGAAGAGGAAGATTTGAGCGCAACCTGAGGTTGAAAACAGTATGATAAACATGCTAGAAAGTGCTGAGCTCAGTGCTGTGTCAGGTTCTTCCATTAGCTGAAATACAGCCCTGGCATTAAAGGAGTCCCAATTTTCCCAATTAGAAGTCCAAGGCTGTAAAAAATGCTTGCTAAGAAAATGTAGGAAAATTTCATGATGTGGTGAAGAATAACAATTTCAGTCTCATAAAATCCCTGAGTTATTTTAAAAAACCTTCACAAATGTTCTGGCAAAGCAGGAGATAAGACACCCTGGGATTCTCATCCAGAATGCAGTTTCAAAACAGTGGTGCAGCTGGGTTTGGTTTTTATCAGGATCCATCTTACAAGGCACCAGTTAACCTCCTGTGGGCATACACAGCTCCAAATGAAACACACACCGAATCACCCGGAACATGACAAGATCATTTGGCACTTTTCATAAGCCATCAAAGGAGAAGAGGAAAAAAAACCCAACAAAATAAAGCTCCCTGCCTCCACCCCAGGCATCTGAACACGGCTGTTCTTGGACACTGTCCCAAAGAAGGGCATATGCCGAGGGAGCTCCGAGCTTTGGAGTGAGATCCAGCTGGGCAGAATTACCCCAGATTTACATTTCTTTAATTCCTGCTCTAAAGCAAGGTGATGTAGCATTCCCACTGGGCACCACAAGGAGTGAGGGACTGGGACAGAAGTCAGGATCCATTTGCTTTAAACAACAGGCACATTTTCTCGGTGGCATCCCCAGGTTAAAAAGCATCTTGTTGCTTTTAAACTCAGGCAGCACCACCGCCAAGCGCAAACTTCCCCTGCTGGGACAGCTTGCTCATTCCATTTTGCTGGGATAATTAGTTTTGAGCTACTCTAATTGTAAAATTAAAAAAAAAAAAAAAAAATCATATTCTCTGCTTCATTTTCATAAAGTTTCAGTAACTCATGCCTGTCAGGTTCACCAGACCTGGGAATATGCTGTGCTTGCATATCAAAAAATATTGAATGATCGTGTCAACACAGTTTACTAATTTAGGCATTTCTGTCCCCGTATCTCTACAGAGCTCTTTTGGCTGCCTGCTGTAATTAGTGGCTGTCAAATGCATCACACTTTGTCTGTATCTAGTGTCACATTAACAACAACTTATTTTAATTGATTCTTGATCAAAAAGATCACTGGAGATCCCACAAATCATCTTTTGTTATGTGCATGCTTCAAGCTACTGGACAACCCTGCTGGGACAGTAGGATGACCTTTTGGATGCTTGAATAATGATGGTGACACATTTGTTAAATCTGCTGGCACTGAACTGCACGATATACTATTCAAATGGCAACACAATTTGTGGTGTGACATTAATTCTCCATCATTGCACATCATTCTATAGATTCTTGGCATTCCATCCCAAATTTACCTTCATAATATTAAAAAAAAAAAAAAAACTATAAAAGAGTAGGGTGCTCAACCTAATGAGGAAATGCTGCCTTCATAACATTGTTTATATATTGCTTCATTATTCATTTTTTTACAGGCACCTTATTAAAATTGGAAAACAGAGGCAGGAAGACTATAAAAAAAAGCTCCATAACGATAGTTCACATTTCATTTTTCTGTGCCAATTCCTTTAAAGCACTGAAACACTAGAGAATACTGTTTGTCAAAACTGACTACAACAAATCATTTTTACATTTAAAATTTTGTCTCCCCTCTTTGCTTAAGGAATGAAACACTCAAAATATTTAGTGCAAAATAAGAAGACCTATTACTCAGAGTTATGGCTTGCTGAGGTCTACTCTTCATTGCATCCCATATGACCAACAGGACAGCTGCAGGAAATTGCATTAAGGAAATGAAGGATTGCAGTATAATATAGGCATGTGAAGAGTATATTCCTTGCATAGAGGCCTATAGAGTCTTGCATCTACAGAGAGCTAATGGTCTGTGAGTAAATTAGTGCCATGAACATCTTTTACATCATATTACCCCAGGGAGACCTTAGACCTACTAACTTCAGCACATGAAAGATGTATTAAATGTGTTCTGACCATTGACTGTCAGGTCTATACTTGTCAAAACTGCTTAACACACCAAGAAATTATAGATGATGTTTTGATCCTGATGATGCTCAAGCAGAAATTGCCTTTCCTTGGTCTTCTCTTCTTTGAGAAATGCAACTCATACCAAGAGCATCCACTGTCATCACTGAGGGAAGGAAAAGTAGATTTTGCCTTTTATGTGCTACTAATTATTCAACTTTTATTCACATTGGGGAAAAAAACCTTTTCCATCAGTGTATTGACTGCCACATGCCAAGTACTTTATCCCATATTTAATAAGACTGTGCACTAATTTTTCATGTGTGATAACTTGTGAAGGATTGCTGAGATTTTCCTTTGAATTTTCTGGCAAAATAATTTCATAGTGTACATATTGTGGCTCCTGTTTCTCAGCTCCTGGAAAGTAAATTGCATGACTAGGAGAACATAAAATAAAGAAGCTACAGGGAGGGAAGAAAGTGAGAGAAACAGGCAGCACATTGTCAGGAGAGAAAGAATCGTGTCAGGTTTCTTTCATCTTGAGGAAACAATGGGAAGAAGTGCACATGCATGCAGGAAAAGCTAAACACATTTAAATGTAATTTTATAAGGCTGAGCACTAAAAAAACTCTGCTAAAAGTGAAGCATTCTCTATAGAAATATGAATAAATCCTTTAGCTTTTGCACATCATGTTGAAGAAACAGAAGAACCAACCAAAACCTCCATCAATAGTGCAACAAATACAACTAAATTCCTTATAGAAACTGCAAGTTCAGTTTTCATCTGACCCTGCAGATCCCAGCCAGGAGGGTCACAGCAGTGGTGCCTTGGCTGGGAGGGGTGATGGCAGAAGTTGTGAAGAACATATGGGACATATTAAACCATCTTGGAAAATCCCCTGGCACAAAGGCAAGGGCCACTGCCTGGTGGAAATATCTGGGTGCTTCTTTGGGTCACCAGAGCTTTGGACCACCTGAACTTCTGCCCTGCTGAATAAGTTCAGAAAGGAACATTGCTGCCTTGATGCATCCCAGCTCAACACTCAAATTGAGGGACTGTATCCTAGGATTGATCATTGTGTGTCCACTGAAGCTGCCCATGAAGTTGTTAACTAACAACAATTTCTGCTGTGGAGCGTAAACAAAAGAACACAGGACAAAGATGACCTTCCATTTATTCACAGGTCATCAGAAACTCCTGGGTAAGTAAATCAGATAGAATTCACCTTGTGAACTCAGATGCCAAATCTTCCCTAGCACAATTTTTCTCTTCACAAAACTACCCATCCTGCTAGTACCAATGAAAGTCTGGAAATCAAAAGTTCTTTACAACAGTACCAAGATAACAGCACTAAAGTTCATTACTGGTTCTAGGAAATAGCTTCTTTTATAGAAAAATTGTGGAAAGGCGTCAATTAATATTCATCAAGACATCAATCTTCTTCCATCCTCTTTTTAAAGCTGGAACACCATCCACAAAGTCTCTGTGTTACCTTGCCAAAAGCAAAAAATTTTGTCTTTTCGTCTATTTCCTTGCATATAAAATGCTACGCAGTACACAAAACACTTTCTCTGAACTCTGTCATCTTTAAAAATGAAAAATTTATGTGACTTTGTGTAACTTTATCTGGTGACAGCTTGGTTCATACCATTGATCAGGTTTGGTAGGTAAAAAACAGAACCTGAACTAAAATAGTTACACCAACATAGTGATTAAATAATTATATATGTATCAAAAATGGTTAAATATTTCCTTAATGGGGTATTACAGTTTGTTATTCAATGTTTATAGATCATTTTCATGTCAGTAATATTTAACAAATACCGTCCTTCAGGTGTGCCAGCACAGCAGGTTGTCCAAGGGAACAACAAGGCACAGAAATTCATACTTAATTATACCAAACTGGGTGGAATTAACCAGGCAGAGAGGAAACTCTCTTCTTAAATTCAAATAATGAAAAGCTTCAGCTACCTGAGCACATTTGCAGTCTTTTGCTGAAAGGAAATGGGAAGACCCAAAATAAAAAAAATTTAAAAAAAAAAAAAAATCATACATGAATTTTCCTCTTTACCCCTTTTTAGACTCTTTCAGCCACTAAGACCACACTCACTAAGTAGTTTAAAAGCACTGGCTGTGGGAGCAAAGCAATTCTGCTTACTTAGTATTCTCTTAGAAAGCATTAAGAGGTAGCTGAAATCCTTGCCAGGAAACATGCTGCAAAAGAAAATTTTCCTTAACTTTTTCAGAGTCTCATCCAAAGCCAAAGCAAAGGAAGGCAGGTGAGGATGGAAGTGATAAATCAAGGTTCCTTTCCTCCAGCCATGCTTCCCTGCTGATGCCATTGGGTGCAGTGATCCCAGGTACTTCTAAGAGTACAGGAGCTACAGAAGGACTTAACAGGAAGGTTCCAAAAAAGCAAGGAACACTGAGTAATCCATTTCCCCACCACACACCTCCATACACTCTGCTTTTGGGATGCTGCTTCAGCTATTACAGTGCCACTGAATTTAAATTAAAAAAAAAAAAAAAAAAAAAAAAAAAGAAGGAAGAGGGACCGATCTTCCTTCTCTGTGAGGAAACATGACACAGCAGAGTCTCATATTAAATCCTTTATCTTCATACTAAGGTCTTCTGACATTTTAAATATCAGCCATAATGATTAACATCTCTTCTTAAAGCCAGAAGCTAAAATCCGCCAGCCTGCCACACACAGTGACACCTTTAAACACTCACACACTTCAGCAGTTACTAATTTTCCAATCCAGTACCTGGATGTGACATTTTGACAAGTTTGCAAAGGATTTGCTAAACTACTTATTACTTCAATGTATAAAAAGTATGCTTTTCTGCAATACCTTTCAAAAAGAACTTCTGAATACGTTTTATATGTGATTTTCTAAAGTAGCTTTCCCATTGCTCTGCTTTCATGTGCCAAAAGAGCCTAATGGCTCTCACAGCATCCAGGTGACTTACAACACCTAATTACTGCAGCATTATTTTTAGTGAAAGCAAGCTATTTTCTGTCTGAGTTCTCTTAAGCAGTACAGTCATTAGGCAAATGGATGGATCAAGAATTTTCAAAGACATTTGTGGTGACTTTAAGTAGATACCACTGGAGCTACCCAATGCTTCATGCAAAACAGGAGTTTGGCCCAGAGCTGCTCTGTACCTGGTGGATGTCTCTGTCACAAATACCACCATAACAAAAAACCCCAAAAAATACACACACACACACACACACACACACACCCCAAAACCCCACACTTCTGGGGGTGTTTTAATGAAAAGGTACAGACACAATAATGGGAAAATCCTGAGGAAGCTGTCGGAGCTTTTTTTGTGTGGGCTTATGAGGAACACAAGAACCTCAGTCCAATATTATTGGCAACTACCAAATTAGTTCTAAAAAACAGACTGAAATCTGATTGACTCAGAGCTCCTATAGACTGCCCATATTATTCTTTCTCCTGAAGTTCTCCTAAGTCAAATGATTGTTTTCCCATTATCAGGTTAACATCAGATCTATGGATCTGATAATAATCTGAGAAGAATCTAAGAAGTGCTTTATTATCTTGAAGGTAAACTGGGTCATGTGTTGGCTCTGGTACAAACCACAGGCTGATTTAATAAGACAACAGTGAAAACTAGAATCACTCACAGTGGGGTAGCATGCAGCAAGTAGGGTTAGCTAAAATGTTGGCAGTATAATTATTATGCTGTGCTAAGATAGACTCAACACTGCACAAAACATCACATTTCCCCAGAAGATTTTACGAAGTATTTGAGCTTGCAATGAGGTGGGAGAAAAAGATATTAAAACCGACCTTCCCAAAATCACACAGTGGATCAAAAGCTCTGGGAAATGAGGATGGCACTCATTTAAACTCAGCTAAGAGGGCCACTCACTGACTGGGCAAAATTTGAGCCCCAGGTCCAGTCCACATGTCTTAGTGCTTAATACCAGAGGCAAAATTATGTCTGAGATGTATTCAAATGCAATCCATAATGATCCCAGCCCTAAGATGTTCAGGAAGGGAGCATCATTCAGATGTATTATTGTGGGTTTGATTTCTTCTCAAACATACACAAATCAATATCTGAACACATTCAGATATTTCAGTCCATATCTGTGATTCAAGATCCTAAATTGATTTAAAAGTTTCCTCTTATCTCTTACTGTCTGTCAAAGAAATGAGCTTGGTAATTCCAAAATAACCAGCACCAACAAAAATAAAATAGAATATAATATTGGTAAAATATACCAATACGTTAAGTAAGATAAAAGTGATAATCATTATATAAAGAGCAAAGCATATATAAATTGCATTATGATTGTGGAAAAAATACATTTATAAATTCTAGAGTGAAAATTCTGGTTTGTAGCTTACTTTTTAAAAGGTATTTTAATTCATAATCATTTTTTAAAAAAAAATACATTACATCTTTTAAATCGTGTTTCTCCTTTATAGACTTTAGCTTGTCCCACCATCCCTGCAGAGGGATGGCAGGCTTAGCCCATACAGTGGCTGTGAAACAACTACATGAGCAAGAGGGAGAGGTGTTAGACTGTGAGAATACAAAGATATCATTATAAAATTATAATTCTGACATGACTGATGTATTAACCACATCCCCACAGCTGGACAGGAAACTCTTGGTAGAGACAATTCAAGCGTAATTAAATGGAAGTGTCCCAGCCCAATCCTGACACAAACTGTTCTGAAAAGGACTCATCCACATAGTGCCAGGGAAGTTCCTGGGTCCGTGCCCACAGGCTTTCACTCTGTACCTTGGCATTTTTAATAGCAGCTTATCGATTTTTGTATAGCTACGAGATCAGACATACAGGGCTTTTTATAGCACTGAGTACAATCATTTTGAGAAGTAGACAAGACTGTTCCAGGAGAACGACTGTGAGAAACGAGTCAAATAAGAGATGGGCTCGGTCTAAACACGCTCAACCCCTGGCAAGAGGAGGAGACTGTTGTTTTATTTGTTCTAACCCAATTCCAAACCCATTCCCCCGGCAGGCCCCGGCTGTCATTCCCAGGAGTGCTCCCCGCTGCCATCTCGTGTTTTATTTCCACATTGCAGCCCTGGGTACCGAACAGTCTCTGTGCATCGAGGTCATCCTTGTACTCAGCGAAATGCAAAAAAAAACCAACCAACCAAACAAACAAACAAAAAAAACCTTTAAAAAAAAATCAAAAATCAGAGAACAACAGAGCTAAACGGTTGCTGCTTTATTCCCACCAAAGTGAACTTGGAGCCTTTCCAGCACCAATTCTTGGACATTGCCAACACATATAACAGTACACAGTGCCTTCTTCATGATAAAAAAATTACAGATGACCTTATATATTTTGGTCCGAGATTTAACTTTGTGCCATCTGAATCTTTTTAAAACCCTACTTTAAAGACACATTAAAAAAAAAAAAAAAATAGAGTCTGATATCCTTAAACATAATTCCAGCCCCCAACATTCTCCTGCTACTCTTCAAATAAGGCTTTTGTTGTGTCTTTTGTTCATTTAAGGCTCTGCTGTCTGGTTTGAAGGCCAAGCTACACATAGAGTTTGGCAGGCACATTGTCATGCTCCCGCACCCAGACAAAAGTAGTGATTCCACTTTTTCCCTATATAAATAGGAAAATGCTCCTATATTTCTGCACTTTCCTTTAAAAGAGGAATTGTTCTAAAAATAAAGGTCAGAGGTGTCAGGTAGAATTACATTTAGACAGACAGCATTAGGCCTGATATCCCTGTTTCCTTTTACGCTGGAGACAATGGAATTTTGTGCATTTAAAGAAGACAAAATTGAGCCTTTTATTATGGCCACATTATGAGCTTCTTTCTCACCTCACTGAATAAGCCACTCAATGGAATAGTTCCATTGACTGTAATGAAGCTATTCCAATACAGAGCTAAAAGAGCAGCCGAGTCAACCTGAAATGCCTCCAAAGGCTCCTGATTGCTGCACAGGAGGGGACCAAGACACAGACGGAAAAATTCTCCCAGTTTCACATCGCTGCTTATTCTGTGTCACTGCTCTGAGGGCAGAATGATTGAAAAGTTCAGTGCCACGTCCCAGAGCTCAAGGAACAGGGATCCTGTGATGGATCAGGACCTGAAACAAGAACATCTCACACCTTGTTAGACACTGCAGGGTGTCCAGGACATCTGCAGAGACTGGCACAGCACACAGGACCTGGGGGAGATCTGTGTCCTGCTGGAGAGCATCCAGATGGGCAGCAGAGCCCAAATCTTCAGGGGGTGACAATGGGTACCCCAAGCATCCCTTCCCTTTCCCTAATGAATACCCATGAGCAGCTTCATATTGTGCAGCTCACACAGTAACAGGCCAGTAAATGGCAGATTTACACACCAGAGAAAGGATCACACCATAGTTTGGGAACACTTTTCACAGCTAATACCACCTTGATCTTTGTTTCTGTTTGTGAGTGCATGTATGATTTATCATGAACTGGCCCCAGGATTGCAGAAGATTTCTGTCTTAAGAGGAATAAAAGGGAAATGAAACTGTTCTGTGACAGACAACAAGCAAAGCACAGGCAAGGGAAATGATTGCTGGGTGCACTGTGTTTAAATCCCAAGGGCAGAAAGAAAGTGCAAGACCTCACTCAGCTGCTGACATAGACAATAATTTCTAATTATCAGAAACTGCTCATATGTGATTAGCACAGACCTAACCAATGACCATATGCTTATACCATTAATTTTGTTTTTTTCACCCAAAGTGTCTGCATAGGAATGACATATTCTCATTGCTTCACAAGTAAATATTTCTTCATGAAAAAGGCTGTAGATAAACATAACACCCTTGATAGTACAGTCTCCTGTTTTCTGAGTTATGCAGGTACATAAATACTGTGAATCACTGTACACAATCTGTCTTAGCAGAAATTCATTATAATGAAAGTGAAGTTTAACAATGTAGATCATCAACACTAAAAAACTGATTATCCATGAACTAAAGAAATGGATGCAGCAGTGGAAAACAGTTATACTAAACCCTTCTTCCCCAAATCTAGCTGGAACATAGTCTTACCTAAGCATGTACTTACTTTTGAAACACATGAAATTTTCAAGGGAAAAAATGAATAGAAATCGAAAGCAAGTATAACCTGTAAATAATATATTCCCATTGCTCTAATGCATAAGAGTGACTTGCTGCTCATGGAGCATTTCAAGAGCTTATACAGGGCAATATAAAATACAGCTTAAGTGACTGGCTATGGGAGCAGCAAAACCAGGGATAATAGCTACGTATTTCACCATAGTACAGCAGTCACAGAAACAACACCTAGAGCCCTTTTACTCTGTAAACCTGGCCAGGAGGTGTTTTTAGGTCTGTACCATTCAAACTTTCTGTTTTGGTTTGCAAAATGCCCCAAATTTCTACTTATATATTTAAATACTGCCACAGCACCCTCTGTGTTACGACTGGAACGGGTATCCTGGTTGAGGTGAGACAAATCTCCCATTTCCTGGTAGATCTTTCCTTGGTTTTGCCAAGTGGCTGCATTAAATTCCCCTCTCTCTCCCAAAGCTTGTGCAGTCGATACAAATGGCAACCACACTGTTTTCAGAGTACATCCTGCCAGGTCGGGTTCCAACATAACATCTTTCTAACACTCCAGTAATTCCATTTGCAGAGCTTTGCAGGTTTGAAAGCAACTCTCTTTCTGCAGAGAGTTACCCCAACTATTTCCTACAGCACAGGAACTGTAAGGTCACAGAGCCACTGAGCCTACCCTTGTTTCATAAGCAGCTTCCTTCAACAGCTGTAATATCTGGGACGAGTGTTCGGAGAGTGTCATTTGGCCTCACTGAGTGATTCATTGTATACTGGAAAACTGCTCTGCATTCTTCTGGATGCCTTTGCAGCATAGCCAGGACAAAGCCCCATTTAGCTGGAAGCCCAGCATAGTGGCTCATTATTCACCTGCCACGGCAGTCACAATATTGTGACGGCTTCCAGACAATGGTGGAAATTTCTACCTACTTTTTTACAGGAACACATTCCATTTTCTACCTTTTTTATCCAGAGAAACAGACACTGAGTATGGACAGAGTGTAGGGAAATGGGAGCCCTTAATATTTGTGCAATGAAAGAAAAACTGATTTCCACAGTGCTCTGTGAACTGCTACGGGATGCTCCAGGCTCCCTGATCCTGCCTTGGCACCAATAAGAAGCGCTTCAGAGAGAGAGGGAATGGGGAGGGAGGGGGAGCAGGAGGGAGGCAAGAGATGTAAACAAGCCACTCAACCCTCTCTAATCTATCATTTGGCCTGAGCCCAGTGCCCCCATGGTGCTCTGACAGCCCTGGAGAGCTCAGCATCCTCCCTGAAACACACTGTGGCTGTGCAGGGTGGGAACCACTGCAGAGCCCCCCTGCTTCTCCCTCAGTCCAACCACTGGCAGGGTCAGCCACAGCTGCTCTCTCTTCCCTCAAAGCCAGCTCGTGCAGAAGAACTAACCCACATCTGTAAACCTGTTTCTTGCATCCAGTGCTGTAGCTTTTGCTGTTTGATTTTGGGATAAACTGAGTTTAAATGCCACACTGAAGTAAACACAGTCACTCCAAAGGCGTTGAGTTTAACAGCTAGGGTTTTCTTAAAGTGTATTTTTTCTCAGGGCAGCAATAATTCAATAAAACTACGAGAGGGCTTTAACAGTTTTCCTCTCAGATGTGTGTCCTGTTATACTGCTGCACAGGCATATACTCAGTGCTCTTATGAAAGCTTTTAGCGGAGAAAGATTTCTACCTCAGCAGGGAGGTAAACAGTATCAGCAGGCTCTACAGCAATACCCTAAATGGCACCTCTATTTAATTTCTACATAGTCCTTCCAGCAGTTTTTTGTCTTTGCTTTGGTTGCCACTTCTTCTTTCATCAAATTCATCACTGTCACATTTGCAGAAGGCGCCTATTACGCCACAGCCTATACTCTAGTTATACTCCCTTACTGCCTGCCTGTGCTGGAAAAATCATAAAAAGGTATTTGGGAAACGAATGCTTCAAAAAACCATGCTGCATCCCTGTGGAGATTGCCACCTACTTCCTATTAAGCCCAAGCTTGCCATATGTTTTAAGGGCTTTTAACCTCCTTTTTCTCTCGTGCAGTTCTGCAGTTGAAGTCGCGCTGCTAGTTCTGCTGGTAGGATGTGCTTTTTGCTGAGGGGAAGGGAAGAAAGGGAGTGAGAGGAGGGAGGGATGGAGATTTTACAACCAAAAGGGGATTCCTGCCTAATGGAACCTGCAATATGAGCAACTGCTTCTCTGGATTCTCTTCTTCTTGAGAGAGTATTCACTGCCATAAACCTGTCCACACATGGACTCACGCAGTCACACCTCCCTTTAACAGGAGCATCCCTGCTCCAGGCCAGAGACTCCTGAAAATATAAAGATCCATTTAAAAATCTTTGCGAGAAGAGTGTATGCACTTTCCCTTCTGTGCCATCCCAAAAGCTGGAAGAAACCCAAGGGCCATCATGGGCTGGGGAGAAGTGCAGGCTGTACCCTTGCAGTGACAGATTATCACTGTCACACTAGTGCTCAAGACATATTTGTTTGTAAATCACAGCCCTCACTGCATTTCATGTCATTTTTCAATCCTCCTGAAGCTGAACCTCCGTGAAAATTTCAGCTTTTATATTTCTAAGATTTTGTGATTGCTGAAAATGCCTTGCAAAGTTGAAGTCAAAATTTTGGAAAGGGGCAAAGTAGCTGAATATTTTTTTCCTTACAATCTCAAAAACAAGTCATTTCCAATTTTCTCTTCTCATAAGGGAGGAAAACAATTTTAGTGTATTTTTCTTTGATTAATATGAATAACATCTGCATAACTCTTGTCATCCTGATTTATAATTAACATTACAATAAAACCCCACAAGCATTAAAATAATACAGGTATTATGGCCCTTGGCATGTTTGTGTCATGTGAGCACCAACACATGCATTAACTGCAATGCTAATTAAAACTTGGACTGCTGTGCAGTCTGATACTTTAAAGCTTCACACCAGCGTAATGCTTAATTGTGGAAGATCAAGTAGATAATTCTTATCGTGCCTTTCTTAATCTAATGTTAATATAATCTGTAGGGAAATACACAGCTCCCCCTAGTACACCACCCAGAATTTCAGTGAACACACAGAACCATCCAGGCCATAACTAACACATGAAAATGATGGATTTTTTTGTAGAAAAGTCTAGAATGTGCCTTTGGAATATAAATAATGCAAATAAGCATATATAAAAACTGAGTTGCTGCAGTGAGAAACATGATGGGATTCTACCAATACTACTAAGAAATCTACAGAATTTAATAGTTTACTATGTCACTTTAAAGGCTTTTTTAAAAAAATCCTTCTGCTCCTACTACAGCAAATATCTTCTCTGTGTTAATCACATAAACTCTCAAGTAAATCCCTTTGATTTCAAAGGGATGAAGATTTCACTCTCTTTTTGCAGTGGTTGACAGGAGTTTTTCTGAAAGCCACCATTTCCATATGAACAAGCATTTTCTTTTTCTCTCTCAGAAATATCTCCTGTTAGATTTTCCATGTGCTTATCAGATTTATAGGACCTACGGGGACTCTTTGTCTGTATTAATCTCCAGAAACTACATTAAAATAACATTAAGGTTGCTGAGTCAAAGACTGGGAGGTTAGGAAACACCAGAATTAAGTTAAACTAATCTGATTTGGCTCCTTATGCAAATGCCCTATGAAACAATCTGCAGTCATATAATTACATGCTCCCATCTAGCCCACGCCTGCTTTGGAGCAAGGGGGAATCTGGATCCTCCAAAAAAACAGCTGCCACTTTCTTTGCAAGGCAAAACCGTGCAGATCTGCCTTCTCTTGGCACGCAGCTCCAAGGTCTCCACCACGCTGTGCCCACAAAGTGCATGGAAATGGAATTAAGAAAAAATAAGAAAAACAAGGGAATGGGTAAAGTAAGGCTGCTACAGGAATCCCTACTGCCAGTACCTGTAGTAAACCTGGGGAGAAGCTGAGTGCCATCACATGGAAACCAGGTGGGAATAAGGTGATGCAGTGGGATGAGACAGATCTGCCACGAGTGAAAACTACCCCACAAAGCACCCTGGGATTTAAGGTGTTGGTTGGGGTTTTTTTTTTAAGGGGTTAAAATACAGGTATCGTTCTAAGTATTGGCACAGTATGTTCCATGGCTGCTGTGCATCATAAATTTTTCTTTGTTTTGGACGTACAAACATTTATGATTATTGTTCAGAGACTGAAGCTGCTTCCCACTCCAGCCCTCAGCTTTGCACCTCATTTGCTGCTGCCTGTGCTCAGGGTACCCTTGGATTTTCCACTTTAAATGACAACTGGTTTTTTTGTGTTGTTTCTAACTCAACATTAATTCTGATTTATGACCAAAATCTTCAGTCTAAGAAGAAATATGAAGAGGCAGAGTCATTTCAAATGTGATCTGCAGAGAAGAAAAGAAACAAAGAGGCTATGCCCTTTTTCCTCTCTTTTATATACGAAAAAGTTTGCTTTTGTTTTCAAAACTGTTTCAAGGTTCATAAGCTCCTCTTGTTGTTTTTCACATTAAAAATGGGGCCTACAGTGGGAAAAACAGAGATTTTATCAGCTGAGAGGCAGAGGGTCAAATTTAATTTCTGAAAGGAAGAGTACTAAGAACAACACAAGATTTTGGACAACTAAGCCCTATTTTCTTACTTAAAGGTAGAACCCCAATGTAGATAAGGGAGGTATTTTTTTCCTGACCCCTAAAAGCTTTGGGACTAGCTAAATCAAATATTCTCCTTTGTGCAAAATACACAAAAATTAGATTTCCACACCTTATAACAGTTTTTACACAAATAGGGAAAACCATGATCGCTTTTTTCTTTTTTTCTCAAATCATATACATAATTACTTCTGAATATTTACATTAGGTTCTTCACCCAGCACATCTCAAATTATTGTAACCCCTAAAAGATACACGTATAGTATCTATAAATCAAATAAGTCCATACAGAATGCCTTTGTGTTGATATAAAATACCTGTTTGCCCCACTGCTGGTAAAACACCACCAATTATGCCTTCCCCGCAGTTGCTACCCAGAGGTGAGGATTTTTTGTTTTCCCAGGAAAATCTGGAGTTCCATAAACTCCTGTCCAAAACAGTACAGAAGATGTGGACAAGAAGACTGGCACAACATGGCAGCAGCTCTTTGGAAGGCTGGATTGTAATCCTCAATGTTGCATTGCTTTTAAATTTTAATATCAATACAAGATTAAATAGGGTTTTCTGTCTTTCTTTTTTTTTTTTTTTTTTTTTAAGGAACTTTACACATCTTTATTCCCCAAACTATCCGTGATGTATAAAGTAGCAAGGACTTTTCAAGTCTAATTATTATGTTTTGCTGGCTTTTCTGCTTTATGCAGTTCTGTCAGTCTGAGGAATGAAAATAAAGAAATCAGTTCACTTTGATTTCAGTTGGGTCCAAGTTAATTTTCGTCTTAGACAAGCCTGTGTTATTTCATGACAGACTATCTGAGACACAGAAACCCAAAGAATTGGAGCTTAATAAATATTAATAGGATTGAAAATCCATGAAAATGTAGTCTTGTTTTTTATTTTTAGTTTGTTTTGATTTACAAAGCCTAAAAATTCATCTTAATTTAATCTAACAATGGTTCTTTAATAAACAACATGTATTTTCTGTATCATCATTTCATCAATGATTTCAGCTACTACAAGACTAACTCTCAGGCACAAAGTAATCAGGAGGTTACTACAAGGCTGTCTTATAATTATTTAATCTCAATACCATTTCGTTAAAAATATATAACACAATTTCTTTCTCTGTGCTTAGGAAAAAAAAAAAAAGAGAGAGAGAGACAAAGAAAACCTACATGTGCCTCCTGAATTGGTACCAGCATTTTCAGCTGCTATGCTACACTTGGAGCAGAATTTTCCCACTACCGAAGACACAGATATATCCAAGAATACAGATTAATATATCATTAGTATATCAGTAATAATATTCAATTTTAAAATTTCAAGCAATTTTGATTGTGAAAAATTTGTATTTCCAATGTGAAAACTGTCTGAAAGATATATATATATATAATTTCTTTTTTTTTTTTTTCTGATAAGAAAACTTAGTTCTTTAGTCCGTGAGAGTGAGGGCTTTTTCCCTATTCACATGAAAGGAGGGCAGGATCACATCAGGATCTGGATTACATCAGACTGGCAGCAAGATAAGGTCACTTAGAGATCAGATTTTTTTGCTAATTCAGGTCTCTGTTTTATTACTGAGAGGAATTACTCTGATTCACTAAAAGAGAGCAAAATGATAAAGCAGTTCAAGGCTGCCTACCACAGACCATAAAATGAGTACAGATATTGCAAAGCCACTGGTGTTAGTGCACTTGTCTTCGTGTGCCACCCACTCTAAACCTCTTTTTAAAAATTTCTGGGCCATTAAGATAACATAGAAAACTTAAACTAAGTGCAGTAATTTTGTCACATCTGCTGCCAGAACAAATGATATGATGACTCCAAGAAAGACATAAAAGTCATTTTAATTATCTCTTCTTTGAAGGAGGCACTGGCTCAAGCCAGACAGTCTGGATCCAAATCTGAATTGTTGCAAAGCTCAAGGTGAAGATTTAAGTCAGATTTAAGGAAGTAGGTTTTTTTACTGTTATGCCCTGGAAAAGGTTGCCCAGATAAGCTGTGGATGCCCCTGGATCCCTGGAAGCATCCAAGGCCAGGCTGGACTGGGGATTGTGGAAGATGTCCCAGCCCATGGCAGGGGCTGGACTGGGTGATCTTAAAGGCTCCTTCCCTCCCAAAGCATTCCACGATTCTGTGATCCCCTGATGTGTTGTTAAGACCCTCTCCACTTTCAGTAGTCAATTATCAGGGGCAGCAGGGTAGAGCAGCACTTCAGTGCAGCCAGGTGCACAACCAGGCCAAGAGGAGGTATGGGCAGTCAGCAAAACACTGCATTTTCCCCACTTTTCCATACAGGAGGTGTGACTGGCACACCATGGTTTTTTCTGTGCCTTCAGCATATTTAACACCACAATTCAAACATGAACCTCAGTTTTGCAGGATTGCTTCCTAATTTTTTCAGCCTTGCATGAACGCCTTTCTAAATAGATGCAAATATAAAGCTGTACAGGTGACACACTAAAAATATAATTGAAGCTGGTGCTTTCATAAAAGCAATTAGCAGTCGCTCAAGTTGCAGTAGACGACAGCCTCAAGAGGATTGCTGCCCTGGCAGGGAAGTAACTGCAACTTATGTTACAGTCAATGTTCTGTTCTTTAATGCTATTTTGTTATAACAGACAAGTACAAGTTGTTGATTATGTATTCATTCCCATGTAGAGCTTTTGGCTGATATTTTTGTCCACAGGCTTAGATGGATGTATCTCACTCTTCTACCTTAAAGTATTACCTCTTTAAGTTAGTGACAAAAAAGTTACTGTAAATAAGCAAATTAATGCAGCTACAAGTAGAGAAGGCCAACAGAAAAATCTTTTTAGCTCAGGGTGAAAGTACATGACCACAGATGTCTCTGTTTTCTCAGAATTCATGCAGCAACTAAAATTATGCTATTTTATAGTAATGTTATAGCCAGATTTACAGACATTTTACAACCACTTTAAACCACTTTTGTGGTCTCCAGGAGTCATTCTTCCAGTTTCAGCAAACTATGGGACAAGTCCTACTCCTATAACAGTGAACAGCAATGCTCCCACCAGGCAAGGCTTTACATCAACACCTGCCTTCAGCTATCCCTGGATAAACACCAGGTTCCACAACTGTTCTCCATAGGAACATGCTTAAGTGAGGGCCCTAAACGCAGATGGATTGAGAATCTGAATATATTCTGCAGCACTTCAGTGCCATAAACAACATTTCATCAGAAAAGGAGCAGTGCTCAAACACGTGGTCAGCCCTTTGTACTGAGCAGAACAAGGTGTGACCATATGGCACCCAGGTACTTTGGGTTTTTTCCTAGGAAAAAATGTGTAGTTGAACGTGGGTTTTTTATGCGGTGCCTGATAGTTCCATCATAGATTACATCCTTTAATATTCCAGTATTTCAAAGGATCTCCATAGCAGCAGTTGCACCACATGGGACAATGGCACATTGCCACACAATGAACACTGCCACAAGACTTAGGAACATAACAAAGTCACTGGGAGATATCATCAGCATCTGTGGGTTTCTGTGAGCTGTCTTTCCTCTTTCCTGCCTGTTCACCTCTGATTACCCTGTGCTGTTTAGATGCACTTGCACTCTTTGTGCTCATGCATCTAAAAATAAAACCAATATTAGAAAAACAAAGAAAATCGTGCTGGTTCTACATGAGGATACAGGCTGAGTTTAAAAACCAGCCTCGGTGGGCAGCTGATGCAGCTCTTTGCCTCTGGGGGGGACATAACTGCAGTGGCCCAAAGACAGACCTGTGCCAGGGGCTGAATGTGTCACTAATCCCCCTGGAGGGGCCATTTCCCACTGTTCATGTGTCCTTTGGAATCACTACCCAGCTCACACATGAACACCCCACGGTGGGGACGGAGATCCGCTCGACCACGTAGGTCTCCATTTGAAACCTCCTCTGCCTCCCGTTGAGCCCAATGATTACATCCAGGAGCTGAAAGAGCACCACTAAGACGCTGAGTGGTAAACACACAAATCAGGTCAATCCTTTTGCTTTCCTTGTAATCCCTGTGCGTTATTTGTTACTGGCTTTTACTGCTGCTGCCTTCTCCTCTTCGTGCACTCTGTGCACGCACCCAGCGCTCCTGCTCTCCCTCTCCCTCACACCACGGATTGTGGCAACCCCTTCTTATCAAAGCCCCCGTGTTCTGCACTTCTTCACCACATCCACTGCCTTGATATCTTCACCTCTCTTGTCTTTTCTTCACTGTAAATTCTCCAGAGCTGGGAACTTGCTTTCTCCAAGTTTGTACTAAAGCCTGTAAATTTACAGCACTCTAGGAATGTTTGATAACAGCACTTAAATAATTAATGAAAGCTGCAGAAGTCCTTTCTTTTTTCCCTATTTGGAGACTGTAAGGCAGCAAGACAAGTGGGAGGCAGCAAATATTTCATGGGCTAAGATTAGATGTGATTCGCACCCCTGTGGGGGGTAACTGACTGACAAATACTTGCACTTAGGAAAGGGAGAGATTAACTTGTGCAGGAATTAAAGAAAAGAAGCATTGCTTCAGCTATATGAATCATAAAAGTGGCCCAGGAGCATCATAAACAGCCCAGCCCCAAAAACTAAACTGCAATAAAAAGAATGGGATGTTTTCATTTCAGCTCAACAATGATATTCTGGCTCTTTTCCTCTGTGGGTATGACTTTGCAGAAGTCCATTCTTTTGTCCTAATTTTTCCATCTTCAGTTGAAAGGGAAAAAAATTAAGGGTACAAGGGCCAATATTATCTCATGATTTTGCAGCCCTAAAGCACCAAATTCTTCTAAAATAAAAAAGGTAGGTAGGAACTTGAAATAAAGACAAGTAAGACACAATAAGACTATGAGAGCAAGAAACAGGAAAAAAATGTAGTACAGAAAAAAGATAAAAGAGATTTGTTATTATAGGAGAAGCTATGATATGAGACAGATGTGAAATTATATCAAGAAAATTAGAATGGAGAAAAAAGCAACAGAGTGAGAAGATATTCATGTAACTTAGGCAAATTTTTCAAAATCTACCAAACATTCAAATTCCCTGCATCTGTCTCTAAGCTTACGTCTGTGTTCATGTTTTAGAAATGGGAATTTGGGCCTGATCTTGTAAAACTTGATTTGAATTTCATGGCTGACTTTTCTATAGCCACAAATTACCTACAGAGTGCACATGGATCCACTGGAGCACCATGCGAAGGACTGTATGGATTTTTTTGTCTTCCAAATAATCAATAATGTAATCCTGATGCTTATGTCAGTTTTGCTGCTAAATTTCCTGGTTTATGAAAACAATCAAGTAATTTGGCACCAAGGAATCGTAATTGCACTTAAAGAAATTTGAACATGAAAAGTGCAGGGACAAAACCAGAAGCCACTTTGTCTAGTACTGAATGTTTATCAGGCAAAACACCACAAAAACATAGGGAAAAAAAAAAGGGCAGTAAATTGCTTGATTTTAGGGCAGCGAAGACTCCAAAATTATTACTCTCCTAGAACAGAGGCATAATGACCAGCCTCTGAATAGATATTGACACAGCAGGCCACACAAAAGCTCTGATTAGCTGTTGTCTGAGGGAATATTCAATTCTATTTTGGCGTTGATTTCTGACCTTTCTTCTTTGACTTTAATTAGTCAAGATCCACATCTTTTTGAATTTATTTAACACCAGATAACAGTTTCTGAATTGCCAAATTCCCAGAAGAGATGGGGGAAAAATTTAGGGATTTTTTCTGTCACTTCTTCAACTTCAGCTAATTCTGAAGCTGTAAAAAACATTCATAACAGCTGCAGCATCACTTACGATGCAACAGTTCCTCAGCTGGTTTTAGGGAAGGAAAAAAAAAAACCAAAACAGGACCTATATCCTGTCAAGCCTGATCCAGATGCCCTTCACCTTCACTGAGAAAGAGCAGGCATTTTGAAATTCCAAACCTGTACTTTTATGGCAGTATTCAACAAGAAAAGGATGCGATACAATCTGCTCCAGATTTTAATATTAGACAGAACCATCAGAAGCTTCTTTGTTAACTTCTAAGCCAGTGATAATCCTGCAGTTTTTTTATCTCTTTGCATTTACAGTTAATAATATGGCAAAATATTTTGTGACATTTCAGATCTGTAGCTGCTGTTTTACGAAAGCCTCCTCACCCACTGATTTACATCCACAACTCCCCTTCCAAGAGCTTCCTTCCCAAATTAAACATGCTAATGATTTTCTATGCAAAATTTAACAACCTAATAGGCTGAACAAGTCAAATGAAAATACACTAATTGTTGCCTTTGATGTATACTATTCTGCCAATTCTCTCATGAAAGCAGTATATTAGCATTAGCTGGAGTAGTTACTAAAATATAGATTAATAAAGAAAAGCTTATATATATACATGCTAAGAAGACGACACTACAGACTGCAGAAAACACAACTTCAAGGCTCAGAAGTGACACAAATGGCTATTATACACTAGAAAACCATTTTCAGAGGAGCCCAGAAAACGAGCTACTAAAGAATGAATCACAAACCTTTATCTGAATTAGCTGGCGTTGGTTCATAACACTGGGTTTATGCAATAAAAGTATTCAAAATGAGATTACACAGTCAAAATAATAAATACAGAATGGGATGAGAGAGATAAAAGGCTGGTGAGAGAGCAGAATGTTTTCTGCCTAACCCCAGGGATCTGAAATGAGCTCCCCCAAGAAAGTGCCCAATTGCTTTATAAAGTAAGATTTCCATGTGCATGTATTTTTTCACCCAGAGTACGAGCAACAATGTGTTTTATCCTATGACCAGCCTCATAGAGAGAGCTTTATTGTAGAATTGGTTCATTTTGTCCTCCAGCCCAGCTCTGAGCCAAAGGTTTGGTGCCACTGTGATCTTAACACACACAATGAAAACAGATGCAAACAAACAATAAGGGAATATAAATATTCTCCTAAGAAATAGTGACACAAAATTACTTTCTATTGCTTTGTCTTTAAGAGTTTGCTTATAATGATTTGATAATTTAATCTAATTGATCTCTCCAAGTACTTCTATGGCTCTAATCACTGTGGTATCTGATTAGTGGAACAGATCCATACTTTATCTCCAGATTTAATAACTAAATCTATACTTGAAATAGAGTCACACAAGTTCAGCAGAGGGAGAGGGCCAGATGCTGCTTAGCCAGGGAAAGGGAAAAGGCTACTGAGGTCCAGAATCACTGGAAAGGTACACTTGGCTTTGTGTCAAATCATCCCTCTGCAACCAAAGTCTGTTTAAAGAGCCTGTTTCTGGGGTTAAGAAGGAAAGCAGGAATGTGACATAACTAATGGGGGCAGAACCAAAAATGAGCTGCTGTCTATGGCCTCTCTCCTTCAAACTGTCTTCTTCGCAAGCACAAAGTAAATGTAATTATTATTATCGGTTCTTTGTTCTCTTCCAGGCTAGCCCTTCATCAGCCTGAAAATTATGACATTTCCTGAATGCATTTCAACCTCTTCTTAACCTTCTTTATTTCCCAAGAGCTAGGACAATGTCATGCAGCACTCAGAGATTTTAGCAGTGAAAAGGTTAACACCCAAAATTGCTAATGATAACAACTGTATTCACTGAGCCAGATAAGCACTCACAGAGAATTTCAATCCAAAGTCACTTAAAATTCAAGGAAACCTCTGCATGTCTTTAAGGAAGTGACAGCAGTTAGAAGAATATTCATAATTTAAACAACAGGCCAAAATCTGACTTACTGCTGAGTTTATCTATTTTCAATCAAGCAATATTAAGCACTGGCTTTTGCTCTACCTTAGGTGAAACTTATTTTGTGATATGTCCTCTAACACAGGGGCTGGACAGAGTGGGGTGACAGCCAGGCCACTTGCACAGAGCAGATATCAAGCATGGAATGTATATGGAGCATTTCTGAGAAGTTATTTGTTTCTTCCTCTCTTGTTTGACTGCTGCTTGTTTGTGGTGCTGATACTCAGCCAAACCAGCTTGTAGCTGAATATGTCAAAGCTCTGGGCAGAAAAACAGCAGCTAATATACGTTAGCAAACTGGAGAGAAAAACAGTTTCTGCCACTAAAAACTGCAAGGTGGAATTGTGCACTGCCTTCTTCTTCACCTTATTTTGCCTAAAGGGAAAGAGCCTTTTAATCCTATTTCTCTGCTTGGTTTGCACAGTGCCTGGCAGTGTACACCTGCTTCAATGTGTGTGTCAGGAGCCTCCTTTGCTGTCAGATCCCTTTCCTTGCTGCTCCCAGCTCATCATCTGTCTCCCAGCTCACCTCTGCAGGCGAACGTCCCTCTCATGCCCAAGCACATCTCAGCAGCCATCTTTCAAAAGGTGTCAGGAAGAGAAACAAAATCAGCCTGTCACAAGCACAGGACTGGCTCACAGTCCAAGGGGCAGTGCTCTCTGTCACACCTGAGCAGCACGGAATGGGCTGTGAGGGGTTGGTACCAACCGCCCCAAATTCAGGGTGGAGCAGGGACTTTCAGCGGGACCTCTTCAGCAATCATCTGTGTCTCTGTAAAACTCCAGCACCCATTTTGCATGATCCTGTATCATAATGTGCTTCTGGCCAGGTAATGACTTCAGCTCCAGAACTGCAAATGCATCATGGCAAGAATTGCAGTTAATCAAGAGCTTCATGGCTCTTTGAAGAAAAAACATTCGATTTACCTTTTCTTTCTTCCTTTGTGTGAGACCTCATCTATGGAGACTCCATCCAAAAGAGACTACAGATGCTTCGGCTCTTAAGTATAGCAATTATTTATTGTTTCAAAAGTTATTGTTTCGAGCAAAAGCAATCCATTTTTCATTAACCAGTGGCTCAGTTAATGACTGAAAAGTGCAGAAAACAAACTTAATTCACTCTCCTGTTACACATAGCACAGCTATTAATTGATTCATATGGAGAGCTACTTCATCTTTGCTCAGCAATAGAGAGAAACAGGGAAGGATTAAGATTTTAAAATCTAGGTTTACAGCAAGATTTCTTGTGAAATTTCACTAAATAAACCTCCCTCACCCAACAGTCATATACAGCAATATTTCATGGATCCAAAGTACAGTATAGGATACAGAAAATCTTAATAAAAACAGTTTTGGGGTTGGTAAATGTGAAAAATCTTCTGTTTGTCTCACATAGATATCTTAGACATGGCCTTCAGCTATTAAGTCCTTTTATTTTAAATAAAAAGTCGAAGTTCTTTCTGGGAATTTAAAATAAATATGAAAACATATGTGTCAATATCAATTATTCAATCAAGTATGACAAATTGTACTAGCCTTCCTTTGAGCTCTCAGATCTGATTATGATTGTTAGATGCATATATATACATAGATCAATGCACATTTCATATTCCCTTACCACTGGGTCCATCTCGTGAAGACTTGCTTTGGGAATGAGGATCCTCAGAAAATGAGTTCTCAATGGGTCAGCTACACACAGCTGGTTCTGATCTGTTTGCCTGCTCACTGCATTAGAAGTAATATACTAAAGAATATTAAATTGAGAGAGAAGAGTAAAGTGGGCAGAAAATAAAAACAATCCCTGCAAGGGCACTGTGGGGAGGTTGACAAGAAGACTGGCGCAAAACTTTGGGTTAAAGGGCAACAAGTCCTCAGGAAAACAAAATTAAGATCAGACCACAGCAGCCTCAGCAAGGAACCTTGACACAAGGGAGCTCTTCTCCAGGCCACAGGTGGATGGTCTTTCTTCAGCTCAGAGCATGGCAAGACATTATTGCGGATGCAGGATCACCTGTACCTCAGAGCTTTGCTCCCATCTTCGTGTGGGAGTTGAAAATTCTGCATTAGAGCAGACCCTGCAAGCCCTCCTTAACCAAGGGGTGAATTAGGTGAATTAAACAGAAGGTTTGTCAAACCTGCCCGACCACATCTGAAATAAGTGGGGAGAATGTGCATGAGTCATTCCCCTGACCAGGCTGGGAGCAAGGACTGGAGGAGGAGCCCAGCTGGTAGGTGGGAGGGAAGATGGGAATGGGAAAATGCCCCCCCCCCCCAGTTTTGGGCACAGCTCCAGGCTGCCCTGAGCATCAGTGGGCTGCTGTCCCCAGCAGAGCCGAGGCAGGTGACAAAATAAGGGTGGCTCCTCATTGCCACTCGTGCCACAGGGACAGGGCTGTGCTCTCATCAGTGAACAACACCTCGTGTCAGATGTGAAACACAGAATGGAAAAAAAAGCTTTAAAACTCTACATGTCTTACTGCCATTTTTAATGACTTCTAAAATTAGCTGAAGGAAGAGAAGAGAGATCATCTGCACGCCACAGAAGGCTGACACGAGAAAGGGTGAGAAATCTGTGATCCTGAGGTTTTGGTGGATTCTGGCATATGTTATCCTTGCCAGTTATTCCCCACCCACTCTGCAGGAGAGAAAGGGAGATGCTCCACAGGGTTCCTCTGTATCCATGCTGCTTAGTCCATCTCTTGTGCCTGGAGCATCACAAGAACCTGTATTACAAGAAGAGATCTTTTTTTCCTCTTTCCCCAACACCCAGAGATGCAAAATTTGGACACTCCAGATCGTCGAATCTCAGCATGTAATAAAAACCTCCTCATATTTAGAGGAGGTTTTTCATCATCTTCAGCCAACTGTTGGATAAGTTTCTGCCTCTGTTTAGAAAAAGGATGTCTAAGTACAAACTGTGCTTGCTCTGGGCTGAGCCTTCTAGAGACATTCAGCAAGCTGTGCAATCTTCTTCCTACACAATGCACCTTTCCATTAAAAATCTGAAGATAGATTTTAGGTGTAAAAATATGGAGAAGAAAAGTAGAAAGAGACAGAAGAGACAGAAAGGCAATAGAGACAAATCTTTTTCCGTGAGCTTTGTGAAATATTTTCTCAAAATAACTTTGCAGGGGTTTTACTGCCAGTTCATAATGTGGATGAATCACTTCTGATATTTCTGATAAAACAATATTCAAAACTTCAAAATCTCTTCCAATTCATTTATGCTACCATTTAATTAGGGCTTCTGCAATATGTTACAAGGGCGTCATTATCCCCTATAATTGTATAATAATTACAATTTTTAATGAAATAATTGCAAGTACACTAGATGTGTAGATATAATTATGGTAATTACATAAATACCTGATTTTCGGCTAATAATTAAAGAAGGCCTTTACAAAAAGGGGGAAATTTAATAAATGGAAGCTTTTCAGAAAACAAATACAAATAATAAATAGCTGCCTCTCTCCTGTCAGTTCTGCCTTACTAGATTATCTCTCTTTTTTTATATATATATGATTTTCAACAGATTATAAAGTAAGAATTTAGAAACTACTTAAGTATTTAATCATACCAAGAGACCTTAATACTTTGCCTCTGCAGGGCCTGATCCATTGGCATTAATATAGCCCAAACTTAATGATTCTAGGAGAGGTCAGCATCTCACTTGAATTGCAAATGACTCAATGGCAAGAAGATGTGAATAGTGCCTAAAACAACATATAAACTGTCCTGCTGGTTCTGTTTTCCTCCAAAATGTGACTTTTTGGTCAAACCCACTGGCCATACCCTCATTACACAGAAACCAGCAGAAGATGCATTCTCTACAGGGCAATGATATTTCAATAAAGGAACAGCTTACAGAGCCTCATCAGCTGAGCAAGCCCAGTTCTTCAGCCAGGGAATTTCCTTTCTCTTCAAACACATTCCTATGGCTAAACTTGCTGTGTGTTTGCTGTACTCTTAGTATGAATAGGAAAGTCAAAATCCAGCCTCATAAAAAGCATGCAGAAAGCTCTGCCAGGGCAGATTGATTCTTGCTCTGATAGCACCAAGGGATATTAACAGAATTCCCACAGCAGAGGAATTAGCAACATGATTTACTGCTGCTGCTGAAATGTTCCAAAACACTTTGGCACAACTCTGGAAGGGGAAATCAGCTGCAGCACCTGGACTATGTCATTTCCATGTGTCTTGCAATTTCTGCAAGAGCAGCCTTGAGGAAGCTCCAGTCCCAGCCAGAGACCATTCTGGTCCCTGCACTGTGTTGGAATATAGGTGCAAACATGGCTGAAAGTCAGCTTTGCCCCACTTCCTTTAGCCTTGCATTGTTCAGTGCTGCTCCTTCTTTGGATAAATCCCATTATTACAAGCATGAGAAAGTAAAATAAGAGATATTAATATTAAAAGAGAAGGAAATTGTTTGATATCCTGAAAACAAATCTCATTTATGGTAAGCTCATTAAAGCAGTTGATTTCTGAATGCCGAGTATAATCATTAATACCATACATATCAAAGTGGAGAAGACATGTAAATTTGACATCATAAAGTAAGTAAAAATGAAGAAGGCTAAAGAATTATGAGTGAAAAGAATTTGGGAAAAAAAAAGAAAAAGAAATTATACTGGAGAAATATTCAAGTTATAAGCAGATTATTAACTTTGTGAGATGATCCTTAAGAATGGTTTGACACATGTAAGCATCGTGTTTCAAGCTTAAAAAAATATCCAAAGAATACAAAAAGTGTTTGTATCTATGTGTATTATAAGGAAACAAAGAGATGAAGAGCATTAACGTAGAGGAGAGCAGAGGAATAATACTCCAATACAGGGAAACAAGCAAGACAAGCAGAAAATAATAGTTATCCAAAAGCCATATTAGTTACTCAAACGTTCCTCCTGAAAATGTACAAATACACTTATGCAGTTATTTTTTAATAAGATTTGTCCATTCTGGCCTTAAATGATAAATTAGAAACTAACAGATTGAAAGGAAAACCATCTCACAGATGTTTACTGAGTAAAACCAGTCCAAGCCAACAAAGGCCGGGGGAAGAAGCACAAACCAGTTTTATCCGACTTAGCATTATCAGGGTAGCAGTACTATTTTAGAGCCTGTATGGGGGAGGATGTAGAAAATGAAAAGCAAGCAGTAAAATAATGGACAAGGAACGGAATTAGATCAGAATTTAAGACCTGTTAAAGCTATAAGCACTGTCAAGGTATATGAACAAAGCAGTGACAGCACGATGGTTGTATGGTCAGCAGGAGCCCAGAGCCCGAACAACCAGACATTTACAGGGGACTGTGACCAGTGCTGATGGCATTTAAGATGACTGGAGTCTTAAAATACAGTCTGCAGAGCCTTCTATTGTCAAGCACTGGCTCACCCAGAAAGAGGGCTGGAGAAAGTACATCAGAGTGTTAAGCATTTTATTTCAAATATGACATAAACCTACTGCACATCTTTGAAAAATGCTGCTAACTGACACTAACAGCTCTAGATTGTGAAAGGATGAAAAGGTCTGTACAAGACAATGTTTGCTTCATTATCTTCTTCCATGTATTACCAGTATAATAGGAAATGCTGCGGTGGTAGCTGAGGAATGAAAAACAGGGCTTCAAAAAGGAACAGAAAAATAGAATAATCGTGGTGTCTTGGTGAGTAGCGGTGGAGTTAGGGATTATGGACTGCATTTGGGCCTGCTGATACCACAGGGATTAAGGAGGAGAACTTTCCAGCCAGGAAACAACATGGATGAGGGTGAAACTTCAAATGTGTGCAGGCAACTAGTGACACAAATATACTACAGGCAAATAATTTGTTAGCAATTTTCAAAGTGGCCTAATGAAGATATAAACCCCTTTAAAGTGTTGATGTCCCCCAAAATATACACAAAGGTTTATTTTGTAAGTTTGGCACTTATTCTCAAGAGACCCAGAGCCCTTGCAATGGCCTGCAAAGGCTTGGTTTTAGCCTACTGACAACATAATTTATTTTGACAGAGCTCTATCTACAGTGATGGAGGCTCACACCTTAAATTTCATATTTTTCATTCACATAGCCATACACAAAGGAATATTTAAATAATTTCTTTAAATTTACCATCTACGCTTTCATTATTTTGATATTATTTTCTAAATTACACATTTAGAAAAAAAAAGGACACTGATAATCAATTGACAACTTTTACCAGTGAAAATACACATTTTAAAGGCCTTAGATTTTCCTTTTCTAGTTGATTTCAGAGCTGAAATGGGTTTACGAAAGAATTTCATTTAAGGGAGTCCACAGGAACTGCACAAGTTATATTAATTGTTCTTTTCCAAGATCTGAGGATAAGTAAACAGTTCTAGGGTAGTTAAATAGAGTATTGGAACAAACACTCTACAGAAACACAAGGTAACAGGTGAAATTTCTGCTTAGTCTTCCAAAGAATATTTCACATTGCTAAGCTTAAAGCCCTAAGGTTATCAGAGCCTCTTACAAAACAGAGCTGATGTAACATATTCTCTATTGAAAACAAAGGGAGATCAAAGCAGGATGAGATTACAGCAGTGTGATTTGTGTTTCAGTTCCATGAATATATTTGTGTGTATGTACATTTGCTCCATAGTAACCACAGCCATAACCCAGAAAGTGTGGTGTGGGGAGCTTTGCTCTGAAAATCAAGTAGCCCATTAGGAGGCATAAATATTAATAGAGCTGTCTAATCCTACACTCTCAAATGAGGTAGTTCAGATCATGAGACTTCGCATTTAAAATTTATTCACTGCCCTGACTAGAATAAGAAACAGAATCCACATGTGGGGAAGTCACTGATATTGGGCGGTCTCTGAGCCACTGATAATTCCTAAACAAAAGTAAGGATCAAGTGATTTCTTTCCTTATTCTACACCTAAATCTCCTACAAATACTAATTTATCCAAAACTGCATCTGCCTGGCTCCATGACATTGAGGATATCCCACCTACATCTCCACACTGAGGCATCTTCAGGCAGTATGAAAGCTTTAGCACAGGCTGCTAAGAGCATACATCATCACAAGTGCAGAGCACACAATACCTGGGGGTTCTTTTAGTGCTCATATAAGTGATCCTTCTCAAATTTTCTTTATGTAGTTGTCATTAAATCAGGAAATTCCTGGTGCAAACCATTGCTATGCAAAGAAATGAATATGGAGTATTAAAACACCACAGATATGCAGCTGAAGCAGGATGCACTTGCACTCCTAAGAGACAAGGAAACATTCTGGAACACAAGTAAAACATTTGTGTTTTGACTCTAAGGTAAATTAGAGATCTGAAATGCCAAACAGTAGAATACTATTCAGGCAATTCCTAGAAATGATGCAAAGATTTGTCAGGAAATTCAGGAAATGCCAGATAATAAACAATATAATTAGTATCAATTAATAAAATGATATAATCTACAATATAACCAGGGTCTATTAAAATTTAGAGTTAGGAAAACTAGACTCAAAAAAGTTACACAAAATTACTCAGATGCCCATGCACCGATTTTCTAAAACCAGCCCTTGCAAACACAAGTTCCTGCATGCCCAAAACAGAATTAGCAGCTTCTGGCCTTGATGTACCTGAAGGAAAAGACAAAAAAAACCAGATGCTATTTCTTTATTTTTGAATCAGTAAATTGAAGGTCAAGTAACTGAAATACAGGCCTCCATGTTTAGCAAAACACATGCTGAATTGTCTCATTTCTTTTCACCCAGCTTCAGCCTATCATTCTGTAGTCTCTGCTGTGGCACATCCAAATCCCAACAGGAGGTCATGGATATAATGCTCATTACCATCCCTAGCATGACTCAGGGATAAAACTCCTTTCATTTCTACATCTATCTTAAGCAGATTGCTCCCGGTTCTTCAAAATCATGAATTTTCTCATGTCCCTCAGCTGACAATAAAGTATAAATACTAATTTATTTATCTGATTCAATTTATTTCATGTAGTAAGAAAGAATCAAACCATAGGTAGCAGCAGCATATGGTGGCTGGTTCAGTCATTTTGATCTTATATATCCTTTATGAACTAAAAAAATGGTTTAAAAGTGTGCCTCTGATTTCCAGATTTTATCTTACTAATAATTTTCTTCACTATCTGTGATGGAATGACTGCAACCTAAAAATCCAGCAAAAGAGAGAGTGTTGGGGCTTTCTTCTTTCTGATACAGAACTGACTGAAACTGATGCCTATCCCAGCTGTGGCTGCTGCTCAGTTGCTGTGACTCTACTGCAATTTTATCCTGCAACTCGACTCCTTTTGCTCCTGGCTGTGGGGACAAGCCCAGCCCAGGATAAATCTCAGGTTCTACATGGGTAAGTAGAGTGTGAGTTACTCACAGAACAGAGATTACTACAGATATCTCAGCTGCCCAGCTGAAGGTATTCAGGAGCTCTCTGCACTTGTCAAGAGCAAAAGGTAGGCTTTTTATTGTGCTGTGTGTGCAATGATTCTATGAGGAAAAGGTACCTACTGAATTTCAAATAACTCTATTTTCCTTCAGGCCCACAGGACAATAAGCATGACTTTCTCAGCTACTGGGCTTTCCCTCCCTTGACTTTTGCTATTTTTCTGATTTTTTTTTCCTAATACTCTCTCATACGAAAGATGCTCTCTGAGAACAATGACGGGGATCTGCATCTTTATTTATGACTTTGTGAATCAGTGTCTGGGTGATAGGAAGTGAAAGTTGCTCAGCTAATTACACACGCTTGATGAACTGCGTAATAACTGCTGCAGCACTGCACATTAATTGAATGCATATAAATGACAGCAGTTATTCTAACTTGAATGATGTGTGAAGAAGTGACGTTGCTCACAGTACCCTGATTATCTTCATTTCCAGCTTTGGGAATCCAGCTTAAACAATTGTGCTTTTACAGCACTGAGCAAAAATTCCCTAACAGAAAACAGAAGATGCCTCAAAGCCTGACACTTTAAACACAAATTGCTTTAAGTCACTGAAAGTGGATTTAAACATCTTAAAAAAGCATACATGGAGCAACTACAATTAACAATTAATAATGAACAACTAGCTGCAACCAGCGGTTAGGAGCTGTAAGGGCTAAAACCTCGGGAACAAGGCCGCCTTCATTTAGAGCCTGCCTAAAAAAACCTAATGCAGTGTTTAAAGAGTTAAATTTTACCCAACTCTAAACATTTCTGCTATGCACTTTCCTAAAATGCATTTGGTTTGGAATAACGGGATAAAAAAAATATGGATTACAACTAATAGACAATTGTGCATGTCCACAGTACTCCTTGTTTACCCCAAAATACATTCTAATTCACATGCAGTCCAGCTCTAAGGTAACACGTTATTTTAAAGAAAACAATAAAGAAAAATCATTTGATGCAAAACAAACTTGTATACTACAAAATCAGTACTTCAAAACTAGCACCCAATGCCTCCTTTGAATCAGTACCAAAATAGACTTTCTCTGTTGCATGTCAACTGCTTGAGGAATTTGCAAATATTCACAAAGAAATCTGCAAACTCTTCCATACTATTTAACACAGAAAGGGGAGAAGCCAAGTTTCCAAAGCTTCCAAAAGCAGTCTAGTTCCCAAAGCTCCATGTCACAATATTTTAACAGCTCCCTACACCCCTATTAAGAGTTTTTGGGCTTGACAAAGAGAGCTGTAATCACAGAATAAAGGAAATCAACGCTCACTTTTAGACGCACGTAAATGGAAAAAAAAAAAAAAAAAACCCAAAACATTTCACATCTACACTTCAGAAAAGTTAACCCTGTTCCAAGAAAACAGGAAGTATCCTGGAGAAAGCCAAGGCAGGTCTCAGCCCTGCATTGCTATAATGCTTCCCAGCCATTACGCCACAGTTCTGGAAGGGAGAGCTGTGGGCTGTGCCAGCCCCTCCAGTGGTAGCAGTGCCCATCCTGGGGCACAGAGCTCCCTCCTCTGCATCCACTCACAGCATCCTGTCCCCTTGTGCCACTGACAGACACTGCCCAGAACCTCGAGGCCAAGAGAGAATCTGCCCACACTGTCACTGGAGAGAGTGCCAGACAGAGATGATCTGGTGTAACCGAGTCTGGGCTTCACAAAACTTATCTTCACATCCGCTGTACACAGCCCTCTCTTTAAACACCTCTTCACCAGAACAAGACAGTCCCTAACATTTTACAGCACCAGCAATCAGCCTCTTTCACCTCTATTATTCACTCTCCTTTTGCAAGGTTTCAATCTCTCCCCCGGTTTCTTTTTGTTTTGTTTGGGGTTTTTTTTTGTTGTTGTTGTCCACTTTATACATACCTCCTTTTCTACAAATTTTCTTGCCGGGTTTTCTGGCACATTCCTTGGATATTCTTTTGACTGAAAAATGAATAGAAGACTAGAAAATAACATGGAGCTCCATGACAGACAGTAGGAGCATGCAACACCACTATCTAACTTAAATATGACCTGCTTTATTAGGTGCGGAAGATTCTCAACTTGTTGTGCCTGCACATGCAATGGAAAAGATGTTGATGCATCTTCCCAGAAGTCAGTGGGTGGCAATGAGAATTAGGCACTGACTTTGACCTAAAAATTACACGTGCTGCAGGAGAAAAAAAATGAGTGTAGACAGAAAAAAGAAAGAAAGACAGAAAGAAAATAAATAAAAATCAAAAAACAAGGACAAATACACTGAGAGAAAAGCAGCATGCACACATGTAATAAGCTGGCATGCCAACAGAGAAAGCCATGCATGCTACCAGTACACATGAATTAATATTGTTAGAAAGTAGAACAGGAAAATAAAAAGATCTCCCTGTTTCGCCTGCTATTAACTCACCATCCTCAGTTGGGACATAGATATTTAAATAGAGGCAGTCTTCGTTCTGATCTTGTACATAGGTTGAAACTACATCCAAGTTATTAGTAAACCACACAGGAAGCATGACTTCAGGCAGCCTGCCTTCTATAATGTTCTGGGGACACACTGGAGCAAACTGGGTGGTGTTTTTGATATCTGCCCAAGGAGACGGAGGCTCAGGAGGTTGAAAGCGGCGCTCCCCTGTTGGAGGGGCAGCATATGGAACCCCAAGAAACTGAATCACGGGCCCCAAAATTTCATTATTCAGTTCCTTCTTAATCCCTCTTATCTTGCCAAAGTTGGTGGTCACCACTGGGTTGGTATCATCCAATTTTTGGGAGGACACGGCTGCAGCGTGAAGCAAAACTCCAAGTATAGAAAAAGCAAAAGTGGCGTTGAATCCCATGTGTAGCAGGCGGACCACTGTCGCTCTCCATACACAGTTCAGCCACACGGATCTTGGGAAGGCCATGGTCCCACATTAGTTGTGTAACTACAGTGAAGCAATCTGATTTGTATCCACTGGTGTAAAAACAGGGCGACCGGAGGAAACAGATCAAGTTTCCTAAATAGGTGCCTGTCAGAAAAATCTCAAAAGGCTTTTCATGCGGTAAGTATCTTCCATTGATTTCACACTTATTGAAGCTGCATCTTCACTCAGCACTATTTATCAGACTACATCCTATTGACAATTCTGTTTTCCAAAGCAGCAATATGAAGAGAGCAGCCATTTACTGCAGAATCCCCTCTTATAAATCAAATCCAGTTAGCCGCAGGTCTATATCCTGGAGAAAATGAAAATAAATCATTAGTATGAAAGAGCTAATATGAGCAAAGTGATAACTAGGTGTTTAACACATTATTTACATACATTAATATTTGCTAGAGTCATGTAAGTTAAACTCCAGTAGTTTATGGGTCCATGAAATGGCAGGTGAAACACTGATTACTGGATTATCTGTAATGTCACCCGTTGAATTTATAGAGGCTTCTCAGGAGACACATCACTCATAGAAAATACATTTTTAAAATTCACCTTTTCAAGAATAAGCAATTTACTGCCAAGCTATATTACGTAAGTGTTTATGTTAATATTTTATTTAACTTGATCAGCTCATAATCAATTTTCACCTTGTTTGCAGAAGTTGATTTATCAGAAAGGAAGTAATTATTTCTTAAAGCAGAAGATAGGGAAATTAAGATAGACAGGCATACTGAAGACCCAAAAGGATTTTGTTTCATTAAAAGCAACTTATAATACATACAAACATTTTGTGTTCATTTCAAAACATAACATGAATTACTGTGCTTATTCACAATAACTTGAATTACCATGTTTTATGTGGTTTTCTGATAGCTGATGAAAAACCCAAATGTACTGAAATAGACATCAATGAAGGACCAAAGTCTGCTTCTGCTGAAGTGAATGGCAAACTCTGAATTTGCACAGAAGTACAACTGGACCTCTGTAGGTTGCTGGGATTTTTTTCAGAACTGGTTTGGAAAAAGATATGAACAGTCAGCTTAGGGAGGGAGCTCTATATCATAATTTTTACATCAGATCAATCCTGCATTCCTTATAAAAGACTGACTTCAGTGAAAAATGAAAATGCATGTTGAGTGCACTCAATTCCTACCATCCTTAATTTATAACATAAACAAT
Source organism: Certhia americana (assembly GCA_018697195.1). Lineage (NCBI taxonomy): Eukaryota > Metazoa > Chordata > Aves > Passeriformes > Certhiidae > Certhia > Certhia americana. The sequence goes on along the minus strand of CM031865.1, from coordinate 8,550,283 downwards.
AAGCATTCCCACAGGACAAGAGAAATCTTATCTTTCATATATCCACATGCTGACTGAACAATATCCTAGAAAAAATAATCAGTTAGGATCAGAGACTGTATAATTTGAAATTCCAGATGCTATTTTCAACTACTTTAGCTCAGAGGTTGTCACACAAGGCTGTGTGTTCCAGCACTTCTGAAAATTGCTCAGTGCATATCATTATATCTTACATATTCATGTGAAACATATTTCCAACACAACTTACAATATCCTATTATTTAAGATGCAGCGTTATACACAACATAACAGTGTAATCTTACACTCCCTATTAAGCAGTGTGTAATGCACAAGAAATGTGTTTTGCTTTGTATAGGAAACATTTTAAACCACCTGCTTTTAAAACAGCATTGGCAGCTTTAATGAGAATTGGTTGTTTTATCATGTCTATACACATTGTGGAGAGAATTCAAAAGAATGGCTTGTCTAATAGTCAGACTACCCTGTAGTTTGGGTTATTAAAAAGGAGATTGTAAAAGCTATATAGGACAGCAGGAGATTTGGTTCATGTCTAGTGTTCCTTTAGCTCTGAACAATCTATCTCAGGAGGCAATAAGGAGATAGATGAAGCTTTTCCGCAATTTTCTCTTTCCCTTTCTTTCTCTGCTAATTCTAACACCTTCACTGTGAAACTGCATTAACAAACAGGCTTATGTCCTTCATCCTCCAGCTGCATATTCTCAGTATTTGCTGGAAACGCACCAATTTAGCTGAAGAAAATAATTCCCCAAACTTGATGTATGTGTTTACATTTACTTTAACACACTTACATGGAATGGCAGACATTCCCCTCAGGGAGGATTGTTGCTTTGTAGCATTTCAGATTTTGGAGGGAGTAAGGCACTACTTGAGAAATAGTAAAGACAGAGTAGGCAGGCAAGTTTCTGAGCAGTGCTCATGGTGAGATGGAAGCCTGTTCCTTAGGTATTCAAAAACCTCCACAGCCTTTTCCACTGGGTCTCAAAACCCATGAGGGTTTGTTTTCCTCTCAGGAATGGAAACATGTGCTTTCTCTTCTTTCTCAAACTCAACTTGTAAACTTGCAAATAGCAGGAACTTAAGCTCAGTAGCCTCCCAGCTATATCACATGGTCTGGGGAAGGTCTGAGTTCAACAAATCCAACAGAGCTCTGCCAAGGAAAACCATCCTTCTTCATTTCAAGGTGCTGAGTTGGTTCAATGTGCAAAATCACCAAGATGCTACTAATAATTTATTTAGTGCCTGTTTTCAGTTCTAAAGAAACTTTGCAATATGCTTTCTAATACGTCAAATGGTAAATTAAATGTAAACTAAAAGCCAGTTCTAGAGTTGGGCTATAATTCTAAGCTTGCCCATATTCTGGTTTGTCTTTGCAGCTGAACAGCTCTACTGAGATCTACAGTTCTTGTTTGTCTCCTGTGGATAAGGTTTTACTCTGAGATAGGATGCTAAAAAGATAAGAATATAATTCAGTTCTGTGTTTGCTGTTCCTAAATAATTAACTGTTGGGCAGTAGCTTCAATGAATTGATGGATAGGCTGTAAAGGGCAGCAAATTGTCAAGTGCTTGCAGGATTTGAATCAACATATTTTCATTGTATTTGTAACTTGAATTTTGGATTTGCTCTTTTCAAGCCTTTCTTTTTAAATGTCTAAGTAACAGTTTATTTTTGAGACTGGGTGGTCAGACATTCAAGCCTGTCATTGGCTGCCCTGAAGCTATCACATCAAAACCACAAACTCAACGCAAATAAAAAGACTGAGATTTATCAAATCTTCTGAGACTTTCATGACAAAATTTCATTTTGAGCACTAGATGCAAGGGCAAGCAGGGAAGCTGGCCAGGAGCATGTTGAGAGTTAATGCTGGGCAAAATTCTCCCCAGTCTTTCTGCAGATGATCTACATAGGACTTTCCCTAGGTGTCTGCACTCAGCTGAAGAGGAATCAGTGGGGAAAAAAAGGAGAAGGAACAAACAGGAATGATCAGGGAGACAAGCAGGTGAATAAACCAAAGAGGAGTGATGATAAATCTGGGACAAGATTCAGCATCAAAATAATGTGGATCTGAGGAGGAGGAGGAGAAACCTTTTCAGATTTTACTGCTGTCTTGATTTGAGGATCACAATTGCTCCCTGTGGTAACACAAATGAATTCTACTGTATAAGGTATTTGATAAAGTCTTTCATGCTCTTTCGAACAGTCTATACTATACAGAGTTTTTTCTATCATCTATTATTTTATTATCTTCCTTTCTGAATTCAAATTACTTTATAGCTGAGATTCTGTAATAATTTAGAGAAGCACTTAGTATGCTGAGAAGTGAACAATCCAAGAGAGCTTCAGTGCATCTTTGCATTTCCAATGACACAGGGCATCCCACAACAGGTCACATCTGCTGCAAACTGCAGTAGTGAAACTCCTCTGTTACTCATCCCCAGATCTTCAAATCTTAAGGGATGGTTTGATCTGTGCCACCTATCAATAGCTCCAATGGATTAGTAAAAAACCTTGATGGTATCCAAGGCTTCTGGCCATATGCCAGCTTTAGCACATACAAAGGCTATTTTTGTTACGACAAAAAACTGCCAACCCACCAAAAAAGCTGTTTTCTATTCAGCTGAAGGTCTTTTGATATTCCTGCTTAAAAATTCCTTTCCACTTCAACCTTGCTAGTAAATCCCAGTTGCACAAATATTCAAAGTGATTGCAAGAGTTTGGAATACCACACAACACCACTTCTTTTCAAAACACATGTGCTGTTTTGCAGAACCAGCTACATTTGCATCCATTTTTACTTACAACAGCTTCTCCTTAGAACTAAGAGCCCAGAGATGTTTCTCTAAGAAGAAATCCATGTTCTAAAACATGCTATGAGACCAAGTAGGAGCATGGACAGTGGTACAGAGACCATTAGAGGAAAGATGAGGGTGAACACTGTGTCGGTGTGACACACCAATTGTAAACATGACCAGACAAATCTGCAAGAGATGCAGCACAAAATTCCCCAGCTCCTCTTTCGTATTTCAAGTTAGCAAGAGAAACAAGTTTCAAACACAATGTATTATTTTCTCTCAGCTTAGCTGTGAAAAAAGGCCAGGTTGATGGGACTTTGAGCAGCCTGGAAGGGAAGGTGTCCCTACCAAAACCTAGATGACCTTTAGAGGCCCCTCCAACCCAATCCAAACTGTGAAATATTTAAAAAAAAAACATTGCTCTTGCATACTTCCCTAAATACTTTCTCAAAAGGATGGGATTTGCATGGGTTAGGTCAAGAAATGCACTACATTCATTTAAAAAGCCAGTGTATGAAATGATAATAGAAGAGACTGCAATCTTGAATATATAATACACATAAGAAGGGTGCAGTTCTGGTGGGGTTTGGTCAGATTCCACGTGCCAGCATGCCCTCCACCTCAGAGCAGCCACAGGTCTGGTAGCTCCAAAAATCTGCTACCAATCCAGCCCTACTGAGATGCAGAACTTTTGCCAAGATGGCCAACAAAGGTATGAATAAGAAAGACATCATCTTTATGGGCTCGCAGTGCCACCCCACATTGGGATGAGACTACACGTGTTACACAGGAACACAAACAACCCAGTGGAAAGGATTTCCAGATGCTACAAGCTGTGCGTTATATCACTCCCAGATCAGAGAAACTGATTCCTGAGTGCCCTCAGCTCGATTTAATATGATATTTTGACCACTAAATCTCATAACCAGCTAGTGAAAAGTACAGTATTTAAATACTGTGGTGTAAAGTAATAGATGAAGTGCTTCAAAATTAGTGAAAAGTTGAATTAAAATGAGTAGATGTCATAAGACTCCTTTAAATTGTGATGGATTTTTCAACTGCACCAAATTTTTGTTCTTTGCCATTAGTAGGTATATTCACTAATGCTTATTAACTAGTATTTTCATGATCAAAAATCCCTTTAAAAAATTTCTGCATCTTAATTTGCCAAAATAGGAAGATTTCTGATCAAAATTTTCTTTTAAACTGTTTTTGAATTAGACAAATTTGGTCCATGAGGAGAGGGTCAGATAAGTGTTGTTATCTTCCATTTACTCATATCAATAAATCATTTTCTTAAAATAGTTCTACTTCGTATCTGAAGTAATTGTTTATATTTCCAGAAGTTGACTACAATTTTTTAATGTGGACTAGAGCTGTCTGACATTTTGCACAGAAAGTAGGTAACGAAATGGTGATTTTACCCATAACAGAAAGAATGGGTAACTCTGTCACTTATGTGTAAAGTTTTAGACAGCTAAGTAATACAGATTTAAATTAAAAATGACAGATGCACTGGCTTGGAATATAATGGGCACTGAAGTGAACCTTTATTCCTTTTAGCAGCTTACTGTTAACTCTTAAATGGACCACACATTATCCTCACTTTTGAGTACTGTAACTATTCAGCTAAATGATCAAATGGCCATTCTGTTGATGGTGCTCTGTGCTTCAGGACAAGAAGATTCCCTGACCTACTGTAGAAATTCCACTGAACTCACACTAATCAGAGGTCATCCCAGAGAAACAAATAACCCAGATATTTCTCATTTGAGAGCTTCAGTATCAAAATCTGTGTATGGCATATCATCAGGTCAAGTGGGAGTTGCTTTGATCAATACTTTGTAAAATAGACACGTGCTTCTCATCTGATCACTCTAGCAGAGTGTCCAGAACCCACCCAGAGATTCCTGAAACTAACTGTCCTTTTGTTCCCACTTTCAGGTGATAAATTTAGTTATAGGATTGATAACAAGGTTCCTCACCTGATATATATTTGTGGCTCACCCTTGGTTCACTGGGGTTAGTCGTATGAGAAAAATTAATTGGATTTTCTTTACCACCTTTATTACAACTATGATATTAACAATAATACTACCTTTAATGCTCATTCAACCCCCAAGGCAAGCTTTCATACCAGATTCATAAGAAAGATATCACTTTTGTATTTTCCTGGTGGGGAGGGTGTTAGAAATTCAAGATAAAAATAGCTGGAATACAGATAATACCACTTCTTCAGGGAGAATTCTGCAAACAAAGATGCTTGAATGAACTCAGATATGTCATGAATTGTTGTTCTAGCTGGGTACAATACAGTAACATTTCCAAGCATACAAAACTCTTGTTGTAGAGCTAGATCAATAACTAGCTCTTCAACAAGATGATTTTTTTTTTTTTTTTTTAAAGAAAAAGACCAGCAAACTTCCTTGTGGCAGAGAAAGAAACTCATGTTTTTTGTTCTTGATCAGATGGTCAAGATGGTTCCGATTTCATCAGGGTAATTGAGATCAAGCTCCAACTCATCAGAAAATTCACAGACATATAAACATAATTTGTTAATCACAAACCCAACATCTCTAACTGAGCTCTGAAAGTGCTCTTGACTGGTATTACCAGGCTTTCCAGAACTGCAGAGAGCACACTACAACTTGAGTGCAATATTGGCATTAGAGGGATCTATCAGCTTGAAGAGGTTGTTTCCTGTGATCTAGCATTCTGTACATCTGTGACTTTACTTGCATTTGCTCCAAAATGAATTTCATGCTTAACTTGTTTTTCTTAATTAAACTTCCTTTAGCAGTTTCTAATATGTGCATTATTAAAACTCATTAGTCCCATTCATGCCTGCCTGTCATTTTTGGCTTCATATTCATGTACCAAAGAGCTCTGCTGCTTTATATAGGAAGCAAATTAAATAATAAATATGAGAACTTGAACGTTTTATGAGTGTCAGTATGAGAAAGTGGCTGCAAGGCCCATAAGGTTTCACAAAAAAAAGGCATTACAGCAAAAGCTAACATGCTGACACATCCCTGATCTATAAAGTCTGCAGTAATGGTAGCAGTAAAGTGTTGTGCCATAGATGGGGAATTTTTCTCTCACATGATATAGAAATAGGATATAGCACAGACTATATTTACTGTTGCAAAAAAATTTCAAATAAAATTTCCCAAAAGCTTAGAATATAACACCATTAAATGTCTACAAAGATTTACTCTTTCCATCTGACTTCATGTGTAGCTCCTATTATTCAGCTCCTTGTCCTCTTTTCATTTTCTACCCCTTTCTGTGAGAAAGAGACTTATTTCAGCTGTAGCAACCAGGCTCAGTCCCCCTGTGGTCCCATCCTGGTCACTCTGACCACATCTCCAGCGGACAGAGGGGTTCCTGACCCACCAGCACATCTCATGGTGACTGTTCCAGGGCCCAGATCCTCCATCCAACAGAAATAAACCATCATGGTGAAAATAGGCATTGTGGGATGAGTTTCTTCAACTGGCTAGTTGAAGAAACAAAAGTTTCATCCCACAATGCCTGTTTTGCACAGATTTGAGGATGTCAAAATATTCAGTCTATCTGTAAGGTTTCTCCTGACTAAATTGTCATTTTCTCCTCATGAATATTTCTAACACTGTGTGCCTACATAACACTTTACTGCTTTCAAGTACTGTTTTGGAAACTGGGGGACAGGGTTGGGAAGGCAAAAGTTAAGTAACAACTTGAAGTTCAGATATTGAACTTGAAATCTTCAGACAAAATGTAACTAAATTAAAGTACAAAATACAACTGAATACAAATGTATTCCCCTCATTAAATTCCCAGAACCAGTTCAACAAGTGAGCTAATGGCTTCTCTAGGCAGGATGTGATTGAGGAGATTTAGAAAACATCTTTTTAAATTGTCATTTAAGCTCTCTGCTTCGTTAAAGGAATATGAGTTACTTGAAATGCAATAGTTGTAAAGTGTCCTTGACCACTTTTATGATTTTACAGTCACGTGTTGCTAATTTCCAAGCACTATATTCTCCCTTAATATGGTGCAAAAGACCCAACCAAGCATTAGCAGAAGGTAACAGGCTACCCAAAGGCAACACTAAAACTGATTATGCAGAAAATATTATGAGGACAAAACAGAAGAATTCAACAAATGGGGTAAAGAGAACTCAAATTGCTTTTCCTTTAATGGCTTCATGTTTTATTTGACCACAGCAATGGAAAAGCCATGTTACCCTGCTGCGTGCAGCCCAGATCTTTACATGGCTTGGTAACTTTGAGGATATTTACAGTACAGACTCTCTGCCCCCTGGTTTCCCACAGCTGCTGGTCCCTCACACGACCTTTTATTTTCTAGTGAGAAGTGCCATGGTGGAGTGGGTGCACAGCAAAACTTAACATGGGACTAAGCAGCCTACCAGTCACTTTTTATCCTCAGAGAGCACACAAAACATTATTGATGAGCAATTAATAGTTATGGAAACAAAGTCTGTTGGAAAACATGTGGGGTCGTCAGAGGCAGGTGGAAATGAGCAGCTGAGTCACCAAGAAGACAAAATTATTTCCCCCTATAATTCTGCTAATTCAATAGTAATCCTGGGGAATGTAATGTCATCATTCGTTATTAAAATTACAGGCTATGCTCTCAATATGCAACACATGATGAATTTTTCCCATCAGGCGGGGTTTTTTGGTTTAGTTTGGGTTTTTTGCATGCCCTAACTACCTCTCCCTCCCTTCCATACAAACTCTTCTGCAACCCCTGGGTATCAGGGCAGGCACCCCCCTCTGAGTGCTTGTGCTCCCTCACAGCAGAGCTCAGAACCAGAGCTACAGAAATGGAGACTTGCCTCTAGAACAGCCCTTATTTATCAGTCAGGACCTAATTTTATCATTATCTATTATTTTATGACCTGTTATAATTACCATGGAGGGATATCTGTGACTAATCAGAAACTATATAATTTACTGGATCAGAGTGATAACTGCCCATTCTTTATTAAAAGAAATCCACAGAGGTTTCTACTGGACCTCTAGCAAAATGTTGTATTTTCATTATTTGCTTTCAAAGAACGTCTGTCTCCTTTTGCCCTTCTTTTTTCACTATTTAATTTTTAAATAACTTCTTTTTCATGTGATTAAGAAATCATAATAAATACAACATCAAACAAATAATTCAGAGCTAGCCAAGAGTCTGTAATGCAGCTCTACATCTCTGTTAGAAAGGAATGTATATTTGCTTTTAATAAAGCAAGGTAAGCCAATCCATTACGAACTGAGACCACATCTAAGCCTTTGCTTTCTTCTCTTTTCCCCAGACTCCATTTGAACAATTAGAGTGGTTTACGCTGGTGTGTATGCCAGTGGATGTTAAAAATGTAAACTGATAAAAAATACAACTACCACCATTACCATGTTCAAATTCCTCCATTCACTTGCAAATCAATTTATCTGCCTACAGCCCTGTCCCGGTCTTTAAATAACCCTCCTCAGCAGACTGCTCCACCTCCAGCCAAATAATCCAGAGAAAACCCACTTTGTTAAAGATGTTTAAGTATCAACAGCTAGGATATTATCTTCTTACTCTACTCTAGGAGAAGGGGTAAGATAACCAAAGCAGCATCAGGACAGCAGCTCTCCTCCTCGCTCCTACACCCACTGCCTCAAACAGCTGAAACACTCTCATGGCTTTCGGTGCTACTTCAGTTAATCACAAAACAGAGGTGTTCAGCCAAATCCTGCTTCCCAGCACACTTAGCATGATTATCCTCAGCCTCATTTTTCTTCCCACAGCCTGCATATGATTCGCAGGAAACATGCAGGATAAATGGGATCTCTTTGTAGGTATCCGAGGATCTCCTAATCATTTACTGCAAAACTGCTTTTGCAACATCACTGCAATCTGTAGCCACAGCCTAAGAAAAACGGTGCCATTTATCAAAAAGTAACTAAGAAGCAGTCTTCTTTAACCCTGCACCCTGCACCAGTAATGGGGAGAGGGGGGAAAGAGAGAAATAAAAAATAATCCTTCCCAACCACTATTCCCAAACATGGCTACTTAGCTTTTGGCTCCCCATCTGCAGGTCTAATTTCAAAGATGCAGAAGTGGTCTGTGTGTTACAGCTGTTGAGCCCACACAAGTCTCAGTGCAGTCAATGGGAATCAGTATCTTTGAAAATCAGGGCCCTGAATAATAGGCTCTATTTTTAAATACTCATTTATACCATACATGGGTCTTTCTCTTGTCAGGGGCCTGTAATAAAGTACGTCCAATTTCATAAGTATCCTTTGATTCAACTAAGCCAGCCCAGAAAAGTAGGGGAAAATGTCCCAAAGCTCACAGTACTGCTCTTTCAGCAATAACAATAGTCTGTGGATGCACCAAAAATGCTGCTACTGTAAAAAATAAACAAACAAAAAGACCAACCTAGGTCTTAAGGGAGCATGAAAAGGCTATTGTGAGCATTGACAAAAATATATGGTTTGGGATGTGAATTATCTCTGAATTTACCAGTACGGTCTGGTCCCACTAAGGCACTGGATAAATGCAAATATCGCCACGGTGGATGGCAGTGCTGGCAAAAAAATAATTCCTAAAACAATTTCTTACACTTATGCTGAGAAAAAGAAAAATCTGCTTCATTTCAAATTCACAGAACATCTAAACGTGCTAAAAACATTCACTTTGATATTTATAGCTTCTATAAGACATATTTCCATTTTATACTAGTGGATTTTAATGCCATAGTTGTTAGAGCTAAAACAAACTGGCCTTCCAGAAAGAAAACCCAGTGTCAAACTAACATGATATTCCTTCGAAAGGTCAGCAAATTTACAGAACGAAATGGCCAGTCCAGATTGTGTCACCTGCACCAGCAAGAACACAACGCTATAATCAAGCTCGGGTTTGTTTTATTTAAACAGTTATTTGAATGTAATTGCTCTGAAACCATATGCATCGTTAAAAATGCTTCCAGATAACATCCTTTCTCCTGATTCCTAGGTAACTTTCTGGCTTTAATTATAAGCCAATTAATATTAAGTAATTTGACTGATTAATTTTAATTAAACCTGTTGAAAATTGATTTTCCTTTAGCAAGTAAAGATGATGCTCTAGTGCGATCATCAGGAAAGGAGGATGGGGGGGCGGCCGGGGAGGGGGGGAGCGGGCGGGAGGGGAGGAAGCAGAAGAAGAACCAGCACTCAGCACCCAGGCGAGAAAGATGTCTGAAGAAAATAAAAAAAAAAAAGCCATCCCCCGGCAGGCCCGGCAGCCGGGCAGGGAGCCGGCGCTGCGGGAAGCACCGGGGGCTGCGGAGCGCCTGCGGAGCGGAGCGGAGCGCCCGGCCCGAGGCGGGCGGCGGCCCCGGGGCACCGGCGGGGGAGGAAAAGTTGGCTGGGGCGGCGGCGGTGGGTGCGGGGGGTGTGTGCGTGAGTGTGAGCGTGTGTGCGGAGATCTCCCCGCAAACACCCCCGCTCCCCGCAGCCGCGCACCCCCGCGGGCGGGCACCGCTCGGGCTCGCAGCCGCCGCCGCAGCCCCGAGCGCATCCCCCTGGCCGCCGACACGCACACACGGCTCGCAAACCGGCCCTGCCGAGCGCCCTCGGGCTCAGCCCCGCAGCCGCCCTGCCCTGCCCTGCCCGGGGCTCCGCGCCCGGCCCGGCCGCTCCTCTCCATCCCGCCTGTCCCTGTCTCCTCCATCCCGGCCGCCCTGCTGCATCCCGGCACGGCCGTCCCTTCCCTCCTCTCCATCCCGGCGCGGGCTCTCCCCGCACGCCGGGAGCATCAAAGTATTTACCAGTTCACGGCCGCTTTCCCGCAACCGCAGCTGAAGCTGTAATCCGCTGGATTCACCTCCTCCGGCTCTCCCAGCCGCTGGGAGCGGGAGGGCTCCCAATAGTGCTCCGGACACTTCCCAATGATACCGATTTTTATATATTTTTCTGCCCTTTCCTGGGATCGGGGCGCGGGGAGGGGGGGCTGGAAATCCCCATCCGGAATCCAGCCTCATCCGTGCCGAGCCACCTCCATGTAAATCCGACCATCAGGCAGGCAATGGAAATGATCAAACGCTACTTCTCTCCGTCTGCAGGCAGATAATCCCACTAATCCAATAGATCTCCCCCGATCCGAAATTGCCCTCCAGACGAATCCCTTTCGCTCGGTGTCCGGCGGGCGATCGCGGAGCCGCCACGGTGCCCCGAGGGGCGCGGGAGGGGCGCGGAGGGGCGCGGAGGGGTGTTAATCTTTTTTGGCTCCTGGATGCACGGCTCGCTCGAACCGCCGAGATCCCTGCTTTTTTCCCCTATTACACGTTTCCACTCCAAATTGCTGCTGGATGAAAAATGGTACAAAGATACCCCCAGCGGCGGCGCGGCGAACAGCGCGGGCAGCCCCGGCCCCGCACCGCCCCGCACCGCCCCGGGCGGACCGGCCTCCGGGGGACCCTCCCGCACCGCCACGGCCCCGCAGAGGGGATGGGGGGTCCCTCCGGCGGCCGAGGGCAGCGGCACGGAGCGCACGCAGCCCTGCGAGCACCTGGGCACAAAGGGATGCCAGAGCGGGGTGGAGATGCTGCACGCACCTGCGTGCGGGTGGGCTGCTGCCTCTTGCTTAATTATGCCCAAATCATGCAATTTGCGTATAGTTTATATAGGAAGGTGTGAATTATGCTCAAATATTTCACACTGGTGTAATTTAGGATGGAGCCATGGTCCTACTACCACTTACAGGATCATCGCTGTCTGCACACAAGATATAAGTGACTGGGTTTTGTTTCCCCTTGCTGTTTCTTGAAATCTTTTACTTATTTTTCATTGCTTTCTTTCTATTTCTCATTGAGGAGGGAAAAAAGTGCTCCCCAACCCCAGCCCTCACTCTTTCTAGGATCAGAGCAGAGAAAGAGTCGACAACTCAGGGAATGTGGGGAGAAAGGAAGGCCAGATCAGAAGGGAAAGAATAGTCCTTTGAATGCTGATAGGTCTATTCATTTTTTTAAGAACAGCCACAATTACACATGAAAACATCCTGAGTTAAGCCTCTTGCAGAGAGCTCATTAACATCTCTTGTTATTTTAGGAGAGACTTCCCTTCACATTTTGTTTAAAATCTGCATTTTGCTCCACTAACATCCACCTCGGTTTAAAATATTGACACTAACCAAGCACAGCAAACCCACTCATGTTTCCAAGCCTACAGCCCCAGGCAAGGTCTGAAGGTGCCCAAAAATTTGATAAGCTTTTACTCCCTCACCTGAGAGCACATCCCAGTGGAGGGAAGGTCAGTCCCAGCCACGCTGGGCTATTTATGTCTCTCAGTCCCAGTGAGGATCTGGATCTAAATGCCCATGGGCAGGAGTGACAGCACACAGCAGCAGTTTATCCTGTGACGTTCACATGTACTGGAATAATCGTGTCCTGTGTGTGTTCTTCACCTATCTCAATAACAATTATAGTCCATGGTTAATTAGGAAAGTCCAGAATCCTTCAGTACTCTGAAATTTAACTCTGCTGCGGTCGCCAAAGAGTGCAGCTCTCAGGCACAGGAGGGAAAGGCAGAATATACTCTGCTGACAGGGTAATCCCATGAATGCTGTTATGTTAGTCTCAAGGGAATATTACATGAAAAAAATAAAAGTTTCAAAACCTGAAAGAAAATTTGTGCATGAAAGTCAATCACTTGCCACCAGCTACAGATCAACCAACAGCCTAAAAACTATCACCAAAGAGGCAATACCAGGTGAGATATTCTGCCATTCTTCATCCACACAAAACCCTGGAGTAACTTTATTTTTGGGTTGTTCTTTATACTGAAAAACAAGAAATAAAGGTGAAATAAAATAACAGCACTCTCCTTGTCACTAGATAAGTCACTGGAATCCAAGTGTGCAAAGTTTTATTCTCCCTCGTTCAAGGAGGATGGATCTGTCTTCCCCAAATTCCCTGAGACACTATGTGAGCACCTTCTTGGAGTGCTCTGACTATCATTCAAGCAGATTATCCCCTACTAATGGGGGGAGGGGGAATCTACTCATTTATCTCTTTACCATGCCTTTTGTGGGTACCAGGAGCTGACAATTTACACCCAACTTGCAACAATCCCACCCTTGGTCACCAAGTGTCCATCCAGTCCCGACCCATCTGCACTCGTGCAGAAATGGCACCCAATTGTTGAGCACCTTGAGCTGCTCTTCAACTCCCTCTCACAACAGTGATGTGTGATATCAGTTCATTCACACATCACTTTTGCTCTGGCCTGTCCCCAAGGTTGGGGTCCCTGTCCAGAACCTTTCCACTGTCTTTCACTCTGCTTCCCTGCACTGTGCTGCAAACATTTCTCTCTCCTTCTTCCCTCCAAGGGCCTCGATTTCTCTCCTCTCTTCCAAAATTCTGCTGGGGAAAGAGGAATATTGACCTGTGGAAGGCAACAAGATTTTTTTCCAGTTCCAGAAAATTGTACAGGTCCAGGAAGGGATATTTGGCTGGGAAAACAAAGTATAGGGCTAACCACTCTATAGAGAGATGTGATAGCAATAGCTGAGCCTACATATGTGATAATAATAGATTATATTCTAATATATAAAAGAAATATGACATCCCTGTATTACAAGTGCAGTGTCTGATGCTGGTTCAGTTTACAACCAGGAGATCCTTGCCTGTAAGAACTAAGTGGCTTCCACACTTATTTATTTTCTCATATATACATATATATATATATAAAATTTATATATATTTATATATATATATATATATATTTATATATATATATATATAATGTTTATATAAAGTTGGAGCTACTTGATTTTTAGGGTGCTTTCCAACCCAAACCATTCTGTGATATACACACATTTATGCTTACATTTAAATGTGTAGAGTGCTTGGATTAATTTGAAACAAGGGGAGAAGTGCCTGTAATTGATTAGAACTTTGTTAAACATATTTTAATACACTGCATGTCAAAAAAAATTACACTTTCATTGCAATCTAGGGAAGGCAAAACTGGTTTAAAGACTGGCATTATTTAATATTTAGTCAGCTGAGTCTTGATAGGGTTGTGTTATGTGCATTTATTAAAAGAATGAAAAGAGAGATAAATTTCCATGGACTGAAAATCCATGGAAATTTCAAAGGCCAGCATCCAGCAATATTCTAAAATTCTGCTCTCCCCCATTTTCTCTGTTTTAAGAACATGAAACCCTCCATACAACCCTCATGGAAGCAACTAACCTCCAAAAAGAGCAAAACCATACAATCAAAAGCTAAAAAGAAGAAAGAAGTTCCCACTAGCAATCCAAGCTAAAACGCCCATTGAGATACATAAAGTATGCACCCAAAGCTTTGAAGGTAGGCAAGATTTTTGATGCAACACAAGTTTCATGAGCTATTGAAATATGTAGCTTAAGACAGCCACGGTTTTCTGTCAAATATAAATTTTATCAGACCGTGTTTCTCAAAAGAAAATTAACCTTTCTAATAGGTAGAACAGGTGGAACTGTTTACATATACAAAATACTAAATGTTCATTAATTTGTTTGTCTCAAGATAGCTCATTAAGTTGTGTCTTGCAATAACTTCGCTAAATATTTTCTTTGATTTCATGAAACTTAAGATTGCTCATTTCTGTGCATTTATATTCCTTAGGTTGCCCAGATTGCCAGATCTTTAATGAAATTATAATGCCTGCCTATGAGCTGCTGTAGTTAGCTGTAACTGCTGAGTTATTGCCATTCATTTGCTTTAACCTTGCCAAGAAGAGCCACTTAAAGAGGCCATTCCTCTTCACAGAGCATCTTCACAGGGCCCTGACAGTCCTTCAAACAGTTGCTCCAAACACAGTTATCATTTGCTTTCTTCGTTACTGTTCTTTTGCATTAAAACAAATGCATTATAAAAATTACAATCCTTTGTTGTATGGCCGAGGGCTCACTTGAGACTGGCTGGAGTTTCACATATCAAGAGTCAAGAAAATTAGCAGCACTGGAAGGTGTCGAACACCCATTCAGCCTGAACTTCTCAAAAGCAATTTTTTATAAAGTACTGTGTGCTCGAGGACATGGAAGAGGAAGCAAACAGGACCTAAGGATGGCACAAACCCTGCTCCTACAGACTCGGTCTTCTCCAGGTTTTGACTGGATGCTCAGATGAGCCAAATCCACCCGTGGTTATCCTGAGATTCAGAATTTCAGGTTCTTTCGGGTGCCGTTAAAAGACGGGTATTGATAAAAAAAGCCATTTGCCAGTGTTCTTACTGGAACTTAATCAGTAGATTACAACACATTACAACACTGTGCTTGCCAGGGAACTCTGAATTAATTATAAAATCCATTCCCTTGTTTATGTGGCTGGGAATACATTTAGAGGAGTTTTATTACTTTGTTCCTTCCCAAAATTTCAGTTATTATTTGAAGCCGTAATCCAACAGTACCTTGGTTTGCAGTGACCCAGTAGAGGAAACTATGGGGCTAGACTTTGTTTTTTAAATTATGGAAAGCATTTAGACAAAGAGTTTTCTGTTCATACTGTGTGAGAGCCAACCAATTTCTAGCTTTTTCTAATTAAATTAGTTTAAACCTAACGTTGAGTACATACTGTATTCTACTTCCAACGTGCTGAGCTTGAAAGCACACAGGGACATTCCCTGAAGGAGCTGCTGCTCTGAGTCACTATTGCATGCAGTTTATATTCATTTAGACCCAGCAAGCAGATGACAGAGAACTATGGGCCAAGTTCATCTTTCATGTGATGAAATGGAAGTTAGAGAAACCTCATCAGTGAGTTTTCTTTCCTAATACTTAAACTAGGCAGAAAAAAAAAGAACATGTGACCTGGATTGTCAGCATTTACAAATACAAACAGTAAATTGTTTTCCACATGCTTTTGCTGTGGCATACCTTTTCCTTTTTCATCAGTCACTTTCCATAAGCAAGGAAAGCTTGAACCTTTGTGAATTAAGACTTTCTGGAACCTTGACACCCTCTGTACTGACAGAGCATTTTAGGTCCTTATTTAAATCAGTCAGTAATAAGATGACTGTGAAATACATCATGATTTTACTACCAGCTTCTCTTGGCATCTGTTTGCCTCCAGTTACGATTGCACCGATAACTTGGTGACCAATATAATTAGCCTGGCTGTCATTATGGCTACTGGCCAAAAGAGCCAAAGATATTTCTTAAATTTTCTTTTCAGATGCACCAAATAACATGATCCATTAATTAAAACTCAGGCAGTCGCAGTTAATTCCTGACAACTGAAAAAGATGCAATTTGAAAACACTCCTAAAGAGCAGTAAATCACTTCCAATCTGCTTTGTGTGAGCTGCATATGAAAAAGGCTGGGGTGTGCTGGGGTTTGGGTACTGGTTTGGGAGCAGAGGCAGAGCCCTGCTCTGGCTTTGCCAGTGACCAGGTGGAGACCTTGAGCAAACTCTTTTGACTCTCCTGCCTTTAACTCTGGCTGATCCAATTTGATTGTTTTATTACCAGGGGAGAGACAATCTTCCCATACCAAGGAGAAGGGGGCAGACATACAGGGATTGCCAAACTGGGGAGGAGAGGGAGGTCAAGAGGCAGCCTCTGCCAGCCTCTGCCAGCCCCAGCTGCTTGGCACTGACCCATGCAGCTGCCTGCAGGTTCCTGGAGGGAATAGAGACCTCTGAAAGAGGCCAGGCACCCAGAGGGTTGTGTGGGACTGACTGGTTTTGTGGAGGAGTCAATATGAGGAGTGCTTATGAAATTCTGCTAAAACAAGCAGTAGGAAATAATGAACTGACAGAAAAACCCTTCATAAAGGACACATTCCTATATTTTGCAGGCATTAATCAGCATCAGTGGTGATAGGAAGTCCAAGGGATTGTATAAATATGAAAACACCATTGTACAAACATTGCAGCACATTCACCTGCTTATCTTAGCAAGTCTTAAAGTCGTGTCTGGGAATCTGATTCACTGCACAATGACAAAAAATTGACATGTACGGGCAAGAACACACAGGCAAAGCAGAGAGAACAGAATTTACCAAGAATCTCTAAAGCAAAGACACCTGAAGAGATCCTGAACTGAAGGACCCAGAGAAGCATCATCTCTAACTGGCAATGAGAGGGGCAAAGATCCTTCTGAAAATACAACAACTTTTAAGAAAGTATACTGAAGGTAGATGTAATCACTTGTGATTTCTGAAAATCTCAGTGTAGTGTAAGTGAGCTGTTTTTTATAGCCAAATAACACTACTCCTGTAAAATCTAGCAGTCCAAATGGTTTAATAGCAGAGTTGCAACAACAAAATTCTTCGTTGTAGCTGCACCAATTCTTCATTGGGTGTGTGTTAGGTTAAGAGCTTTTGTGTCTCTTGCTACACACAGACACCAGATCTATACTGTGAGTCACCCTGGAAAATTGGACACACCAACAGCACCCCTGCTCTATGCAGAACATCTGCAGGTACCTCTGTCTACTGTGGCAGGAGCTATACAACATCAGGAAGCCTTAGCTGGCATCCATGTAGGAAGACCAGGAAGAAAAAGTAAAAAAAAAAAAAAAAAAAAAAAGAGAGAGAGAGAGAAAGAAAAAACATTAGAGAAACTTCAGCAGCCTAAAAGCCTATTATTTAATTGATGTCATAACCCAGGAGGGTGTATGATCCTCACTACACCATGGTCTTGTCACAGAGTGCTCTCTACGTGGACTTTGAAACTGCAGCTGGGTTTTATAACAAGATCAGCTACACCCATCTGAAAGTTAAATCTATACAAATACTTTGTAATACTTATCTATGGCTGAAGTGAATCCCACACCCAGAAAGACATGACTTTGAATTTTAATTTTCAAATTTCTAGGTCTTGATTGCAGAATACTACTTTTTCTCCCCCCACATCTGGCATTTGCAGAACTTAATGAACAATGTCTCTAGCATTCAGAATTAGCACAATACAGCTTAATCTCCTTCTGTGTGCCAAACTTTGGCATTCCCTTGCTGTAGAAAGTGAGCACAGCGGTTCTTGAAAACTAGTTTCTTAGGCAAGATGAAAATTCATTAGTTTTCTATTTCTCAGACCTTTCACTTCCTTTCCTATTCCAGACAACTAGAACACACCAATCTCCTATTTCTACTAATAATGATGCTATAAAATTTTTGCAGGCAAGTGTTACTGTTCCAGCTGAGAAATGCATTCTTCTAGCTGAGAAAAAAAAAATGCTGCAGCCCCCTCTGAGGTCTGTGCATCAGCCAGTAGAGGGTGCAGGAATTGTGGCTGCATTCCCCACATGCCTGAGCCGGACACTGCTGCTGCTCCAGCTTCTTTCTAAGGTGGGCAAATATAATAAAGCACCTAACTTTGTGTTACAGATCAGTTCAACATTAAATAATGTGTACAGATTGAAAGGCATCTGTTTTTCTCAGCTTTTCATTTTCTCTGTTCACAGCTATTCGTAGTGTTTACAGTGATGCTGGACTTGTGCTGCACACATGAAATTCAGACCACAAGAGAGGCTTGTAAGGTCACATTGCAAACCTAAGAGATGTCTGGAGCATATTTTCATAGTCACAGGGTTAGAAAAAAGGGGCACCTCCTATCAATAAAAGGGTTTGTTTCTACCATTCTGCTATTTCGTTTCTACTTCAATCAAACAAACTTTTGCTGAAATAAACCAAAAGTATTTCTCTGACACTGAGAATATTACCTTGGAAAGGTGATGCCAGGTAGAGAGGGGTTAAGAGGCATTTATGTGCAGAGGGGATGTTGCAGCAGCCCTTCTTAAAGGGAGAATTAATTATTCCAAAGCAGCATTTCTCTCTTCCACAGCCACCTGTGGGTTACAGGTGGTGGGGCTATAGATTGGGGCAGTCACAGCTCCACAGCACTTTTCAGACCAGTTTTGTCCATATTTTGCAGTGAGGCTGGCACAGGTTTGAGTCAGACAATGCCTGCAGGAGCCCGTGAACACACCTGCTGCACTCCAGCCTTTCACACCTGCAGTCCCACTGGCAATGCCTGCTCCACCCAACTGTCCTGGAGTCTGCTAAAGCCAAAATAAAACACTGGGATTTACAGGGGATTTAGGCCATGGCAACCTAAGCCCAGTGTTTCAATGAGCCTAAAACTCTCTTAGAGTCAGCTCAGCACCAGCAGAATAAATGAAAACACAACGCTGAACTTGGCAACTCTGAATCATAGAGGTGAGCAGCTACCAAGGTATGATCACAGTGCAATAATCATAAGATACAGAGCATGAAGGGGTTTTTGACAGGTGAAAATGAACACATTTACACCACATGGAGCTAAAATGTGAGTCAAAAATGAAGGATATACGTTTCTTTTTTGGGCAAGGATTTGTTGATCTAAAGACCAAAACAAAAATTCTTGTCTCTTCAGCATGTGCTAAATAACTGACAACATCTTTCAGCATTGTCTGAGGTTTGATTGCATGTTACCTTTCAAAGATTAGACAAGATAAATCACCTTGCATTAGCACACCTATCTGACAAAATGACATCTCAAAGTAGCTTGATAAAATATGATGGTAAATTTTACAGGTCAATAGTCTCTGCCTGGTATGAGCAAAATCAGCGTTGTCCACTCCTTTCCTACAGAGCTACCAGTGGTGGAAGCAACCAGCAACATCTCAAATGAAATGTCTGAAATCTCAGTACAGTGCCTGCAGCCATCCAGTTCATCAAAGTAAGAAACAAGCTGAGGAGAGCTCATGTTCAATGATGCTCTGAGGGAAAATGACTGCCTGACATCAGCACTGGAAGTAAGATGGGGCTGACTGATGATTTCAGATTGGTTTTTTTGAAAATACAGGGTAAATTGAGTAATTTGAACCAATCATGGAATATATTGTGCAACACAACATTCTTCTACCCCACAGTCTCCCTTCTGGGAAATCTGGAGTGGTGGAGAGTACATTTATCAAGAAAATAATGACCCCAAACAGACTCCTTGAAGCCTAAGGTGGTTTTTTTATAAGAGGACTCAAGGGAACTAATTAGGAGGAAATAGCTCCTCAATGTCCTGAGTGAACTCCCACTGAGAAAATAAACAATTTACTGATTCATGCAACTCCAGACATCCAAAGATAGTCATCTTTATGACATGTTTTTTGCAAATATAGAACACAGAATGGCATGCAGAGGCAGTGTCTGATAATAAAAAGTGTATATATGCAGAGATAGACACTATCATTACTTGAATTTCTATCTTTGAATTTGCAATTAAGATATACCAAAGAGCTGCGCAGTTCTGTATATAATTCAAAAATTAAGATAAAGAATTGAGGTTACTTTCTACCTATTTTTACAGCCTTTATGCAATTTCCTCACTGTGCTGTGTTCCATTCATTCTTTGCTAAACAGGAGGTGCGGGAGTTTTGGGTGTGGACAAACTGTCAAGCAGCAAAAGTTCCAGAACCAGCTTTTAAAATGCTTAGTTTTGCAAATATTGAATCTTTTGGGCCTTGTCCCCAGAAGAGAGGGTCAAACATTTTGATCAAGAAAGGAATAAAGTCCTGAGAATGGAAAACAGCAACACTTCATGTATTCCAAAGGTACAGACACCCAGAAGTAACGTGGAGTGTCAGAGGAGGGCTGGCAAGAACCAAGGACAGCACATTAATATTTAGACTGAGCATCAGCAGAAATGTCCTGTCAGTATGATGTGTGGAATTTTCCTCAGGGAAGTAACTGAAGCTTGTTGCTGACAACCATCACTTTTCAGCATTTCAGGCTGGCAGCTCTGTTTCTACACCAAACATTCTCGTCAGCCCTTTGATCTTATGGTAAACAAAATAAAAATACATATAATTGATACCATCAGCAATGAACCTATATGAAATAGGTTTGTGTTGTGAGAAGCTGAAATGCAAAGAAATGAAGAAGTGACATGGGCCCCTCAATATAAAAAGGACAGGGACCTGTTGGAGCGAGGCCAGAGGAAAATACAAAGATGTTCTAAGGGTTGGAGCCCCTCTGCTCTGGAGCCAGGCTGGGACAGCTGGGAGTGTTCACCTGGAGAAGAGAGGACCTGAGGAGATCTTAGAGCTATTTCCAGTGCCTAAAGGAGCTACAAAAGAGGGACTTTCAACATCAATGGCATGGAGTGATAGGACAAGGGGGAACCTTAACCTGACAAAGAGCAGGTTCATATTAGAGAAGAGGAAGAAATTCTTTACTGATGGGGTGGTGTGGCACTGCAACATGGTGCACAAAGAAGCCCAAGGCCAAATTGGACAGGGCTTTGAGCAGCCTGGTCTAATGGAAGGTGACCCTGCCCATGTCAGGGGAGTAGAACTAGCTGATCTTTAAAGTACCTTCCACACAAAATCATTCTATGACTCTATGACTCACTTTGAATTTTATTAAAAAGCCAGCATCTTGGCAACATCCTGATTATTTTTCCATGACTTATCTTAGGGCCTAATATGAGGAGCTCAGAAACACACTGAAAATTGGGAAGGAGCCTTAAGTACTGTTGAACAAAACTAGTGTGGCAGGGTGTAAAGCTAAACTGCTTGTTGTTTTCATTAGTGGATATCTACAGTTAGAGTCCCATTCTTTTAGGATTCTGAGGATATTTCTTATGGACAATGGAGAGAGAAAAAAATAGTTTGAGATAGCAATAAAGACTGAACACATTAGTGTCATACATATTAAGCAATACACACCATATCCTTTCTTAATGTTTCAGTTCCCCCGTGGTTTTCATGTGCTCTCTTAAAAAAGGCTTGTCAACACAAATTGTCTTTCAAGTAAAAGAAGCAATTCCTTACTATAAATTGACAATGAGCATTTCCTAGAGAAATATGTTAAATTCCAGCTGCTCAGGTCTACTCCATTCCATGCTCATGGTTTTGATTTCTTTTTCTCCTGCTCATGTCCCTACCCATCCTCACTGCTTATGTCCTCACTGGTTAGTCTTCCAGAAATTGTGGTCAGAGCCTGCTGCACTTTAGACTTCTGTGAAAGAAGCATACAAAGATTTTTCATACTGGGCATCTCTATCCCTGAAACTCTTCAACTGCTCTTCTCCCTTTCATGTGACTGGGGTTAAATCTGATGTGAACACCTCCTTCATGGAATCTCCCCAGAACCCCATGGTCTGCACAGTTATGACTTCAGTTTAAACCCCATAGTACTTCTACATCTGGTCCTGCGTGCATTTATTTCAAAAAGCCTGGTGTAACTCAAATATGCATGGGTTGCATGGATTACAAATATAGATTTGTTCATTAGCAAAGCTCCCCTGCTGTAACTACAGCTACAGCTCTTTAGGGAATAAAAGTTCTTAGTTCTGAGCATTTGGGAGGGACAGATTTGCAGTTGTTTTGTCTGAACTTTCTGTAAGAACAGTCATTTCACATGTAGAGGCCAAGCCACCAAATAAATGCTGTGAACGCAAGAAGAAAACCTGATGCCCAGAAATCCATAAACTGCCAGTGGACTAAAGAGCAAGGTTCTACCCTCCCTCTTTCATCCCAGTTTGCCCTAAAGCTGCAAGTATCACGTGCAAAGCAAAAAATGATGATTACATCTTAGTTGTGGTTTGACTGTACTTCCACAAGGTGGAATAGAAGCTTATGATAATTAGTGATTAAACATTACTGTGGCTGAAAGCTCTCACATTTGTTGGGACAGTATCAATAAATTTTGAAAAAAAATCTGTTTGTTTTTAATGTGTTAAAATAACAAAATTATTAAGCAGAACACCAAGAAAAATAACTCTTGTCCACATATTCTAGTTTGTATTAAGTACCATCATGATATCACGATCTAGAAAAGATTATATGTGGTACAGCACAAGATATTACTGCAATTAAACTAAATTGGGCACAATGTTCACCTAACACTGCCTTGATGGAATAAGATAATGATGTGAAATGGGGAAAACAACTACTTGTATCACATCCTCTTTGTGTTTGGGGCCCATGAATAAAATTTTGGGTGAAAATTATTTGAGATCTACTAAATGTTGCTCACCAAATCAATGTTAGAATAAATTGCATCTGGTTTATAAAAGAATTTTGCTAGAAGGAAAATTTAGATAGTTCATTCTGATTAGCTATCACCCAAAAGAAGATTTATGTACTACAAGGTTTATGTCATTATATATTGGTGAAATGTGATTGCATACAACTTCCAATTTCACCCTCCTTTCAGGGCAGTTCTCAGAAAAAGCCATCCAAATCAGCAGTCATTTATCTTTGATTTAAGCACGATTTGATGTCTGCTTAATATACACACAAGTAATAATTCAAGACAGCACAAAATGTGCATTTGACAGGCTTCCAAAAGACACCAATGCATTTTAACATTTTTGCATTTCCAGGCATAAATTGATGGGTGGCTCTTAGGAAATTACTTGAAAAATTCTGTGCACTAATATGTTCTCTACAGAGTATTCATTTGATCAGTGTTTTCAGCAGCATGTTCTTCATGCTTTATTTCCTGTAATTCTTATAGGACTGTGTTATTCAGAGACCCTATTACTATTTACCTTTACTACACCACCACCACTCAAAACACCCAAGAAATGGGGATTTGCAGGATTTTTCCACTGCACAGATTGTAATGATTATAACAGTTTACAGAAACTCTGTATAAAATATAACTGACAAAATTATATCCTAGAGAGTGATGGTTAAACAATAATACACATACATAATATCATTGTTACATTGATTTATACAGATGTGACATTTCCTACATGTTATGTGAAAGAAAAAAAGACAGCTAATAAAAAAGAAAAAAACTAGCCATATAACTTATTCAATCAAGAAAAAAATCTTAAACCCATGTAGAATAATATATATACATTATTCTCCATCTCACATCTGCCTTCTGAAACATCCCCAAAGCAAGCATTTTATAAATAAAAGAGCAAAACAGCTCCTAGATCAAACTTCCTGCTATTCAGAGCATGTTTGATCTGACTTGGCCAGAAAAAAGATTTCTCTAAACAAATCCCTCTAAATAAAACATCTTTTCCCTGAAACCTATCAGCTCATTATTGGTCCTTTAGGAAATTCTGCATAATTAATAGTGAAGGGTATGTTCAAGATATTCATGAACTTGTTACTGAAGGAGGATTAAAACATATCTTAGCCTACACTGGAAGTTTTTGAAGATACATAGACTTACCAGCTGCAGAAAAATAAAAAAGCACCAACACATTCCTGTACACAGACATTGCTAAATTCATAATAAAATTCTGCAGTGCAAAAAGCCTCACACAAAACCAAGTAAAAGGCACTCTGACTAATCATTACGGCAATCAACATATGTTTATCAAATTGTTTTTTGACTTGAATAAAACAGGCCAGAGGACACCTGGAGGCCTCTGGCTCCTAATGAAAGAAACACATCTACTGAGACAAGATCAGATTTTATATATTTGTTTTTCCTGTTGAAAATAGAGATTGTGTTTCCAATGATTCATAGCCCAAACTTCCCCCCTTCATATCTGTAGTGATGAAACGACCAGACAGAAAATAGGCTCCTGCTCAGATTAAACCCCAATGTCTCCAGTGATTCCTTAGCCCATCTACAACACAACTCTTTAAAGAGGATGCTTGGTTCAAAAGGACAGAAAATTAAAATATTAAGTGAATTATAATGTAAAATATAAATCCTTACCCTCATCTAGATTTAATATTTCGTTGTTCCAATGACATAATTGTGTGAGGCAAGAAAATGGGATGAAGACAGAGAATAGTAAACTCAGAGGGGAAAGTTACAAGCAGGAATTTTTCTGCATTCCTTTTTATGGAAAATGTAAATAATTTAGAACCTGTGTACCAAACTTGCACCTCATTTTCTGCCGTAAGTTATTATGTGCACAAGATAGTTTTTTATGTTGTATCAATTTTTAAATAGACTAAATTCCACAGATTATGCAACATACCAAAAATAAGATACCAGCTTCATGAAAGCCAGCAGCCTTAATGCAATAAAAACAGGCAGATAAAGTGAAACTTAGCAGCTAAATAATACATTAAGATCAAATATACCAAAAGAAGCAAAGTATTTACAATGTTAGGATGCTATATCTTAATACGTAGTTATTCAGTATATCCAAAATATTGAATGGAGCATTGTAGTCCACAAGAAAATGCCAAAGTCATGAAGAGAGGCAATAAATGCCTTCTTCTGGCTGTTTGATGTTTGGAATTATCTAAGCTAACTGCTAAAAAAACTGAGTGAATCAAGAAGCAGATAACTTTGCATGTGAGCTGGAAGACAGAGATGAAAGGACTGTCAGACATTATGACAGAAATCTGAAACACATTGCACAGCATCTGAACCCCAGCCTGATTTCAGAATTCAGGCACAGCCACCCTTCTGCAGGGCTTCCCAAGGACAAGCTCAGAAGCATTTGGCAAGTGAAGGTGGCCACTGACTGTGTGGAGTGTGGTGGATGGGCCAAGCCCTCCTGTCCCTGACAAACCAGACAGCCAAACCAAGACAGGAAAAATACCCCCTTTCTTCTAGCTTTAATCCACCTAGGGAGGCAGCATGGGTGGTGATAAAGCCATGAAAGGGCATATAAATACTTCAGGACAGCATTCACTCAGAGCACACAGTACTTTATTTAATAGTTAAACAAGTACAAAAACCAGCTGATATTCCTCCTTGAAAGCTGTTGTGTGCCATGGACAGATGAGATGATTTACAGGAGCCATCAGAAACTTCAGCCTGCTCCTCTCAACAGTTCCTTTTTATTCAAAAAAAAACAAAAGTAAAATGGGCTGCACATTAGGCTCTCCTGCTGTCTTAAATCATGAAGTAATTGTGTTGAAATTCATTGTGACCTTGTGTTGCGCTTCTCTAAATATCTCAGAATTATTCTTCTAAAGTAAACCAAATCAAAGAAACCTTTGCTCCCAAGTGAAAAGAGCCTAGTATTGATAACAAGCTTTCTTTTCCACTAACAGCCAGACCATTACCACTCCCAGGCAGATAATGCCTGTAAATTAAAACATCCAGTGACATTTAAGCAAGTGGAGACTTGACAGAAATTCCCATCAAGTCCCCCTTGCAAGGTTAAGAGAAGACCTTCAAGAGAAAAAAAATTTGAGTGGTGATACATTTCCCAGGTCGAGAGGGGCTTCACATTGTGCCCTAATGTATTACTTCATTATATCATTTATATGCTTCTGCTCTAGCATCAGTCATCACTAACGACCCAGGCCTTCCTCATCCTTCACACAGCACTCATCAGAACTGGCTCCTCTCAACATTTTTGTCCCTTTTTGACCAAGTTACTGGTTGCCATCTCAATTCATTACCATCAAAACATGACAGCTACAGAATTAGCTGCAGAAAAGGAAGATTAGATTCCCAAAAGCAGAATTCTTTCTGGTCCTTTCAGTGGGGAGCTGAGCAGGGCTGCTACCAGATTGCAGAGGTCCTTACCTCTCAGGCTGTGCTGCTGGTTATGAGCAGATGCTCTGAAGCTCCACCAGTGGAATTGACTTGCAGCTACCTTTCCCTTTCAATCCAAAATGCAAGAAAGCTTCTTTTTAGTGTTCTCCATCTGCAAGCCTGTCATTGTTTTACTCTGCAGGGGTCTAAATATCTTGTGCTGCTCCTAACACAGGTCTATGTAGGAGAGGGAGAGAGGGGCTTAGAGAGGTCTCTGCTTCCTCCTTTCAGCACAGTGTGCCTTTCCAGGAGTATTTTTGAATCTTCCCGGGTATAGCCACCTTAATGTTGCCAAAACAAACCTTCTTCTGCCTCTTCCAAGCCTTTTCCTGCTACAGACTACAGTCATATCACAAAAAGTCTACTGGAATAATCCAAAATTGAAAGAGCAGCTTAAATCTTCCCTCCAGTCTTGCTGCTCCAACTCAAAGGAGGACACAGCTATTCTTCAGCAGTGTTTGCCAAGCCAAATGTGCCCTGTATTGCCAGTACCTGTCCTGTGCTTCAATCCAAAGAGTAATGCCACCATTCCAGAGCAATTGACACAATCCGGAACAGCCGGTCATTATAAATCACAATGTCCTAATGAAGGATAAAAAGAAAAGGAACATTTATGTGGCAGACATATTTCACAACACATTTACGCTGGCATTTTTCAAGAACTGAAAAGGTATATGGATAGCAGGTGAGAAAGGAGAAGTGAAATAAAGAACTATGATGTACTTGCAGGATGTCCGTTCTGAGCACAGACAAATTTCTGAAAACTTTTTAAAGGTCATCATTGCTAGAATTTACACTGGAGACTTGAAGTTTTTTCCTTTTACCTTGCTGATCTTAGCGTGTCATTGTCCTTTGTAATTGCATGTCATGCTAAGGCTAGTTACTAATGTAGGCTTGTTGCTACTGTTCAGGAAGTATTATATTTATAATGCACTATATTACTGTAATAATTAATAACAATTTACTTCAGAGTTTTCATTAGTGTGATCCCTGACATGAAATGCAGTGCAGAAACAGAAATACAAAAAACAGATGCAACTGTCTGTATAGTTCAAGGAAGTGACACTTATTTTAAGGAGAACTTGCTGGGTTTTAGCAGTGCTTAACCAGCATGAAAGAAAACCTCCTATGAGCATGTGAGCTTTGATGTCTGAAGAATGTGTATTGCCATGTAATTGTTTTAGTTCAATTCCTCCTGTGCAATTGTCAAGGCTTCACCATCACTAGAAGAATAAATTCAATAATTGAGATCCTTAATTTTCAATCTGCTTGCTTGACTTTCATACCTTTAACTAAAGGGAACCTCCACATCGGACATCGCAACAACAGAAAAATACAGCACTTAATGCCCTTTTATAAGGCTTCAAAGGTCTAACTTTTCTTTTCTTCTTTTTTTTTTTTCCACTAGGGATTACTCACACTTACAGCTGATGAGGGATGAGCAAGCTAATGACAGGACCATAAAACAAAACTCCACTTAAAGTCAGAGTAAGCGTAGCAGCAAGTACCAGGATCTTCTGAAAACCTAAATGATTCTGCCAAAACAGTTACATATGTAGCAGGAATCACAAGTAAATCCAAGTCTATGGTCCTAAAGGGTAAGCCTAATCACTATTTTATCTCCATTTAAGTGATACATTAGGACAGAAGGAACACCACTGCATTCCTTGTTGCACAAACAGATATTTAACAGTGGTAGCATTTTATGCAAACTACCTATTAAGCTACTAAGAAAGCAACAAAAATACAGCAAAATAATTAAATAATGGACAAAGCCTGAGTTTTATTATAAGGTTTCCTAACCATAAAAGCAATGCCAAAAGATAGTATGAATTCAGTATTTTTTGAATGGACTCTTGAAGTCCTGTACTCTAATCTACTCTTTATTACTCGTCCACAAAACATCTAGCAATTTTTATTACAAGTCCCATCCATTACAGTATTAAACTTAAATTCAATATACACTGCAAGGTCGTGATCCTGCTGGTGATGAAAAGCTGTGTCTCATAGAGCCTGCTTCATTTAAGGCTTAGATCTCTTGACCTACTAAAAAAAATGAGCCTCACAAAAGGCACACTCAGATGTCAGAAGGAGTCGGCTCAGCATCCAAGTGGAAGGTTTACTTAGTAACTCCAAAAGCTTTAATTGCACGCCAGGCCCAATTTATAAAGCCCTTCTGATGTTCGTGTTCTGGAAGAAAACCCCTCTGGTAATCTGATGTCGAAGTTGAAATTAGTCCTTTGGATCAAATAACCACAACAAATAACAATTTAAGCCAACTGAATGTGCATTTTACCTGCTGCTGGCTACAGTGAGCCCATAATCTTTGGAATTACTACCATTTTACTCAATATTTGCTAAGTTGTACGTTAGACTTTGTAGTACTGCACCAGAAAATGTAATAACAGGAATAATGTTGGTTTGCAAAAGGTAAATATCATATTCTGCTCTGAATATATACCAAGGATGAAGTCAGAGTGACATAGGCCAACCTGCGACATTACTAAATTACAGAGGAACTTATATTCTTAATACATAGAAACAGTTAGGTGCCAATATTGAAAAAAAAAAACAGAACAATCCTTAAAACATTTTCATATCTTTATCTCCTTTTCCTTGCTTAATTATTTTCCTTTCTCCCATCTTATTACCTTTTTAGCATCTGAGTTTGAGTGATTGCTTCAACTTGGAAGCAGTGTGATACCTTAAATTGTTTGCATTTTCATTCTGGAGCATGCAGCCAGGATTTGTCAAACAAACAACATAAGGCATGTTTTCTTGATGGGTTAGGTCAATTAATACTAATTGTAGCACTCCTGTTACCTCACTGCCCTTGTCTCTTGCCGCTAACTGTCCAGATAAGGACTTCTGTGAGATAACAAACCCAGACCAGTTACATCACCCATCCAAAGGTGGAAATTTGTACAAAACCTGTCTACTTATTGCTTAGCAACAGCATAGTATTGCCTTAGTAGCCTGATTTGCCAAGGCAGCTCTCTTTGCAGAATGATAGAATCCTTTTGGTTGGAAAAGACCTCCAAGATTGTCGAGCCCAACTGCCACGTCCATCACAAACCCCTGCCTCCAGGAGCCACATTTACTTTTAAACACCACCAGGGAAGGACTCCATCCTATCAACAGCCTATTCCAATGCTTCCAATTCCATGAAGAAGTTTTCCTCATATCCCACCTAAACACATTCATCCACCAGAGCAACTTGAGGCCATCTCAACTCTGTAACTTGTTACCTAGGAGAAGAGACCAATCCCCACCTGCCTACAGATAGATATAGAGATCAATAAAGTCCCCCACAAGCCTCCCTTTTTTCCAGGCTCAGGAATGCATGAGGATAAATTAAAAAAAAAAAAACTCTCTATGAGATTTTTTTTTTTCTGTCTGCACATGAAGATGACCTTTTCCTTTTTCCACTCAGAACTCTCCTCATGGAGGTACTGGATCATTCTGATAAAAATCTTTCTGCCATCTCCAAAACTAGTGAGATGGAAATCAGTTGTACCTTCATATTTAGAGACATATTTACTGTTAGCCACACGTTTTTCCCTTCCTGAAGAATTACTTCAAGTTTATGATGAATTATTATGGAGAATTACTTTCAAGTCAGCTCTCTGTAGCAAAATACCAGCTTGTGAATGGTTATCAGGAATAAGGGCTCCAAATCTGGCCTAATGAGCTAACCTAGAATAGACCAAAAATTAATTGTGCTTCTAGCAAGGGTGCTGGGATTTGTAAACCATGCTGGGAATGCTAAGACACTGTGGTAGAAACACAGCCACTGCTGAGTACATTGCTCTCACTGTGAATAAAATGGTAGAGGGCTCTACCCAGAAATTTAAACACTGAGTGCAGGATAAAGAGTGGAAGACACATTTTATAAATGGAGACTAAAAAAAAAAATCTCAAACACTTAGGGACTTCATGTGACACTCCCATTGTTAGGGATGGGAGCACAGCCAAAGTGGTTATACTTAAAAGGAAGAGACAGTTTGGAACTGTTAAATGGAAATATTTTGTACAAAACGTGTAATTAAATTGTGGAACACTCTTTCATTGTAAAATACTTTGCCTAATAGCTTAGGAGGAAGTAAAAAATACTTAGACATTGTAGACATAGGGACACATGCAATATTTCATATCAAATTACTCTAAAATAGTATTAGTCCCCATTTGTAGGACAGAAAAAATGCTTCTTCCTGCTCAGGGTACAGTGCTCTCAACCACTGGGGTAAATATCAAAACTGCTCCCTAGAAGTACAGGTCTAATACTGGCAAAACAAATAAGAAATTACAGAAAAAAAAACAAAAAACAAAATATTTTTCACGCTTCAAGGAATGGTGTAACATCGATCCTTATATGCAGAGCTGGGCCTTATGTCCTCACTAAAAAGATGTGTTTTCCACAGACAGACAAGGAGATTGAGTGGAGCACATAGGAGTTAATTCACAGTTCATTGATGGAATTCTTGATCTCCTGAGGGTCAAGTGATTAAATCATTGACCACCTAAACCATTAATGAGCAATGCCATGCAGTTTGGCCGTGGTTTACAGCTGAGGTGACATTACAGGAAGGAGCAGGTGGACAGGTGATGAGTACTGAATATGCTTTCTATGCACAGAAATAGGTGAGGGGGATAAAAATAACAAAAATCCCCAGGCAATAACTTAGAACAATTATTTGGCGGCATAGAATGTTTTGAAGAGAGCGGGAAAACACAAAGTGTAGGAAGGCAGGAAAAGGTTGATTTCTCATTACAGAGAGAAGGCAAAGCTTGCCCTTCTCTCATATCAGCAGGAGCTTAGTGACACCTCATTATTTTGGAAGTTGCTACTACAAACAGCTCTACCAAACATCGAGTGACTAAAGCACCTGATTCCCCTTTTGCCTTTGTCTCTGCAAAAGCACCGAGCTTAGAACATTCTCTCTAGAGTTATGTTGGCTTTTTTTGCCTTGTCTCATACCAAAATATTCATTTTTGAGGGGAAGATCCCTCAAAATAGCATATCTGAAAGAGTAATAGCACTAGCAACCATCAAACTGCAGTAACACAAACATTTGCTGAAAAAACTGTAGATCAGTCT
Organism: Certhia americana; assembly: GCA_018697195.1. Classification (NCBI taxonomy): domain Eukaryota; kingdom Metazoa; phylum Chordata; class Aves; order Passeriformes; family Certhiidae; genus Certhia; species Certhia americana. The sequence continues at coordinate 8,518,967 of CM031865.1, read as the reverse complement.
CAGAAGTTAGAGCTGTTAACAGTGCTCTGTAAAGACATTAAAGCTGTTAATTTAATGGCAACTTCAAATTCTGAGGGGTCTTGTTCTCAAACTTTCATTACGTTTCACAAAGGAAGTTAAAATTATTCTTTCTTTCACTCAGCACGTGATATTTTGCAAGAGTAAACAGCAAAATTAAAGTAATTTCCAAAGAGATTTCAGATACAAATCTCTGAACACACTCAGTGGCGTGTCAGGAATGTGCAGCAGACCATAGGAAAACACAGATCATTGGTGACAACAGTGTAAATTTTACCTCTCTCTGCAGAAAGGCATAACATTGGCTGTAAAAATGAACCATTAAGATCCCCCAGAACCTCAACATCAAGAAGGACATTTGAACTGTGGGAAAGAAATGTCACTGTTATTACTGGAGTTGTACATCTTACTCGCTAGAACTTTTTTTTTTTTTTTATTATCTACAACTAAATTATCTTTACAATTTAACTTATTATGGTTCTGAGAGTTAGAAGCAAATTCAGCACTGTTCTGTATTTTTCATGGACAGCAAATGTGGCAAAATATTCCTCAATGAAAGTAGGCTGCTTGCACATCAAGTTGGGAATAATCCATATTCTGGTCTGGCAAAATACTCCTATATTAGTGGCTAATCTAATCCCAACAGAAGTATGAAAAACTGTTCTGCTATGAGTGAACTCCATTTTCAATTTTTAAAAAAATCTCCTTACTGTTGTACCGTGCCTTTTATTTAAAGCTACCAGGATTTTAAATCACCTGGAATTACTTTAGGTGGTTATGCCACTTTCAGCTGTAGTTCACATGCAACAAATGTTATTTCCTGATCTAAGATAGTGAAAGAGTCTAATGTGAAACGCACCTTACTTTGGCTTTTGAATAAAAATAGACAGTTGAGAAGAAATAACATTTCCTTGAAGGCTCTTGTAGATTTAGAAAGCAAGACATGTCTGCATATCCAAAACATTCATTAGATTGTGCTAAAAAAAAAAGTGGAAAAATAATGGGCTTTACAAAGAGTAGATCTTGGAGAAGAGAGTATAAGAAAATTGATGTGAATTAAATAGAGCCCAGAAAATCAAGTGTAGTAAAGGAAGGATATTACTGGCTATGCTTGTTCCAATAAAACATTTACAGAATGTGTTCACAAATGGGAACTGGAGCTGGTGTGCAGAAGCAAAGGATGAAGAAAACAGTATGAAGGATAAAATGACAGCATCAAAAGGTAGAAGGCATCCAGAATACAGGAGGATTATGTAAATTACAACAAGAGCCTGAGGCAATCAAAAATACTTGAGAAAGCCAAATTGAAAAATGAGCATCAAATAGTGCAAAGCATCTCAACTAATACCAAAAAGATATTTTAAGCATAATTATGCACCCAGCAACTGACAGGCAAGAAAGGTGATGGAGTGTAAAGGAGCAGGAATGCTATACAACAATTATTCCTATACCTATCTCTAAAACTGAAGAGGGCAGACAGTTGCCTAAGACTCAACACATGGAAAGGAGTTAACACATGGTGAGGAGTTAAAAGAAAAGGTGATGATGCCCAAACTGTCAAATAACTGGACTGTTGTTAAAAGCAATAAGAGACCAGAGCCGAACAACACTCATCTTAAAGTACTACATGAAGTAAGCACAGAAATTGAAGGAGGTGTAATGAAAATTTATATTTAGTATCATCATTTCAGGAGACTGGCATGGGGCCAAACAGACACACAGCAAGAAATTACCAGTCAGTTGATTTCCCATTAGTTGTCAAGCAAGTCTTAGACAACCATTAAAAGGATCACACAGGGGCTGGGGAGGAGGGGAACATGAAAATTCAGAACATAATCAAGGACAGCTAATATTGTTTCAGGTCATGCCTCAGTAACTTAAGTTTCATTGAGCCTGTTACTGCCTTGCCTGGCAAAGGGGTGCAGTAAATGTCAAAGATGTTATTTAGATTGTCAGAGAACATTTGACAAAGCTCCACCTGGAGGAGGAACTCAGCAGTGTTATAAACCAACAGACAATAAGCTCTAATGTGTCAGCAAGTTCTAAAATTTTGTTATTAAGCATGCAGTGCCACTGCAGAGTTCAAGGTGTTAGAAACCAATGTTAAAGCAAGCAAAGAAAATATCAACATTAGCCCAGGTGTGACTAAAGGAAAGGTTACGGATTGGATATGCTTCACAGGAATGAAGAGCTCTTCTGAAGTCACTCTCCAGGGGAATTTAGATCCAGGGTAATTAGAGCTGCATCATCTTGACAAGTGGATCCAATTATTTACAACCAGGATTCAGAGGTGAAAAGAGGACACTGGGGATCACAGTGGTCCTGGAGTGAAATAATTCGGGTTGTTTTTTACTGGTCCTGCATTACCTGCAAGAATCCAAACCTGCCCTTTTCACATGGATAGAGACATATCTGGACATGCAGCACCAACCATGGGCACACAAGCTCCTGCCTTGCAGGAAAGTGTGGACAGGTGCCCTTCTTGATGATGGGATAATGGATTCTGCCTGTTCTGCAGGACAAACCGTTTTTGAGGCTGCAGTAAATGAGGAGTGTTTGTACTTTTGAGCGCCGCTGACACCTGTTGGCTCCCTACCCCTTTGTGCTGTATTGATGCAGGCATCCAGAAATGGATTTCAAACACTTACCTAGGAAAACCTCTTTTTTTTTCATCACAAAAGGCTTTTGTACATTACTGACTGCACGATCACAATGATTAAATGCGTTTAAATCCCTTTCCTGAGTTTATCAAAGCCCTGGAAAGGCAAATCTTGCAGGAGCACAATGAGGTACCTCCTGTCTTGCTCAGAAGACTCAGCTATTTCTCCTGGGGATAGCTGAAGCCTTGGAATGGCCACCTAGAACAGAGGCTTGACAGAGTTAGAGAATAAATTAGGTATTTATTAAAGGCCTTTAAAGAATATACCTTGAGTGTTGCAAAAGCCCCACAGAGGCTGTATCCAAGAGGGACAATGGCCACGAATTTTTCACACAGATATAAGTTTGGTCTATTTGCATATCAGGGGTTAATTGTCCAATTACAGCTTCAGGTAATGAAGTCACATTCCCCCAGTTTGCTTCTCCCCAATTCACTTTTGTTTATACTTTTCGGGGCCTGAGGCTGAGGGTGACCTTGGCTCTCAGGCCTGGAAGGATTGTTTTGTCTGACCAAATTGTGGAGAGACTTTATGAACTCTCTGTATGGAGTTCAGAGTTATACACTAATGAAGGACAGGATCAGAAAAATATAGAAGCTAAACACTTCAGTCATCAGTGTGCAGTAGCATTTTAGCTGTGCTCTGGCTCATCTCATCAGGGGCAGCTCAAAAGGCAACATGTTTTATTCCTTATTCCCACCCAGAGATTCTGCTGCAGCTGGGGAGCTGTGGGGTGAGGGACCTCGAGTCACTGTGCTCTGCAGAAGGGATGGCAACAGAGCAGCAAAACAAACAAACAGAAAAAGAGGGAGAGAAACAAAAGCACATCTCCCACCCGGAGCCCTGCAGTGAGAGCTGGCTGTGTGTGCCAGACCTCCCTGCCCAAACCCTGCACAGGGTGCCTGTGCCCAGCTGAGCTGCCTGGCAGGGAGGGATGGGCAGCAGGCATGAGCCAGCCCTGGGAAGAAGGGAATGAGGGAGACATTGAGCTGGAGACAGCTGGGAGATCCCGTGCCTTCAGGGGATGGAGATCAAAGGAGATGGGGGCTAGGCAAGGGAGCTGATTCCAGAAAATATTAACAGAAAATGAGAGGGGGAAAGGAAATAAATAAAGCCTCGGCTTCAGCGTCATTGTGCATTTGCTTAAAACTTGTGGTGCTGGTTCCTCAATTCATGCCAGAGAAATTGCAGTGTTCCTTTTCCACCATGTAGAAAGGTGAGAGATTATTTCAGGTAACCCTTTGGTCTGTGATCACCTCCACACAGCAATTTCTGACACTCTTGGGTGGGGACTCTGAGTAAAACATGAGGTTTCCATAGGTCTAGATTATAGCTGCTATCTAGGAATTAATATTTCTATTAACTGTGCTGTGTACATGATCCATACATGTCTGGAAAATAACTAGATGTGACCACAGTCACACTGGAATATCAGGGAAATTCCTTTGTTTGGAAGGACAGAATTGGGGACAACAGACAGATATCACCCAAACAGTTGAGAAACTGTCCTTGTGGAAAGAATTGCAAAATATATATCAAAAAAAAACAGAGGAGCAAGGAGTTAACTTTGAAGGCAATTTCAAATAAAAAGGTGGGAGATGAAAGTAAGACAAAAGTGTTTAATGCAGCCAGGATGGCCAGATCCTCAACTGAGCTTAGTTTATCTAATTACTTTGATTTCCAATAAGCCGTTTACAGAAGCCAAGCCTCTTCCTTCATAAATTTAGGTTATACCCTGATTTCATGAGAGGTTTTCCTAAACTTGGCTCAACTGATAAAAAATAGGGAATGGGATTTATAATGAATCAGATCTGCATTCTGTGTTAAGGTCTTCTGATTTTTTTTATTATTTTATCTTATTTTTCCTGAAAGGGCAAGCAAATAACTCAAATCCCATGACAGGTTTATTGCAGAAAGAAATGGTAGTATTTGCATCATAAAATCTTTTTTCTTGGAATGCAGCAAAGTGCTATAGAAGAGTATTTAAGTCATTTCTTTGGCTGAATTAAGTAGAGAAAAAGAGCTTGTTGATTTATACATGGGCAGGTTTCTTTCCCACTTCATTTTATTTAGAATATGGCCAAGTGGAAAGGGAAGCTAATAAAACAGGTTTAAAACAAAACAGCCCCCTACCACAACACTTCACAAATTCCAAGATTTGCTTTTCCAAGATATACTCCTTTATCACCAAAGTGCTGTGTAATGGATTGCAGTAACAAAATTATTGCACTGGAATGATTTAGTTTACATAAGAATTCTTAAGCTTTTCTTTGCCTTTACAAAGAATATATGAAAGCAAATTAGGAATTAGCTGCTACGTCTAAAATAGTTGAGTGTGTTAAGGAAAAGGCAGATGTGTAATCCTGCAAATGTATGATAATTTAACATAAATAATCTTGAATTAATTAAAGGATTTACAGGTTTGTCTTATGTTCTTTTTTCTGGCTTTTCTTTTTGAAAGCATGACTCAGAACAATCAGCCTACACATCCTGGCACATGGAGCCTTAGGAGTGGGTTCAGTGCACACAGCTATTTATAGGCAAAATTTTGTATGTCTTGAACCTCCTCAAGTCCCAAAATCTAACACATTTTTTGCTTACGTAGCCCTCATGGCTCTGGTGATCATCCTTAGAGCCAAGCATTGGATAAATCAGAAAAAATCTCTTCCTTTACAGAAGTCTTTAATTGGCCTGAGATGATCTTAAGAAATGAGGGGCATGTCTCTTCTCACTTTGAGCAGAACGTATGGATTCTGAAGTACTGTTAGTCCTTGCCAAATTGTGTATGTCAGAGGGGAAGGCAGAAGAGAAGATGGATCATTTTTAATGTTCAAAATATCTGGATGTAGTTTTTGACTGTAGGACAAAAGCAGTGCCTCATTCAGCAGGATGACAAAAGGTTATTTGGCACCTGGCATAAAGTACACTTCTTGCAAGAACCTGGCATGAACACCAAAGTGATAATGAGTAAAATGTCAACGTCTGTGCAGTAAAATCATTGATGCTGAATGTTAAACAATCACAAACAGAATACTAAACCTTCTAAGAACATTATGACTCTATTGTGAGCAGCCAAAAATTAGTCGAACCTAAACTGACATCTTCTCTGATATTAAGAAAATAAACAAACCTAATGTCCCAAGGCCTTTGCCATTACCTTTAGTGTCCTAGGACATCAGGTAAACTGTAGGAAACACACACTGCCACTTGTTAATGAATCATAGGAGATAAAATGACATCAGTCCAGTTAATGGATATTGTTCCTTGCCAAATCTATGGCTTTAAATTTAATTATAGTTGAGCTTCATCAATCATACAGCAAAAGAACATGGTGATGAAGACTTGAACTCCAAGATCAGCCCTTAATCAACAGGCATTTGCCTCATCCTCATCTAATACACTTGCCTGCAGAAACCACATGGTAGAGAAAAGGAAGCTGTGATCTGTGAAGCTCTATGATTAATAGCTGCATTAGGAGAATTCACCCCTTGCCCTATATCTATAGCTCCTCACCACAAATACAGATTAAAACACAATGTTTGGGCTCAAACCCAAGAGTTCTCTGATTTTACAGTCACTTTTCTCTACTGATACTAAACCCTGTCTCTGTGGGACAGTCATTTTTGTCTAGGTTTCCCCATCATTAGAAAAAGTTACTGATATGGTTTAAGATCTTTCACTAGATTGCAATGATTAACCTTTACCTTTTGGGTAGATTGAGTGTTCCTGAGATGAATGGAAAAAATTCCTTTCCCATCATTAGTCTGGATTAGCACTTCATAAGGAAAACCTCCTAATTGTGAAACATTCTTATTTCTCTGTAAAATTCACTGGGAAAAACGTTGGGTTTTTTCCTCCCCTTCCTTTATGAAATTGTATGAGAGGAAAAGAAATGGAATTTTTAAAAAATATGAAATACCTCCCAGCAATTTATTGAGTCCAATAAATTCATGGGGAGGACAGGTTATCCTTTGAGGAATTAAACACTACACTTTTTTCCTAGAAAACTCTTCTCTGATTCTAAAGTGGTCCTGACAATCATGATCCTCAAATGTGTCTGAGCACCTCAAGATGGAAAATGTTCTTCATGCAACCCCAAACCTCCCTACTCCCCACTCAACACCCACTGAGGATCCTATTCCTGCTTCTATCCCCAACTGCACAGAGAGGAAAGAAACAATCTACAAGCCTTTTTTCAATAACTACATGTATCCACAGAAATCTACATTTTGCTTACATTCAGGCAAAGCAAAAGGACAACCCTGCTCTTTTGCTCAGCCAACATTTCTACTGACCACAGGTACTTGCTCATCAAGTATGGGGTTCACTGCAGGAACACTCTCAGAAAACAGGCAGCCACTGTCAGAAAAATGCTTTTCCTCTTAGCACTTAGGTTTTGTGATATTACTCCTCTTCTTGTGTGTAATTAAAAGGATATTGTTTTAATTTTTAATAATTACATGCTAAATCAAGAAGTGTCCACTTCCTCACACTTTGACCGCAGGGAAAAGATTAGTGAGAAGAGTGTTTTTGTTTTCAAAATACGTTCATACTAAACCAACATGTAACAACAACAAAAATGTGCTCTTTCAAAGAGGCACTTGCTAGGTCATTAAGCATTTCTGAAGAAACAGCCATCAACTGGGAGCTAAAAAAGTTTAAACAAGCAGAACTTGTGGATGTCACTTCTGCAAAACTTCATACCAAAGTATGTGTTGTATCTACAATGCTAATTAGTACCTAACATGAATACCATAAATTCAAAAGCGTTAATTAATCCTCACTATTTTTCCTGAAAAATAAGGGGCATTATTTTCTCTGGAGTGGGAAAAACTAAGATTTAAAAGCTGTGTTAAGACTGACTCATGACAGCCAGGTCCGAGGAGGTCAAAGCAGGCTGGATTCTCAGACCATCCCTTCTAACTCCCAGTCTCTGGCAGATGGATGATCATGGACCAGCTGCCTCCAGATCTCACACTGCCCTAAACAAGAGATCAACATTGGTCATCTGGGCTTTGCTGCCTGACCCCATTTTGCAGGAATATTATCAAAATCTGCATCCTTCCCCTCTGCCGAGACAAGGGGCTGCCCAGAGCCCAACCCTCAGTGTTTTTATGTCCAAATTAGCTGAATGAAAGGTAAATTTGGGTTGAGTACAGCCATAGTCAGGGATAAATAACCAGGTATCCAAAATCACAGGTTCAAAAAACCCCAAAGAGTATGACAGAAAATTCAATGTTAGGATTCAGAGTGACTACACTGCATAAAACTCTGCTGAATGCCACAGTGATGAGCAAGGATTGATCAAACCTCAGATAACTCTTTTATACAGCCTTATTATGTTTAGAACAGACAAGGCACACTGAAATTTATTCAAAAAAATATTGTTTTAATCACTAAACCATGTCTGTCTCTGGAACACCAACACTTTCATGAGTGGGGGAAGAAAACCAACAAGCATAATGTAAGCTGCACAAGATCAAAAGCAAGCAAGAGTGCAATTAATTTCATCCATTTTTAGAAGTAATTGTCTTTGCACCTTACCCAAAATTTAATGAGCATTACTTCTCTAGCATAGAAAAAAGCTTTGTTCTTTTGAGTTAATTGATTTGTAAACGCAGTAGGAGAAGTGTATCTGAAGTTCAGTAACCTTGATAGTTGAAAGAAATGGAGGATTCAATGGGTGTAATGCAAAAGACTGCAGCAAACCCTGGAAATGTAACTATGGAATTGATTTCCTGTTTGCTGAAAATCATAAGCAGTACATGTATGGTTCACAATTTCAGTTGTGCTCCTTAAACATTTTTTTTTTATAATTATTATTTAAAATCTCTTCTATTCCCTCCTTAATACAGAGCTCTTAATTTTCCAGAACTTCATAGCATGTAGAGGTTTCCAGTGACAGAAAATCAGTGAAGACTGAATGGCTGGCAAAAACCAGTAACAACAGTTTCCCACAGAAAGGGAGATTAGCACTTTTTGGGTGACAGAAAATGAAGACTGGACAGATTTGTATACATTGCACCAGAGAGGACTGGTTTGAATGTGGTCAAAGGACTGTGGGTTCAGTGCACCAGAACATGGAGCCAGGGCAGTAGAGGAAGGAAAGGAAGGGCTGTGGCTGCTGTCTAAGGTGAAAAAATAAATATTTTCATTTAATATCTTAAGGCTGGAAGAAGGCAGGTTTAGATTTCATTTTTGCCCCTTAAGGGAAGATTTAGCACAGTATTGTTCAGTATGTAAATTCTAGTTACAGCCTAATGAGATTCCTACAAAATATTCTATTAATGTTAAAGGCTCTGTTCTAAGATTGTACTTACATATGTTGCTTATCTTTTTCTCATCAGGGCTCTTTTATGCTCCTGGATGAGTTTCTCAGCTGGATCATTGTAAAGTACACAAATTATGGGATTGCTTACCTGCACTTCTGGGAGATTAACTCACACGTTCTACCACCACCCACCTGGAACATGAAACACCTTTGTGAGCCAACGAGTACAAATCCACTTAATCAGTGACCCAAATGTGAAATGCAGACATGGTATCACGTATAATACTGGTATAAATATCACCTCCTTGCCTCTCCACTAAATTCTGCAACATCAAAGCCAGCTGATCCCTTGGAATAGTTTATAGGAGGCCAGGGAATAGCAAAACCATCTCATCTCTGCAGAGCTTTCAGCCTGGAGAGGTGGTGTGATATGAGACTTGAAAATGAGCCTCGTGTCCCTGGGGGGAAGTTTGCATTACAACATGCAATGCTTCATTACCACGTGTATCACTGTAATGAGGAGGTACTTATATTACTGAACTTGCATTATACAGAATTATACACGCACCATGCAGATGTGGATTGGAGGATTGCACTGAAGAGTTTAGGAATTATTTCCTTTCCCAATTCACTTTTACCAGTATTTGTACCTCCAGCAAAAGCGAAAATCAATTTTGAATCAATGTTACTTAATTTAGGCTACAAGCAGCTCTGTTTTAAAAATTACCACATCTAAATTTCTACGTGATACTGTGATTAGCAATGTTAAAATATAATGTAAAAATATAAATGTCCAATAGCCTATTAAAATCCTTTAAATGTTCATTTAAAACTATACTGAACCAGTAGTGCCTCACAAATCTTAATGAGCTGAAGAATATCTTCTCATTCAGATTAATTCCTTGAATGTTGGAGAAATGGCTATGAGCTGAAAAAGCCAGCAGGCTTCCTCTTTCACTTTATGACAAGAAACTAGGAGGAAAAATATGTCATCTATTAATTCAAATATTTAGAAGAAGTGGTTCCAGAATATCAAGCAGTTAGGTAGAGTTCCCTCTGTACTCATGAGGTGTTCAGCCTTTGCACAATTCATTTCCTACCTCTTTAATCTAATTTGGCTCTTCTGACAACTGTGTTATGCATGCATGGCCATTTTCTGATATCAGAATATCATGGTAATTCTGTCAAATAATGACCAAAAAACCCTAATTACCATCAAAACTGATGCACGTTTTCTTTTTTACTAATAGGTATGTACCCCAAAACAAATTTTGATAATCTTACTTTTGTTGATTCTAAAGGCATCTCAGCACTCTCAGGACAGTTTTATGCTGCTAATTAAAATTATATTTCTCATGTTATCATCAAAATTAAATTCCTACTCATACATGGCATGACAGAACTAAATCAGGAAGTTCATTTTAGTTACATTATTCATCATTTTTAACACCCTAAACTAAAATAATATAAATTGTAATAAGACTGTAAAATTAATATTCTGAGTAATTGCGTGTTAAGTTACATAGAGATAGATGAGTATGAGCATGTGGTATGTATTTATTCCTAAGCAAAACCAACTCCTTATTTAATAAAATATAAGGTTTTTGAAAATCACCTTTTTTGTTGTTCTAATTATTAGCAAGTCTTCATGTAAAACAAGAACTAAATATTTATAACTGAATATTTTTTGCTCGTTTCTAACTTGATACTTTCAACTTAAACCCAGGGGTTTAAATCACTTCCATTTGTCAGCCAATGGGAAAAATCTGCCTATAGTTTCATCCCTGGGACAGGGCATGGGCCATAACTTTTCTGTCAGGAAGGTAAATCTGAAGGCGCCTCTTTGAAAATGGGTATTTGGAACACGATTAAAGTACATAAATACTGGCTAATCCTGTCGTTTTTACAGGATGTACTTCTTGTTCCCAAAAGTGGTGTTCCTGGCTCTTTCCAGGCCCTGTGACTGGTGTCACAGGGACCTCCAGCTCTGCCAGCTCATTACTGGATCCACGGGCTGATGGTGGGATCTCACCTTGCTGCTCCTGACCTGGGAGGTCTTCTGGATGCCCCTTCTTCCTGAGCCATTGGCCAAATGGACTCCTTCCACACTGGTCACTTCCAAAATGGGAAACTTCAGCATAAATGTGCAAGAATTTGGTGCCAAGGCATTGCTTGGAGCCCTGGCATCACCTGGGGGTGAAGCCTCCCTGTGCCCCCCCTAAAGCCGCTCACTTTCAACTCTTTCTGAAAGGCACCAGCCTTTCTGCTTGGAAGAGGGGGGGGAAAAAACTCCATCTCTAGCCCTAAGCCACATAAATCCTTCATGTAATAATTTTATCTGTGCATCTGCAACCTCGTCTCACAGCCAGCGTGTTTAATCAACAGATTTTTGTTCTGTCCTCCCCCTTCATCAGAGGAGTGTTGGCACGTTGGCTCAGCACTTGCACATCCTGGCTGGTTGAAGGGAAGCAGTCCTAACATGTTAGCCCCAAATCCATTGCTTTTTTACTGCCCCATGGTTGCCCTGCACACAGATCTGTGGGGCTAAAAATATTGAAAAATTAATGAATTAGCAAATTTTCCAAAAGAAGGAAGATGGCCCTTGGTTTCTAAGTGTCCCTCGGTTTCCCTAACACAGTACAGTAGGCAAACAGGCAAGAGAAATTGATAGAAATAAAGAAAAAAAAAATGTTCTAGAACACAACTATTTCCCCAAGTGTTTAGTACCCATTCACCCTAAAATCAAAGCTAATTAATATATTCCCTTTAAATATACTTATTTTCAGTTATGTTTGATTTTTTTTGGTGGAATTGTGCCTCACTACAACTTTTAGTGTGCTCCATGGGTTCAAAATAGATTAAAAAATCACTGCCTTCTGTATTTTAAAGATACAAGAAAACTGTATACCAGGAAAAAAAAAATCTACCTAACAGTGAGGTCTAATATGCTGTGAAATAATCTTCCAAGGAAATGACAGACTTAAAATGAAACTGGGAAAAGCAGAAGTAGAATAAAACAGAGGGATGGTCCTGAAAGAGATCTGCAAGATGAATTAGGTCATCTTTTTTATCTCTATATTCAAGTAAAATATCAGTGAGAATATAAAATCCAATAATTCTGCACACAAATGTCATGTCATATGCAATATAATGCTTTAATCCTATTATGTCTAAAATTTAATTGCAGTTTTTCAGAGAAATTGAGGGAGGAAGAGCCCATGGTGTACATACAGATTAGATCCAGTTCCCACTCAAACAAAGCAAATAAATAGGCCATTCAGGTCTCAACTTAAAACCCACATTAAAAGATAGGCATGTTTTCATTTGGAAACTCCAAAGAGTGATTCGGGCTTTTTAAATGCAAAGAAGACATCTCCTATCACTGCAGATGAAATAAAATAACAGATGAAATTAATACTTGGGAAATAGTAGGTTTGATTTCTGTTTCTCCGCAAGGCAATTTTCATTTCATACATATCCAATTAATATGCTCCATTTCCAATATGTGGATAAGTTGTTCTTCTGTAGCTGAAATTTTCTTTCAGCTGCACTTTTACCAGAGAAAATTCCAGTAAACATGACGGCACAGTGGCACTGATAAAAAATTGCCATCATTTCATTCACATCATCTCAGTAATAACAGAATTGAGCAGCTGAGGATGAGCTTCATAAACTTGTGCTCAAAACTCACCAGAAGGAAAAGGAGCAGTTCCCACATTTGTCTGCTTTTTCTACATTAATGTGAAACTTCAGCTCAGGAGCTGTTGGCTGCCTTGAGTTCACAATGTTTCCAGTCTGAAGGATCCCAGCTGATCTTTAAGCTCAACTGAAAGAGGCAAGCTTTTATTAAGCTGTACAATAAAACCAGCCAGTTCTGCTGCTTCGTGCCTATGGTTGTGATTTTTTTTTTTTTTTTGCTGTGTAGGTAAGGTAGCAGGGTGCAGCATAATCTGGAGCACCCACACACAAATTCCTACGTGCATCTCTGGGCCTTGCCAGTGTTAAGCACCCTTATTTCAGGAATTTTAAATATTTCCATATGAAATCTTTGCCTATGTGGGTACCCCAGAAAGACAGGAGGATGCAGGGAAACCAGTTCTCAAGTGCTGTAAGGCAACTCAAGTTTTCCATTAAGATTTTTGTGACATGTGTGGTTCACTGACAGAACAAATGCCAAGGCACCATATAGAGCATATCTGGTCTTACAAGGAAAAACACCTGACAGGCTCATGTCAACTTTCCGTTCAGTGACCTCTTTCAGTTTTCCTGTTTCTTCTGCTCCTCTCAGACTAATCCATTCCCCTTTTTGGCAAGATGTGTCAATTTTTAAATGGTTTTCTTTACTCTTCCACACCCACAGTCTACAGAAAATAAAAAATTTTCCCTGTGGTGCATCCAGCTCCAGGGATATAAATGCTCACAATATAATGATATAATTATATGAATAGCAAGTCTGACTTTTACCTCGTCTTTCTCATTTCCTCCCTACAGACAGATAATTGATTTATGCCATGGAACATGCAACATAGATCTCAGAAGTTTAAAAATAACTTTGGTTAATATTTAATAAGAATAATTTAGTACAAGAACAGCTTAATAATTGTTCGCTCTGCAAGCACTGCTATGGGACACTTTTTTTTTTTGAGTAAAGCAAATGCAATTTCCCTTTACTTCAGGTGATAACAGAAGATAATAGCGAAACTGGAATTAGATGCTGACCTGAACACTTCCTCAAAAATGTCTGGGGCCAAAACCTACACCTCACTGGTTATTTCAGCCTGAAAACAGCATTTGCCAGAAATGTCAGAGCAGTCATTTAAATATGACACCACTGCTTCTCAAGAGCATTGCATCAGGTAAAAGCATCATGAATTTCACTATTGAAGAATATTTAACTCCAGTACTTAAGAAACAGCCTTCTGAATGACCAACAAGATTATAAAAATCATGTCAAATTGGCTAAAACACACCCTATTTACACATCAAAAAATCACAAGTTAATAGAGGTGGTTACTCAAATAAGACATGCATGCCTAAGACCATTTCTTAACAATTACAATTGCTTAAAATTTTTGTTTAAAGAGAGAAACCAAGACTTGTTGATACCCCCTTTTGGAAGGGAGCAACAATTTGAAATCCAATTTGAAACTCAATTGTGAACAGACCTGGAATGCCTATCTTTATTTAGAAGTAGTGTGGCACAGAGAACCCAGTGGATGCTGAAGTCAGATGATTTGTTTCAAGCTTCACTTTGTCTTCTGCTTAGAGCACAGAAAAGTTGGAATGATCTGTAGGTACAGCAGACAGCAATTTGCAACCCATCAGCAGGGTAGAGTCCTGGTTTAAAACAAATTAAAAGCTCCCTCTTGAAAGCTGAGTGCTACAAAATATAATTTTCATGGTATGTGCATGCATTAGATTGCTCCAATTAAACATGCAAAAAAGAAAAAAAAAAAAAAAAAGCTGTTTAAGAAACGGCTTCAGGTACTCCATCTATTATTCATGAAAATGCTGCACTTCCCCAGCATTGTGGCTTATCAACTAGAGACTGGAATCCTACATTTTAAATGAAATGATCTGTAAAAGTTGCTATCTTTGTGAACATGAGATATTAAATAATTTCAGAGAAGAATGTGTGAATCAATTAGATTCAGCAAAATAGGTTCTGGGTATGTGAATATTGCGGATGCACTGAGACACCGTGTCAGAGAACAGTGCTGACTCCAACATTTTTCTAAACAAAGCACTCAACATCCCTGCTAGGAGATATATAACTTCATTTATACCTAAATGCCACAAACCCAAGGATATTTAGATTAATTAGCGATGCTGCCTACAAACATACCTCTTAAGAAAAAATTATTTGTCCAAACCAGTGTTTTTGGAAGTGAGTTAAAGATAAAATTGTTTCCTACACGTTTTCCCCAAGGAAAGCTTAACTATCATAAATTATTATATTGTTAGAAGGGTCTCAAATAAAACCAAATTATAATATCTCATGCTGCTCATCCTTTGGCTTCTATCCCAGTACAGGGTCATGGCTCTGTACAGCAAACGCAGTGGGGTAATAAAACTGCCTGGAGATAGTAAAATGCTTATCGTACAGCAAGCAACTATGTAGGATTTCTCCTTAAAAAAAAAAAAAAATAATAATAATCACTTGAATTTACTGGTGGAAGATTCCAGAGATTAAGTGCTCATCTACAATGAATAGCACAAAGGTATCAGAGGCAACACTATTAAAACTATTATCACAGTTCATACTAAGTGATCTGGCTATAATTATAAGGTTACTTTTTCTCTCAGAAGAAAAGCACCTCGAAGTCATCTCATGGATGTGTATAAGTCCTATATATGTGTTGAGATGAAAAGAAAAGAACTAACAGTTTTAATTGAATATATGAAAAAGACTTACATGTGGCAAAGTTTTGGGAGCTGGTCCCAGGTGTTTATAATTTTTATTCTGTTTTAATACTCATTATAGTATGTTCATGTATATCAGATACTGGAACACGATAATTAGCAGATAAAACACTCAAATACAGAGCGTGGACAGTGTAGTGAGGACTGCTGATGAAGCAGTATTATGAGTGGTTACAAGCTGATGTATTCTACTCTGCCATCAAAAGAATCAGATGAAAATCCCACTGCACCAGAAGCAGGGCCATTGCCTTTGTCCTGCTGCCTGCAAAGAGCTGTAAGGTGTGGAGAAACAACCTCCCACTGCCAGAAACCTGCACCACTCTTCCTGTGGCTTTCAAGGCCAGCAATATTGCAATGGTGCCTGATGCAAAGATCCACTCACAGGGCCTGTCTGGGGGCTCAGAGAGTCAGGGCTTCAGTGTAAGGTGAAAAAAAGAAGAACAAGGGGCTGCTCCATGATTAGGGCAGCCATCCCAGTGTATACTGCTCATCCATACTGAGCATACCTCTCCAGCTCGAGGGTATTATCCCTATCCAAATGAGATCCATGCTCTGTTGAGCACTTGTAAATGAAGGAGATATATACATGTGTTATCTGTGGTGACACAAATCTATTATTAACAAGGATAAGGTACATTCACTCACAATCTGTTTATGGTGTCAGGGAAGAGAAAGAGTGTGGAAGAAGCAGCCCACCTTTCCTTAGGGAAATCTCCTAGACAATAAACCTATTACTAATATTTTTTTTTTAAATTTGGTGGGGCTTTGTGAGCAGATATGCATCCTTAAGTCCTGCTTGGGCTGAGGTTTCACTGACATGGTAATGGCATTATGTTGGTAAGCAGCATAATTAATTAATGCTTTAAAAGCAATTAACTAAAGTGCACACCAGTACCATGCTGCTACACGTGGACACAAGGTCAGCCTTCCCAAGATGTTTATTCCACATTCCATGGTGAAATAGCACACAGCACCACAGCTCCTAAAAGTCCATTCCCCTGATCTTTTCCCCCTGCCCCTGAGCTGCCTGAGGTTTGTCTGCAGGCCCTGCCTGTGCTTCAGCTCAGCCAAGGACAGTGAGGGCTCCCCAGTGTCTTAAAACTGGGAACTCAAAGTTCTTTCCACTTCCCCGTGTCAGGGCTTGTTAGCTAATGATGTACCACAGCAGAAACGGTTCAGAGCCAGGACAGCCAATGCTCCCAGGAGCTGAGACTGCTTCAGAAGAGGTAAACTGCACTAACCGGGAGAGGAGGAGGAAAAGAGGAGCAGAAACAAGACTTGCACAGGATCAGGACAAATGAGGGAAGATCTCTCTCCACTTTAGCAAGGCAAAGAAAGCTGCACTCCCTTACACACTCCCTTTAATTAAACCATGAAACGTGCTCGTTATCCTAAGCACATACTTTCAGAAGTAATCAGCTCTGCACACAAGGTATCCTATTGCCATTGAAACCCATCAGACTGGACACTGGGCTGGATTTGATGTGGGAAAAGTTACAGGGGAGGGAAAGGATTCAAATCCTTTAAACTGTCTGATGTAATCTGCAGGATGACTCTTCAGTTATTATGCATATATCAAAATTGCTTTCTGACAGAGAAAGGGGTTTGCATGTAAAAAGCACTGGCTTCACATAGCGTTTTAGGGGGCTGTTATCTTATGACATTTAATATTTGCTTCTTAATGGCTGCTGTGATAATCAAACAAAACTGACAGGCCAACTAACTTGTCCAAATAATATCAGAACAGATCTGCTTTCTACACTCATAGGATCAGCTCTGCTGGAGGCAATCACTTGTCATGATGGAAAGAATGAACTGTGACCTATTAACATTTCATCATTAAAATTATGCAAAACCAATATCAAAATAACAGCTTATCTGATGATCCTGAATGCTACAATTCCAAACTCAAGAAGGAGAGTAGTCCTTGAGATTGGCAAAAGAAGTTTTCAGCCCCTGAGGGATTTAGAGAGGGTTAGTATACATGATGCTGACAAGTTAGAAAGACAGAGTAGCAAGAGAGGAAAGCTTGGACTTCAGCAAGTATTGTCCATGACTAAAAATTAAAATAAGTATCCCATGACCTTTCTCTAGCCACCTCAGGGAAGTTGCAAAAATCCTGCTGTCATAATATACTCAATATTTTGCTGTACAGAAAGCAGCTTTCATATCTTCAAAGCAATTCAAAATCCCTAATTATGGCTCACCAAGTATTAGGTGGATGAAAATGACTTTTAAAGAAAAAAATAAATAAATAAAAAGGAAAAATCTACTGTCTTTTCCTGCAGACAAGAACATGAAGAAGTCAAGAGCAATGGGAAAAGACTCAGAACCAAATGAGATTTCTGCATTACCACAACACAAGTGGAATAGCACCACAACAAACTTGAACAAGGACACTGAAGCTGTTGGTAGAGAATTCCCAAACAGTGTGACTGTGTGTTTGGTAGTTACCCCAAATAAGAAAATACCAGGCAATGCCATTCAACATTAAGTTTGCATTTCTTTGGACTATTTCACGTAGGTATTGACTCGTCTGTTCTGTTTGTGAGGTAGAAAAAAAGGAGAATGAATGAGCTTAACTTGGTAGGAGACCAAGAAAGTGTCAAGTTTCTAACAGGTAATAATTCAAGGCTAATACAAAAAAGTTATTTCTTTTTTAAATTAAATAAAAATACAGGCATGTTCTTATAGCAATTTATCAAAGCTGTGTAATAACATGAAGAAAAAATAGGTTCTGTAATTAAATATAAACAAAAGAATGAAGAGGAAATCCATTATTTACTCGTTTCTGTTACAATCTTCTCTGGTAACTTCTGTTGCCAGCCAGCTTAATGTAAGCTCAGCTATTTTATCTCTCATATAAATAATAAATGATAATGATGGCTACATGTCATTAAAGACAGATTATAGGGTTTTCTACCCTGGCAAAATGAGTGAGCTTTTTTTTTTTAAATTTATTAGCAGTTTTTATATCAATGAAGGGAGAAAATACGAGTGAACAATTGTCTTGAGTCATCTTGTTAAACTTTCATATGAAAAAGGACAAATGTTTAACTTCTATAACATGTAGAGTCACAAGTTACCATGACTGAGAACTACCATATGCTCATTTTTTCAGGGGCTGTTTTAACCAGTTAATCTACTTTTATGCTTGCATCCAGCTGTAGTTTTGAATTTGATCATGTTCAGGCAATCTTTAATATTGCAAAACTCATGCTGACACTGTAAGCATACACAAGTCACCAGGTAGCTACAGGTGCTTTGTGCTTTATTAGCCCCATTTATCTTATGGAAATTCTGCTCCATTGACCAATAATGTAAAGAGCTCCATCTGGCAGGGATGTGCCACTCAAGCTACCTGGGTGCCATTCATTAGTATATTGTGCATCATTTACAATCCTGCCTGCATAAACATTTCAGAACCCACCCAAAGGGTCTATGTGCTCTGCCTTTACTATGCCCAAAAGGCTTTTTGCTTTGCTTGGCAAAAAAAAACCCTCACTGTTTAACTGGAGGGCAGGCAATCCAAATAAGAAGGGAAGCTTCCACCTGAAGTGTGGCTATGTCTAATCTCTAAAGCTTATTAAAAGCAAATTTTATTCAGCTGAACACACTCATGCCTCTGGCACACCTTACTGCCAAAGAAGTAAAGACTCAAACAACAAGATAACCCAAGATTTAATACACAATACATTAAGTGACACTATATTATATACTATAATATTAAGTGACACTATATTATATACTATAATATTATATATACTATAGTATTTCCTACAGTTATTGAGTCAACATCCGCTAGTTTTGCTTTTAAATCAGAGGGTGACAAGACCCACTACTTGCTGGACCACAACATTTATGCTGATTTTGTTGTAAAAGCATGTGTTCAAAAGCCTTTCTACAGAAACTCACCCAAATTTGTTAAGGTTTCTGATTTTTAGTGCAATTCCTATTAATTAGGGGAGATACCTCTACTTTGCACTACAGCATATAGCTTTATGCCTTTTAAAAAGTTGAATATGAATACCAACACTCATCAAACCACCAAACTGATAATTTTGGCTACACTCTGGTATCATAAGCCAACAGCTGGCTACATTTGCAGCCAAAAAAGGCCTATGCAGTGGAACTGCACTGAAAAGCAGAATGGCATTGCAGGGATAAAAAGAAGGATAATTTGATACTGTTTTGGGAGATGATTTTTCAGGCTTCCTGTTATTCCATGTCCTGATTAGATGAAGCCCTGAAATGGAGCATCCAGTACAAGTTGGGCCTGTATTTAGGAAGAATTGGGAACTGTTTGCTTTTTCTGTGGTAAAGATAGGAAAAAAACCACCTTTCCGGAAGCGAAGGCACTTAGTGGGTATTTCTATTTTAATAATACAAGAACATACCCCTAACAGTCTTTCTTTATTTCTCCCTAATTCCATTTCCTTCTTCCAACCTGAAACAAACTCCAAACAAAAACAAGCTCCAAACCCCAAGAAAACAAAGCAGCAGAAATACAAGAGTGAAGAATTTTTTTTCCTAGAATTAAGCAGCAGTAACACAACAGTCTGGACAAGGTCTGTGTGGGTGAAGAATAAAGATAACCTCTTTTAAAATGTTATCATACAGTGAGCTTCTTTTATCTTTAGTCCTTCACATCTCCCCAGCAGCGCCCCAGTCCTGGAGGACTGGATTCTCTCACCCTTCACCATACAGCAGCTGCTTTGCCTCCAACCCCAGATCCTTACAAATCATCATTCATCCACATGGGAACAGCCACGGTGGTGACAGGATCAGGATCAAAGTAAAAGTGATCACTAAACCAGCAAGCACTTGTAGCAAATAACAACTCATCAATACCCGGGAGTGCAAAAAGGCAAGTAACAGCTATGAAAAAATGCATCCTGGCCAGCAGCAAGGCTATCATGATCACCCTTGGAGGTTCTTTTGCAGAGATATGTACACTCACACAGCTTAAACTCAAAGTAAGGAAGAGCCTTGTGTTGTTATCAAAGGGTGAGCTGGAATGTCTGTCCAGCTTTGAAATGGTACACAAGGTATGAAGGACCTTCAACGTGGTGTGCATCACACCACGAGGAAGTTCAAAGGTGGCTGCAGGGGTGGGCAAGATACGAGTGACACACATGAATTTCAAATTCATGTCCTCTTAGGTGCTTCAGGGTGGGTTCGTTGCAATACTTTCACTCCACCTGATTTCCCAGCTACTTTCTGTCAAAGTAATCAACTCAAAGGTTAGATTCCCCTGACCTAAAATTGTCCTCACTCCTTTGTCACAAGACAGTTAAAGATTCATAAGATTTGTGGGCTAAAATAAAGAACACCAAGACTGAGAGTAGAAATATTCACAGAGACAGCAACGCATCTCTCTGCAAGGAGTTGTGGCCCAACCAGGCACAGTGATTGTGGGAACCAAAACATTGTAGAAATCCAAATCTGGAAGTAAGGGACACAAAACTCCTACATTTCTGAGGAGTTACTACCTGGAGTGTGTTGACCTCATCATTCCCAACAGTGACATGATGCAAAGCTCCCCACAGAGTGGCTCTGTGCTCTCCCACAAATTTCTAGGTAGGTATAGCTCCCTAAGGAGTGCTGTTCTTTGACTGCAAGATTTCATTTCTTCAGCCTAAATTTATGATCTTATTTTCATAGTGCTACACTGCATAACTTACTAGTTGCAGATTTGGGCAAGAAAGATAAGATTTTATTTAAGAGAAATAGAATTATGTGAAAATATCAGCTGATCTATAATGGGTGCTTTAGTCATTGTGTGAGAATTAAGTGCGTGTATCTCTGTGTGTGCCTGTTTTAAAAGCATTTTCAGTTTTTTATATGCTATAATTTTTATGCTATGAGCACCAATCATCTTTTAATATGGAAAACTGGAATGGCTAATAAGTTTAACACATAACACAAAAGCTTGGTTTTGCAAGACAGCTTGCTTTCTGTTTATCCTCATCTAGATGTTTAATGAAGTGGCTGCCATATCACACAAGTAGATGGGCTAAATGAATCAAACATAATGTTTTGCCTAATAAGAAGAATTTACAGAAAACATGCTAAAGGTTAGATTTTTTTAAACACAAAGCTGTAACAGCAAGAATTCACAAAGGCCTCTGTTCCTGAGTAAGCTAGAAATCCTTATGAAAACAAGAGGATCAAGTGTCACAAAGAACTCTTAGTAATTATCAGAAACTTCAACATTGTCTGTAAACTGTTTCACTGAAAAGCCTCAAACCTGCATCTCTTTATTTTCTCACTTCTCCAAATATCTACAGCTAAAGCAAGACTGAAACTGCTCCAGGACACTTTAAAATAATGCAATGAAATTATTCATATGAAAGCAGTTGAGATTTTTCATTTCACCATTACAGGGTACCTAAGATTTTCTTGGTCTCATTTCCGTCTTGGCATGACCATCAATGACATTATTGGTATTACATTAATATCAGTGTTATCATCCTGTGTGGCTGAGGAGAGCAGTGGGGCCTTGGGTGCTTCCCAGGGGCTCTGGTCACAGAGAGCCTCAGGCTCACAGGTCTATTTGAGACCTTTGCAGGATGCAAGAGAAAAACAGTTGCTGTTGCACTAAACCCTGGTATGTTCCTAGCAAAGCAAGAAAACAAATCCATGAGCAATTGGGACCATCAGCAACCCAATAAGTACTGCTGTTGGTTTTTCTGAGCACCAAAAATGAGGATGGGAGAAAGCTTTCTTAAGGCTGGGGAAATTCAGTCACATCTCCACACTCTAAGGCTGCCTGAAAACCAGTTTAAACTGACCTATCCTTTGGCAAGAATGACAGAAACTCTATTTTACAGCTTGGTAACATTCAAGCTCAATTAATTACCTTTGGTAAAAGAGCATTTTAAAAGATCTGCTGCCAAATCTGATGCTTATGCACAGAAACAGAAGGATTGACACCAAAGCATGTTTTCTGCAATCTGAAATCTGGCATGTGCCACGTTCTTTTCCTCTTCTCCAAGGATCTGTCCTGTCAGGAGGGCAGTGGTTTCCACCAGCCACAGTGAGTGCAGGAGCCTCTACTGCACATTCCAGCACCTGCACTGCCTGGAAATCCCAGTGAAAGGTGGCTTGGGGATTCCAGCCCTGTGGCAGTGTTTCTCACAAATTATTTCAGAAATTTCCAAGCCAGGTGGAACACCCTGACAGGATTTTTCGTGGCTACCACACCTCTATTAAGAAACCTTTTTATTCTTCCCAGATCACAAACTGATATGCACAACCTCTGTGAGACTACTGAGCAGTGGAGAGCAGGGAAAGAACTGAAAAAGCCACTTTGTTCTTTTATCCAGAAACACTTTCATCTGCTTATAACTTTTCACAGAAACAGCTTTACACCATGAAGAAAATATAACATAGCTGATTAATTGCAACAAAAGCAGAACCAACTCAGTACAATGCTGAGCATTAGGTAAGTACACACTGTAAACAGTAACAGACTGAAACAACCAGCCAAGTGGAAGTGATTGCCTGTAATTGTAGGTTGACACCAAAATTACTGGCTTCAAGATTGAATTTGGTGATAATGTAAATCACTCCCTGTTATTCTTTTCTTAGCAGCCTCTCTTATGAACTGCCTGAAGGAATATCACTAGACTCCTCTCTAAAGAACTGAATTCAAAGCATTTCCCAATTCCATTATGATTTCTGATGTTACTCATTTAAGGAGATGTAGAGTTCAGAGCTTGGGTTTTGACATCCCTTTTACAATCTCAGTTGCTAATATCAATCATAGGATCATTTAGATTGGAAAATACTTTTAAGATCATCAAGTCCACCTGTTAACACAGTACTGCCAAACTCACCACTAAGCCGTGACTCCACATTCACACAGTATTTCAATCCCCCTAGGGATGGTGACTCCACCACTTCCCTGGGCAACCTGTTCCAGTCCTCATTATCCCTTTCAGTGAAGATGTTTTTCCTAATATCCATTCTAAACCTCCCCTAGCACAGCTAGAGACCATTTCCTCTTGTCCTGGGTCTTTTTTTCTGAGAGGAAAGACCAACCCCCACCTCACCACAACCTCGTTTCGGGAGTTGTAGAGAGGTAAGTTCTCCCCTAAGCCTCATCTTCTCCAGATTAAACATCCCCAGTTCTCTCAGCTACTTCTCATCAGTCATGTGCTCTGGACTCTGTTGCTCTTCTCTGGATGCTCAATCTGTCTCTAAGGAAGCTGCAGGCACATTTGCTGTCACTAAAAGCGTGCCCTGGTCACCTTTCAGATTGTCTCCACCAGTAACTTGCTTTTATTACTGCTTTGTCTTTGCAGGAGAAATATTCCCACAAAAGTTAGTGGTTACAGGTGCCTCCTTGCAGAGACTGAGGATCAGGTGTAATTGAATGGGTTTTTTCTTCCAGCTTTTTAACAGCAAGCAGAAAACCAGTAAACAGTTTGGAGGACAAGATCTAAAACTTGCTCAGAGGGAATTCTCTCACGGGAGCCACTCATAGCCGACCAACAAGCAAGGCACAGTTAGCAAGCTTGCAATCACAAAGCCACCTTTCTGTCAGATCTGCCTTTCCTGCATGTAACACAAAGAGAAAGGGAAGAAAAGACAGCAGAGATATCAATACAAAGGCTGTTTTTATATTCACATTTGTGCCCAGAGCAGCAGAGCAATTTTGAAGCGAATCCCCTGATCTTCCCCACTTAGTGCAGGCTGGTGTGAGAGCTTGCTCTGGGGAGAGTGAATTGGGCTCCATGCAGAGGAAAGGAAACCAATTGCTCTTGTGCAGGTGCAGAGTAAGTGCTCTCCACCCCTAATGGGTGCTTGGCCATTTCAATAGCCTCTAACCACAGGCCTGGTGGAGATGTTTGGCCTAGGGCACCAAACTGAATCGTTTAAATAGGATTATGCCATATTCAGCATAAGAAAAAGCAAAATAATTTTCAAGATCTACAGAGCACTTTCATGTGCACGGTTCAACATTGCTGGAATTCTGCACAACTTGGGTCCTGTGGACCAAGGAATTTGTTTGTTACTGCTCTCCATTAATTAGTTACAGCACACCTCAACATGACTGAGTGCCAGCATACAGCATCTTTCTAATGGAGGGTACTGCAGAGGCAAAGAGCCTTTGGAGATAACCCAAAATAGTAATTAGTTAATACTCAATTGATCAGAACAAGAATGAAATAAACAGCATGGTTGCTGGCAGCATGATAGGCATTATGAAAAGCACCTTAGTTATTAAACAATCAAGTAGCACTTAGCTAAGGAGCTCACAGCACCAGATAAGAGACTAAATAGCTACAGAGGAAAAGGCACAGGAAACAGGCAAAAGCTATTATCTTGTCACATCTCTGAGATTTTCTGGAGATAAGTTAGAAAATGTTCTGTATTACCCTGTCAAAAAAAAAAAAAAAAAAAATAGAAGTAAATACTCTGGCTTCACACTATGTTATGTGACTGCACATCAGGAAACAAAACCAGTCAGGAAATGCATGCACAATGGAAAGTTGTTTTAATCACAAATCAAACAATGACACAACACATAAATATAACACTACAATTTACACACAGATAATATAACTTGATTATCAACCCCCTTATTTATGAAAGTTAACTTAAATTTAGCACTTAAATAATCTACTATTGAGAAAAATTTGGGGCAGAATTGGAGACATTCAGTTCAGACTTAAGGTATTTTAATGCACAAATAAGCAGATTTCTACTCGATTTTTATTCTCAGAAGACTACACTCAGAAGCAACTGGATCTGTGTTTCAACTAATTCAAGGTAAAATGATGAAAATGTGAGGCTTAAAAAAAAAGCAGCTGAATTTATCTAGTCAAAGGAGTTTCAAAGGTATGATCTTGAGAAAGGATAAGCACCTCAGAAACAGCTGATATCTCCACTTCTGTAGAATTCAAGACTATATGTAAGAATTCTGTAGATCAAGCTTTTATAGGCCTGCACTTCTCAGACCTTAACACAATGCATTAACTTTTGTGATGGTTCAGCCTGCCAGAGTTTGCCTGGCTCTGCTCTCATAGCTACACCCAGAAAAAAAAGGAAATGGGACTACTGAGTGATTATCAGACTGGGTAACACATGGATTTAACCATGCACGGGCATGTTGATTTTAAAAGGTATTGCTGGGGTAAAAACTCCCATCCTGTGCTGGCAGTGGTCATGGATATCCTTCAGAGCAGAGAAGAGATTTACCAACACATTTTTTCCTGAAGGACTAGTATTTGCATCATGCCCAGCTCCCAAGACAGAACCATAATCATCTCTGATATTGGGGCACAAGTATGGAATGTAACACAAAGACCCATCAGAAAAGCAGGTGGGAAATGAGTGATAAATAGACAAAGGATTAGTCATAAAAAAGACTTGAAACCTTTTCTTGACATCTTCTATGAGGAAAAAAGTACAAAGAAATTGTACAAAATATGACAATGTCCACCTAACTTCAACGGACTTGCTAGTTTAAAAGTTATCCACCATGAAAATTGAAATATTGCAATACCAGCAAGGTAAAAAAGATGCAGACAAAGCACCTCTGAAATCAATACCAAATATATGCCGTACAGCAAAAGCAGACAAAGTAGCTTGTTCGTGTAGAGCTGTAACCTCACAAAGAAATGAAAATCAACTGGCATAATATCATCTGCTTGTGTCATCTACACAACTGATTATTTTCACACCTCTCTGTCCCAAATACTCCTCAGCCTCACTTTGCCTTGTACTGCTCCTTGTCAGATAGTCACCATCTGAACAACTCAAGTATCAACCAACTTAAAAAAAATAACTCTCAATTTCAGCACAAGTCAACACATGCCAAACTGAAATCAATCCCAAAGAATTTTAAAATATAATTTCTTCATCTCCGCACAATTCTTGAAAATCATGTATATAAGTTTATATATTCACATAGTGTTTTACCAATATGGAATAATATAACCTGCTGTCACAAAATGCCTGAATGCAGAAGGAGACAAGAAGAACCAACATGAGAGAAAACACAGAATGACAGTCAGAACATGTTGAATGAGGAATGATTACTGGCACACTCAACGGAGAAGGAAAGATTTCTGGCATGACCACATTTTGAGAAAAAAACATGGAAATGGCAGGAGAGGCATGAGCACAGAACTATGTACAACAAACAGCACAGGAATGACAAAAGCCACACATATTTGAACCACAGAAAAATAACAGTAAGGGGAAATAATTTGGAAAGGTTTACTCAGTAGGGGTGGAGTTTAGGGTAAGGTTTATCTTGCATTTAAGTAATAAAATACACATTTGAAAAATGTTTCTTATCAGCAAGAAATAGGTTAGGCAAACAGGAAAACACAGTACAGTTGACACAGCTGAACTGTAAACACAAAGCTAGTGAAAACACACTCCAAGATAAGCTGAAAATAAAAACAGAGAATTACTATTTTAGTCAGAATTGAATTTTCATATTGAATTTATCCAAAACTGCCATTTTAAATGTAACTGAAATTGTCACCAAAATTTCCCATCTGCCTCAGAGGAAGACTGAAAACTCTTGGAGACTTGCTGCATCAATGTAGAAAAAGTTTGCTGCAGAGAGCATGGCTATTTTTTTCTAGAGCAGAAAGTATTTGGTAGAAAAGAGAGAGTAGGAATCATTTGAAATTATGCAAGCACATCAGCTGGGACCTTGAGTGATTTTGCTTGATGAGTCATGGGGCTGAGTAGGACAGACTTTTGTAGCAGTGCTTTAGATGGGATAGAAGAAGGGAATACACATGGCAGAGAGAGAAAGGAAAAATTACAGTGAATAAGCCAACACACAACCATCATGGTCAACAGGGCCTGTGAAATTTTCAATTTGTCCCAGAGATTTAAATGCATATTGTCTCTTAAATACATTCTGAATTATTAATATCAGATTGAAGAATGAAAACATTCAGAATGATATATTCAATGTGTTTTCCCATCCATTTTGCACTAATGGCACAATTGATATCAGTCAATATGAAAATCAACTGAATTCTTGGCACAGTACAGAACTGCATGGCAGAATCCACTACAAGAAGTAATAAATTCCAAAAATTAAGAACATGCGAGGAAATAAATATAAATTATATGTAAATAAATGACATAAAGGTTTATGACTTCAATGATGAAAAATAGTGCCATCTGTTAAAATTAAAGAAGCCCTTAGCTGGACAGGACAGTTAAACATTATCAGTGGACAAAACTCTAAATTCACATTTTTAATTACACAGTAATTTCCTAGTGTCTTCACAAATGTTCCTTAAAGCATGTTCTCCACTTGGAGTTCTTTAAACAGCAAGGAAAAGAGAAAAAGAGGTGTAAGAATGGAAAGAGAAAAGACAAATGCACAAGGAAAAAGATAAATACAGATATTGAATGGGAAGTTTTTCTGCCTTTCTTTAATACCTAAGAAGCATTTGTATGTTGGGGTAGGTTAAGAAAGAACTAAAATATTCCATCTCTTTTACAGAAGTTACAGAACTCTTCATTGTGCTGAGCTGTTCTACCCATGGACTGAAGAGCATCTGTTTAGTAGAGGAACAAATAGGATTCAAGGACAAGGACCAAAAGAAATTTCTGTTAAAATGTAATTATATGATGAAAAAATGAGTCTGTAAGTGGTGTCAGTGAGTTCAATGTCCATTGCTGTGACTCCTGATGAGATTTAGTTGGCTTACACAGTTTTCTCATTTTTACCACTAAAAACCTGTCTGAGGTCTGAACATCAAGTTGAGATGTTTATGGTCCATGCGTCATCATCTACAATAAAGAGTCTACATTTGGGACTTAATTAATACAGCCAGGTCAGAAATCAGCTCATCCCTTCCCATGGATGTGATGGCTCTGCAAGGCTAACTGGTGTAAAGAATAGCAAATACTTTTTTTTCCACAAGAGTCAGCAGAAAGACTGAAAATACACAGGACATAGATATACTGTCATTTCTTGCAGCCACTTCTCTGACCTCATGCATTTTTTAAAATAACAAGTATTTTCTTTTCACTTGCCACAGCATTTGCTGTCCTTACTCAAGGAGTGTTTTGTCAGAAAGAGCACAGATATTGGCACTTTTACACTTCATCTTGCAGCATCCTGCTTTTTCTGAGTTTTTAGTTTAGAAGTGCAAGTAATTCTTCTAAGTAAAGGTTGATTTAATTTTTCAACATTCATAAGCTGATCTCTTTCGTTTTGCTTACACAATAATATGCATATTCAAATATCTACAGGCTGCAGTGGAGAGGTGATTAATGTTTTATTTCTCGTCTAGCCCTTCACATTCCTGTCTGCCAGTTGTGTGATATTGGGCAGAAATACTTATGGGAAGGCCTCTCTCACCTCTATAGGTTAACTGCTGATTAGGGGATGAGCTAGAGATACATTACATATAGAACTTTGAGTTCGACCTGGGCTTATGGATAATAACCACACTTTGTTCTTGTTGCTACTGGAAGGGGGTGATATGAGCAGAGCTACCTCATGCCAAATTGCTGCAGACTGACATTCTTAATTTTCAGAGGTAGGAAAACTGCCACCTCATTAAGAAGAACACTGTGTTATTAGTTTATTGGCATGCTACCAGCACTGGAAAATGCAGCATGCCTGTCCTTGTGGCTAAAGGAAAAAAAAAAACCTGGAGATGCTTATAGAAAATTATTTCTTTGGACAAGAAGCAGAGAAATAGTGGCTTTAAAGAGACTTGACATAGCAGCTAAAAGTAAAGAACTTTCTACTTGTGAATATATCCTTCCATTCCAAAATATCGTCCTAATCAGTGGATTTTCATCCACTTCAATTATTTTAAAGACCCGTGAGTTTGAGACAGCTGATTGACATTCCAGTGTGAAAAACTCAACAATCCAACAAAGGAGATGATATCACAAGCAGGTCAAAGTGCACTCCTATCATAATGCAGATTCCTCCCGTTTTCTCCACCTTCTACATTCTAGTGACACATGGGAATAAGATTATTAGAAAGGAAAAGCAGCTTTCATTTTGAACAGTCTTTCTGAAAATCAGCATCTCCAGCATTTCAATACTTATTTGCCACAGCAGGGAGCTAATCCTTTAAAAAGCCCCAACCCAATCAGCCAATCCGACAACTGAACTGAAAGAATGATTTCTTTGAAGTTTTCTTTCATTGCACTGGGAAAGTTCAGATGCTCTTGCTGGGACAGTTCAGATGTCCCAGCCCACACTAATTACCAGACAAGTCCTTCTCATTCATTTTCATTGTTAAATGCCAGAAGCCAAGGAAGGTAGGCTCATAATGAGGCCACTGCTGATTTTTGCACAGGTATTAGTCTCTAGCCAAGAGCTAATTCTCAATCTGAAAAACTTTGTTTCCCAGCTTCTGAAACTGCTCTTTCATTCCTAGGATGGTTTAATTGACATGTAAGCTATCATACATCTTGTTTTCCTTTCACATGAAAGATTACTTGCAAGTGGAATGTATCTAAAATGAATGGCTCTGCTCCATCATTGTGCACTGCCCTTTGCAGGAGAAACAACTAATGGGAGAGATGCATTGTTCTGGCTGGGATTTACAGCCTCACATTGTCTAATTATTCACAATGCATTATCCATCATACAACAAACCTCTTCACAGGACTTGCAAAAAAAATTTGTTCCAGTTAAGGAACAAAACCTAAAATAGAGCTATCAAAACTATGTGCAACCTGAAATCCTTTATTAATTTTTTGGAGTATCAAACCTGCTGAAGTTCACTTTTTTCCCTAGGTTTTGAGGGGGTTTTTTTGTTTGTTTGTTTTTTTTTTTTGAGCAATGAAGTTTCTCAAAATTAATATGATCAAGTAGCAAGGCAAATTAAGTGTTAACTGAAATGATAAAATATTTCTAATCTCCATAGTAAGGAATTATTTTAATATCTTTCAGGTTGGAAAATTCTAATCTGGTTTAATTAGCCATCATCAGTTATAATACCATTGTAGAACTACACTGGTAACAAGTTTTTAAAATTACCTAAATATTATAGAGTATAAGTAGATTCTGAAATACCAACTGGGATTAGATGCATAAAAACTGCTTCCTGATTATAAAGCACTTTAGGTCAGAGATTAAATACAGAAAAGGTAAATAATGAATGATAGTGTTAACATTAATCAGCATTTGGGGCTATGAGGAAATGATCTGGTTTGTGTCTGACTATTTTCCACTACAGTGATATCCATGTTCCAACCACAACTGGCAAGTGGATGGCTTCCCTGCTTGCAGTCCTGACATTGCAGAGAGGTTATGGGGTTTTGAACTGATAAATTCCACTGTCCCACTCTTGATCCTATACATCTATGGGATGACATCTTTGCATCTGCACATGAGACATAATCCCCTCAGTGGGCTCTTTATCACAGCAACCAGCATGGTGAGCACGTCTCGGACATCACTGTGAGGGCAACAGGATCACCTGCAACTCCCTGACTCAGTGGTTAAGAGCACAACGTTTCTTGGGGTTTTCAATTCCTGGGTGACAAAAATATGATAATCAGGACTGCTCCTATAAAACAAAATTTTCCAGTGAAGAACACAGCAGATACATCAACCTTAATTTGTCTTCCCATGGCGGACCCCTACAGTAGATCTCCAGTAAACACTGCATCAACAAAATCTCTTTTTATTGCATGGGTAAGAAGAATGAAAACTGCAGTGCCAGCAGTGCCTCTACAGCCAGCCCTGAGTAGTTTCCCATCAATCCCACCCGAAATATTAAGACCTTCTACCACCCAGACTCAGAGGAATGAATTCCAAGTTTCTTATGTTTAAATGGGTTTCTGATCCCACAAGCAAAGACGTTTTTTGGGAAGTTTAGTTTTCCAAACTAGGCACACAGGATGGCTTTTCTCAGTCAGCTAGCAAAACTAATGCTGTTTAAACTGAACCACAATTTCCATCCCTGCTCAACACTACTGATAAGGAGGAGTACAAAGTGATTAGACTATCACCAACAGAGAATCTTTCAGCAATTTCCATGTGATGAAAAGAACCGTCTCCACTCATTTTCATGCTTTTCATTTTTGCACCAGAGATTATGATATGCAACATATTTCCATATGTGTTGAGACAGGATGAGACCACACACACAAAGATAATCAAGAAGAGCAGAAAGTCACTTCAACTTTCCTTTAATCTGTTTGCTAAAATCTGTCATATTCTGCTCAAAGTACTGTCATTTGTACAGAGCATGCTGTGTTAAAGCTTCAATCATACTACCCAAATATGAGAAGCCTGGAAGCAGCCATAATGTAACTGATGTCAGATCACCATAGCTCACATGTTTCCAGGAGTCTGACATCTCCAAATAAAAAGGACAGCTCTTTATTGCATTTTTGGGAGTGTGTCCATGTTTCACACTGAATCATATATATGTCTCGGTATCTGCAGTGATCTATTTTTCTCTGAAGCATTTGCAAAATATATGAAAATACAACCCACTGTGCAGTTTATTTGCTGCCTCAGAGAGGTCTGAGCCAGTCCATTGAAATTCTGTAGAGTTTACCTCACTTACTTGAAATCCCAAGCATAAAGGAAGAGGCACCATCAATAATCTACTGCACAAAAAGCTGGCTACAAATACCTTGTCAATGATAGATTAAAATCACATCTCAGTAAGGACAAAGTTCATATCTGTACAGGTTACTAGCACAGATTTATCAGCCTAGAAATTCACTTTGAAGCAGAGGGATAGTTGGTGGATCAACTCAGATGGTCTGTAGGTCACACCAAGAGGGGTGAGCTCCACACAAAGATGTAGACAGATTTTTGTGGGTTTATCTTTGGAAGAGTGTTTCCTAGGCCCAATCACGTTTTTAATAACTATTACCATTTCTGTAGGATAAGAAACCCCAATACAGCCTGCATTCAAGTTAATGGGCTGCTTTGGGAAGCACGATGCAATGAATAAAACTCTGATATGTTAGTTCCATAGTGGAGTGTGGAAAGAGGCAGAAGCCTAATTCTCCTCAGAAATCAACAAAGAATGTATGTAGTGTGTATATGGGGGATAGAAGCTTGTATATGTCTCCATTTTTATTCCAGTTTCTAATTTATTTAAGCCACAACACATAGGTGCACACACAACAAGAGATTCTCTGCAGTTCCTCTAATAAAGCTAGTCAGAAATAAAGGAGGAGCTGGATACTTGCAGTACAAACTTGTTTTAAGTGGAAAATATCTCTATGCATCAAAAATAAATGTGAGGTCAAATAAAAGGGGTAGATTAAAGCTCATTCCAGAGCCAAACTCCTAGATTCACTTTCTGAGTGTAATCCAGAGCTTTCATTCTGCACACATGCATACGTTCAGCTTTGAGCTAGGAGGAATGAAATTTCTTGTAAAAATTAAATTATACATGTGCACTTGGGGACTCAGATTCTCATATACTCTGTTTACTCAAAAGGATAAAAGAGACAGAAAAACATGCTAGACCAGAGAGAAACAAAGAGTAGATTTCTCCTGCAAGAGCTACAGCAGCTGCTTACATTAGAATCAGATGGGCTTTGGCTGTTCAATATTTAGACTTTTCTGTAGCACTTATCCAACCTGGACTACAACTTGACTATTTATGTGTGAAAGACTTCCATTGAATTGCATGCCTACATTGAAACAGACCTTAAACATTTATAAGCAAAGAATCTTATAGACACCAGTAACAGTTCCTTAAAAACAAAACAGAACCTTCCATAAAACAGCAAAAATCTTTATATTTCCTGAAAACACAAGGATTGAGATACTTGATATCTTGCAAAAAATCATACCCTATTACAATTCTATTGGAAGGCTTGACACCTTTTCCACAGCTGGTATTAAAATTAAAAAAAAAAAAAAATTTTAAAAAAAGGTTTTTTTCTTATTTTATCAATGGAGGTTTTTTATAAATGTTTGAAATACTTAAATTATTTGTGATACGGTCACAGAAATCTTACGCAAATCTTTATCTCTTGGGAGAATCCTGAAGAAAAATCTTCAAGGAGTAAAGAATATTTATATTTCTCTTTCTAACAAATTTCAGCTGCTCATACTTTATGGAGGAGCTCTGTGTAAATGTAAGGCTTTCCTGCCGAAGTCAAAACCTTCAGCATGTATATTTCCCAGCTTCACTTTTAATTTATTGAAAAGGCAAAGTTTGGACTGAAGCTGACTTGCAGTGAAGTCAGTGTGGGTTGAGGAGTTAATGCTATATTTAATGCATCCCTGTAGGTAGATGTGTTCTTTTGGACACTGGGTAATATTCTCTCTGGGACTTTCAGCAGCTTCTATGTCTCCTCTATCTTAGTTTTTACACCTAAAAAATGTGAATGTGAGAATATCTGTGCTCTGCTGCAGAGGGCTTTTAGATTTTAAGGGTGAAAGGTGGAAATTAATGTGAGCTTCAGTCCTCAAACCATGACAGTAAAAATACACAATCAAGTCTGATAGCCTGAAAAAAGTATTAAAGCACTGCTAAAATAAGCACGACAGCTTCTGCCTTTTGTGTGTATTCATGCAGTGCCATTAGAATCAGTGAAGCTGCACAGAAAGAGAATGTGGAAGGGTTTTATTCACAAATTGAGGGCTGGGTTTTTTTTCCTTAAATGCAGTTCCAGTGGAAACAAACAAAATTGAGGAAAAAGACAAATTATTTTCCTCATCATAGCAGTATCAAACAGATTTATGTCATTATTCTTTAGGGATTTCTATGACTGCATGAAACTATGAAAACTATATCCAAGGTAACAAAATACAGAAAAATACAAAGTAACTTCTACCATCCAATCAAAGCAAATGCAACCTGAGGGAAAAAATACGAAAAATCTCCAGAAATCTCCATCATTTCACCTTTAGATCCCCATAAATACTTAATTCCTTAATTTCTTCAAAGTATAGAATAAATACCTCCATTTCTCTACAATGTAGCCTGGCAAACCATCAGGAGCTGGAGCCAATTGTGGTGGGACCTGGGTGTTATTTTATTGACTGTGGCAGAGTCCCTGGGCAGTTCTGTTGGGTTTATTTCATGCACACAATATACAAGAGTATCTTTAAGGCAACAGAGAGCTCCTCAGCAGAGACCAAAAGGCTTTATAAAAAGACATTCTGAGAACAGCCAGCTCAAGAAAATCTTATTCTAAGGTTTATTGGAAAGAAACTCTACCATTACAATCATTAACAGCCTGCTGCAGACTCAAGTAGAGGCTTTTTTTTTTTGTAATTTAGGCTTTACTTTTAAAGGGTTTGGCTTTTGAAGATGTACACAATAAATTCATTTCAACACAAGACAGGGCCTGAATATATCAATGGTGACCAGTGGGAATTGTGTTTATCACTTCCACACATTTCAGATAGCTTTTCTTGTGACTGCTGCACCTCAAGAGGGTAAAAACCAAGGCTCAGCCTTGAAACTAAAGGTCTTTTTTAAAGGATTGACCAACTTTATAAAGACAAAATTTGGATAAGAACCAGTGCAAGCACGCCTATAGATAAACTCATTTCTGGCTGGGTAGGTTTCCTTTTCAAGAGTTATTTATGTGTGATCTGGTGACAACTATTGAAATTCTGAGCAAAATCTTGCCTGTGCAGTTGGGTCTGGCTCTGCAAGGCTGATTATTTCATCCAGTGCTGTTCCACGTAATCCCATAGGCTAATGTTTTGCTACTACAGTGATGGGCTAGCTAATTGTAAAATCTTAATTATGGACTGATAACTTTGAAAATTTCTTTCAGAAAAGAAACATAAATCACCAGGAAATTAAATAACTGCTTTCAGATCAAAATACTAAACCTAAAAATGTCAATTAGGAGCCATAGTAAACTGTTCCAGTGTACTTTGAAGTGGAAATTCAGGGAATTTTATGAAATTCTGCAAATCTTGAATTACACTTGGAATGCATTTCCACTGGGTTATCAGAACTGAGCAGCTACTCTATGAACAGTAATAGGTACTGATAAAGAAAAGCAATAAAATGATTACCACTGTGTGGAAATTATGAAAATGTTATATTAAAAGTGTTCATCTGGAAAAAAAAAGCCCTGCTGCATATATTTCAGCAACATTATAGGTTTTCCTGCAGGCCTGCGTATGAGGACTTCACACAGATCATGAACTTGCTTGTGCTTTTGCTGTTGCTTTCTTAATAGAATAATATTTCCTTTCCTATTTCTGTATCAGCCAACATCTTGACTTGTATGCAAAAGGAATAAAAACTGCAACACAAGTTTTAACTTTACTCATGTGCTTTTTGAGCTCAAACCTCCCTCCAGTGACAGATATTGATTTACTGCAGGTCCAGCTGGTGTACTAAAGGAGTTCCACATCTACCATTAGGCCCTGACCCTCTTGCCCTGCAAGGACAGTGGTAAATCCCAACACAATATTGTGTCTTTCTGTTCTCCAGCTTAAAAAAAAATCCTCCCCTGTAAATGCACATATAGAGAGAGGGCTGCCTGAGGCTTTCAAGGAAGATGCCTTGCATCAGGCTTTCAGAAGGCTCAGAACTCCTGTATCCTTTGCTGCCTCTCTCCTGATCTCTAGGATAAACTATAGAGCTACATTAAATTTTAGTCACTTACACTTAATCCTGGAACCTGGGAGAAAAACAGCGCCCTATTTTTTGTTGAAACTCATTTGTAGTGGTAAAGAACTTGGGTGGTGCTCATAAATTCCTGGAAGAGAAAGCCCAGCTAAAGTGAAGTGTTAACAGCAGCCAAGGCTGCTGCCTGTCAAAGTGTTAGAGCATAAAGCAACCCAGTAAAACTTTGTCATCCAATGTACTGGTGGAGCTGCAGGGCAAACAGCCTTCAAAGAACATATTGCACTGCCTGGGAAACCCCAAATCTAATTTAACAATAAAAAACAAATAGAGTTCAACGGAAGTTACTCAAAAATCAATGGAATTGAATCTTATCAGTTAGGGGGTTTTGAGCATATTAGAGAAGTCTGGTTAGGGTATCTTGTTGCCTGTTGTTTTATATTTGATTTTGCTAAAGGGCATGAGACTCTATTTTATTCTTTAACAAGACACCAAGTTTTAACTTGCTCTTTGTTCACTAGAGTGCAGAGGCTGCAGACATGGTCTGCTTCCATTGAGGGGATTGGGAGGGGAAAATGTTTATGATTCCCTGCTCCACACCCACATGCCGGAAAACAAAACACATTCACTAACATCAGCAGAGATTCAATTACAGAATTAATCCTTTCAAGCAGGTGATTTTCTGGTGAAACCAGTGCCAGAAACAGGCTCCATGTCAGGTAAATCCAACTCCTACTGCCAAGGAGTTAATCAAATAGTTATTATAACTTATTACTTGTTTAATTTGAGGCCTGCAAAGCATTGTAAACATTTCTGAGTTATTCATAAGTAACACACCAATTATCTATGTCCAGATACCAGGGCAGATAGATAAATCGATTATTTTGCAATTTAACACATGAATTAATGCATGTGTGTCTGTGTCTGCATACACTGTTCAGAAATTTATCAGCAAGTCTGTTTCCTACATCATTTGGCATTTTTTCCACCAGCAAAAAAAGTCAAGGAACCCTCAAATACATATGTAGACTGTCACATAAACTGCGATAGCTCTTACTAACAGCTTTAAATCATGAAATAAAAAAAAAAGGTTGTAAAATTAATGTTCACTGGCGCTGGTTACACATCATTGTACAGACAAAGGAGCTGTCAAAGGGGATCAGGAAACTCTGGCCTTCTAAATGCTTTCACTGAGGGTGGCTAAGTTTCAGAGAAAGTGAACCTCCCTTCCAAGTATAATGCACTAAACCAATTATGCCAAACCCAGCAGGTGATTAGCTTATGCCCTGAAGCATGAGATTTGATTATTCTTATCTTGGTTTGCATACTAGAGCTACAAATATTATTAATGGTCATAAAATCATCCAGCCTTAAAAAAATAAAAAAAAATCCAGTCAGAAATTTTGATTTGATGACCTCTGTGTGTGGCAAATTCCAATTTTTCCTTTTGTTTAAGCTGAATGCCTTAGCTGTCACATGGCCACCTGTAGTCTTTGATACCACAGGACATGAGTAAAAAATCTGACCACTTTGTGAGCACTTTGCCCTTGGAGAGCAGGAGGTGTGAGCTCCACAGCTGTGCTCTGGGTAAGAAGCCTCCATACAGATCTAGATGAATAACAGAGCATATAATTGTCCTTGAGGTCTTTTCAAAGGGAAGTAATGAAAAAGTTTCTTCATGGAAACACTACAGATAGGGATGCAGGGATTTTCATTATTAGGTCATTATTTATCAGGAATGCGACACTGCCAGAACTACTGAAAAGTGATCCAAAGCCCGCTGACACCAATGGGAAATTTTCCATGGATTTCAATGGATTTTGGGCTAAGCCCCAGACGAGCTAAATCACACCGCCTAGTTTGGGCTGTAGCTGAAAGAGATGATTCCCAGTCCTGTTTAAATGAGAGTGAACCACCAAGGAACGAGACAAAACCACTCTAAAGATCTTCCCCCAGACAACCTACAAACCAGGCTCTGTCTCAGTACCCAGCACTTCCACCAAGGCATGTCAATTTACAATTACAATGTTTGCATTTCAGGTACCATTCTGCTGCCCTGCTATTCCACCATGACTTTTTCAAAATCCTCCAGATTTTAATACATCACCCTGCACTGGGAAGCACGTTAGCGCAGAGTGATTTTGTCCCAGTAATAAATAATTTCCTCTGAGACAAAAACAACAGCTCCTGATTTTTGAAAGCTTGGCTGGGAGAAGGTTCTTAGATAAATAGCCTCACTTAGAAAACATATTTGCAAAAGCCTTTGAGAAAGTGCCATGTGTATGACAGTTTCAAATAGTGCTTTAAGAACACTGTACTCGACCTGACACAAAACTGAAGATTTTTTATTGGAACTTCCAACCCAAACGTCCTTTAGGCAACAAGCTAAATCATAATGAATTGTTTGTTTGTGTTTGGTCTTTGAAACAAAAAGCAAAGGCTGAATCAATGACCAAAAACATTAAATCAATCACATTAAGAACACACTAAGGAGTGTCTCTCAACTGTTTTGGGTTGCTTAGTCCATTTCCAACAAGCGTTTAGAACCTGAGCTTGCAAACAGAGTGAAAGAGTACATTTGAAAGACCCAACAGTAAAATTTGCAAATTTAAGATTTGATTCTTTTTTATTTTTCTTTTTTAAAAGACTGTCAAAGAGTACAGCTTTCTTTCATTTTAAAGTGGAAATTTATTTTCCACTGAAATTTATTAAGATTGAAAAGGTAACAAAATCTGCAGTTGCTCCATTACTGACCCTAAGACTGCTGTGCTATCCTGGAGCATGGCTCAAGTTATATTGACACACAAACAACTTTCCAGGAGACCTTGGGAAGAAAAGGAACCAGTTGGGTGAATTAACTGGTGCCTAAGGTCAGTTTGTTGCTCTGACCAAGTTCTTCTATGTGAGTTCATTTAAGGACTTCATTTCCTGAGTTCAAGATGTCAATGTCACTGAGACCCAAATACCTCTTGTCACCTGCATTTCCTGACCCTGTTTCAGCCAGGAAGGGATCTCACACTGAACATTGTTATAGGACTGTAATGCTGCCCTATTCTTGATTTGCAAGTCAAACTAATTGAATTATCAGTTACACTTATTTTCCAATGGCATAATAAGAGAGAAATCTCAGGGTGTAAGAAAGGGGAAATGCCTTGTTGAAACAAACTATTGTACTGTATCTTCTCAAAGGAGGAACTCAAAGCCTAATTTAATTTGCCCTTTGTATCTGGCAGCATAACTTCTAAAATATTGAAGTGCAGAAGAATTTTATTAATTTAATCCAAATGTGAACTTGGGAAACATATCCACTCACTCAGACCCTAGCAGCTCGTAAATTGGGCTTTTCTTATTTCTCTTATCAAGTAAAAGAAAGCCAAACCACTCAGTGAGTATTGAAATTTCTCAGCTGCTTCACTCCCAACAACATCTCAGCTAAACTCAATTCCCAATTTGGAATTCGAAATAGCTATTTATATATATATGTTTATATATACATCCTAAAAATTCATGTATGTATGTATATACATACACCTACTCCCTACATACATACTCTGAGTAAGCACCTGCCTTGGCAATCTCTTAAGCAGACAGATTGAATACACTTAAAATGCTACAGCTTAATAACTTTGAAGCTCCACATGAATTGATTTTAGTGCTATTATACCGCCTTATCAGCAAATCCCCTGTCAAAGGAAAGGATTTGCGTGCGTGTGCCTGTGTGTGCACGCCTGTAAATAAGGGAATTCTACTACTGGGCCAGTAGAACCTACAAATCTAGCTTCAAGGGTATCATCTTCAGTACACAGAGGTCGTGTTTTATGGTGGGAAGGATGAGAGAAGGAACATCTTATGGACAAGGTGCTGGACTAGGAAAACCTGGCTCAGGTTCAATTTTTCACTCCACCAGAAGCTTCTTCCATGACCATGGACAACTCACAGTTAGGCAAGTGTTGAAGTCAACTTTTGTCTGAAAGGCAGTGCTGCCTTTCCTGCCTCCTTTGTGCTTGCACATGGATTGCACACACTTTGCACCAGCTCCTGGGAGGTGGTTTGGGGGGAAGGGTACTCTCTGGGGTTTTTTACTCTGGGTAAATGCAGCATCTGACACAGCTCAGCCCTGCACCTATGAATTTCAGTGGCACACAAAGATTTAAATAACTATACTTTACAAATGAGGACCAGAGTCATCGTAACATATTTCAGCTCTCAGTATTCTAAGAGAATACACATTAATGCCATATAAAGTAGGGGATTACTAAGAGGAAAAAAGAGGGACGGTAGTTGAGCAAAGGATAATTAGCAGGATCTGTATTCCTACCAGGTATTCCACTACACCAGCTAAGAATACAAATGGAAGGGTCACATATGCAAACATTGTATTTACATTATCATACAAAGAAAGATCCAAAGCTACAGTTGTCATTGACAATCACAATTTACTTTTACAATATCCTATCCATGAGCCATAGAATATTTTTCTGTCAACAATCTAGGAAGAAAGATGGTCAGATTAGAATTTGAATGTAATAAATTAGAATTATTCCATTTAAAAAACAAAACGTCAGATTTGGGAGAAAGATCAGCACACCAAACATAGCTTCAAATTTCAAATGTTATTTTTTCATGTATGGGCAGTGTTTAACAAGTTACCTTTTTTTCTTTTTTTTTTTTTTTTTTTTCTATTTTATCGATTCTTTCCTTTGAGCTTGGCATGGCCAAGAGCTGGGCAAGCGGCTCCCTCTGGTGCTGAACCAACGAGGCTCTCCAGGTTTTACCGACCTTCCTGTCTGCATTTCAGTTTGGAATCTGATTCTTCAAACTCAGAATTAAGACAGACTGGCTTTGATAGTCTGTAAAATTATTTCTTTTCATACCTAGCTTTAGGTAAGCAGAGAAATTGTCTTCAGAGAGACAGCTCTGAAAGCACCACACCCCTCACTGTGGTATCATCATGTGACATATCTAAACCCAGCACAACCCACTGCTTTGATTAAGAGCCAGCTTGAATATTTGAAATATCAAATATTTTCTGAAGTGAGACAGAATCTCAAGTATATTATCAGCCAAATGTAAAGTAGCTTGCTGCATTAACACCAAGCACAACTTTTTGTGCTTAGAATAACACATCTTGGTGTTTACATATATTTTAGTTCTACTAGAATTTTCACTCTGTGAAACTAAGCCACCGTAGTACTGCAGTTAGTATTTCTCTGAATTTCTAAGCCTATAGAAATTATGGAGAAGAGGTTCATTAGTTGGCATCACAGATGTTATCATTGTTCTATGGCAGTTAAAGTTGTGTCATAACTTTCATTATATTTTCCTTATTCAGGGCTATTTTTAAAACATTAAAAAATTACACATATGAATTTCTGCCTAGGAAGTTATAATTCTCAGGGAAATGTGTTTATATCCAAGGAGAAAATGAAATTTTAAATACTTTTTAAACAAAGCATTTAAAAAAAAAACCCTACCTCAGTGCTAATCAAATGCTGTTTGTTTTCACCAATATAGTCTAAGTTTAGAATAAAATTGTTTTGTTTAAGAAAAAGCCATTTTGTGAGCGGCCAGATGTATATACATAACGGTGCTTTGATATTTTGGAAGAAATATGCTTGATAAGAATTAAATAGTGCTGCTTCACAAGAGCTGAACAACATCCATCAGGGTTCAACATGACTTCTCCACGTCAAACTCTCCTCATTTTCAAAGATCATTACAAAGGGCAGGCTCTCAAGAGGGGATCATTCTTTGCACTGCTGGTGCCTGAACCATGAAGACATGCCAAATGAAGACAGACCTGTGGGTCCCCCATTAATAGGGGGTTTAATATTTTCTTGCTTCATCTTCCAGAGCCTTTATACAAATTCTCCCAACTTTTGAACTATGCAGTGTTATACATACTGATTTGAAGAGGCAGCACTGTATTTTTTCCATCTGCAGTGAGCTTTCCAAGCATTCATTAATCCTAACAGCATCTCAGGGTAGCTGTTCAATTTATGGATGGGAAAACAAAATAGATTGAGTGCTGGAATTCATTTTAATGTAAGTGCC
This sequence comes from Certhia americana, assembly GCA_018697195.1. NCBI lineage: Eukaryota > Metazoa > Chordata > Aves > Passeriformes > Certhiidae > Certhia > Certhia americana. The sequence continues at coordinate 8,477,007 of CM031865.1, read as the reverse complement.
AAGCAAAGGAATGAGAGTGAAAGTGCTCCCAATGTTTCTTCCATGTGGACATAGAGCAGCTGAAGCCTTGGACATGGGGCTGCTGCAGAAATCTGGCATAGGACCATTGCTGCATCTCAGCCCTAGCAACTGGGTGGAAAATGGAAAGCAAAGCCTCAGCATCTGTCTGGTGAAATGGGTATTGTAAAGGGGGGAAGAGGAAAAATTTTTTTAAAAGACAAAAAATTGAGACAAGAATGATGACAATGTAAAATTTTGCTAAACAGTCAAAAAGAAAAGCTGTGGCACCCTTTAAGGTCATCATTAAGGTTCCAAATGCTAGAAAATTTATGTTCAGGTAGTCTTCTTGCCCCTCATTATCCTAGCAAACCTACTAAAATATAGAAAGTGACAAGTTTGGCCTCAGCAACAAGCTTCAATAACAAGAGTTGCAAGAGTGCGAAATGATGGATGTGAACAAAGAGCAATGAAATCAGTAGGGTTTGCATACTCTAAAAATCACTCTGCTCTTCAATGTTAGTCGCAGCATATGTTCAAAAACAATAGAAAATCTCTTTTTCTTTAATAGCCTCTCTAAAGTGATGTTTGTAGTTCAGTATTGGTCAATCTGTGCTAAGGCTTTCACTTGCCAAGTGGTATTTGTCTCTGCATAGGCTAAAGTGTGCCAAACATAGGCTAAAAGCCAATCTACATTTTTATATTCAGATTTCTTTTGAGAACGAGCAAATTAAATAGCAGAGAAAAGTAGTGTTAACCATGCATTTCCCATTAATTCATTGACAACACAAAAATTGATAAAGTCACTGTGTGATTAAATGAAATGCTATTTCTTCACACACACTTGCTGCATCATTTGTTGTTCCTATTAACTCCAATAACAGTGCTGCAATCTGTGTATTCATGCTGAAATTAGAATCAGACCACACATCATTTCTGTTGCGTGTTTGCATTACCATAAAGCATACTGCATGTATACATGTATATATTATATATAATTACTTCTGGTTTAAAGTATTGAGACAACCAAAGGTGAGAAAAGTTCTCAAATGTTTGATGATTTTCTTTTCAGAAGTGACTCCAGATGTTTATTCCCCTGAGCACACTGTATTTATCTTTCTGACCACTGTACTTCCACACAGTATTCCAGTGTTCCCACAATTTACGGTGCTTTTCCATGCTGTGAACACCCAGACTCAGTGAAACTGTGGTAAATCATGTGATAAGAACTCAGAGTGAAGTCTAAATTCCTTGGAACACAAGAAGCATTTTTATTTTCATCACCTTCTTGTGCATTGTCTTACACAAGAGGGTGATAATTTCGGCTGAACTTACTGGTTGTGCAAGGAATATAAATAATAATAAAACCTCAGAACTCAACTCATCTATATCTTAGTTACATCTAATTTTCATTTTACTGCAATATAAATTGCTACCTGGCTATGTCTTTCAGTAAAACTTCATCTGCTTTTAATTTTAATTGTCCATTAAATATTTTCAATTGGCACCAGTCCAATTTTTTTCTGAGTTCAGGAGTTTGAGTTGGTTTTTTTTTAAATAAATTCAAATATGCCTCAGCCACAGGTGATATTTTACCAAAAATAGCAGACAAGCTAATTCTGAATAGTTGTTGAGTAAAATAAAAGATAGGAGTCAAAAACAAGTACCTGTAGGTATATCCCTATTTCCTTAAGATAAACTTCCACCATACTGAGTGCTGGAAAATAACTCTACAAAACATTAACAACATTTCTACATCAAATTTATATTTCAAAATTCAGAAAACCTCTGTTCTGTTTTATGGCAAATGGGATGGAAAATCACCCATCCACTTCAAAGGAACAATTCACTCTCCCTCTTTTCCTTCCTGTGGATAACAAAGTTCCTCTTGATAGGAAATGGATCAAATCCTAAATAAATAAATAAGCACATCTGGTATTTATTTATCCCAGTCCTTGGAAATGTTATGCTAATTGCAGTTCTGTTACTAAGGCTCTGGAAAGCATAGTTGGGTTTATATTATTTTACTGAAATCCACAGAAATGCTTTCGTTCCCAGGGTTTCTCCCCTTTGTATATTGTATGAAATCAGTAAATTGATTAACAATATAGCTGACCAGTTCCTACTATTATGCTAAATTAGTAGCAATTTATCATTACAAAAATTCAATATATCATCTTTTCTGGCACCTCTCCTTTCTAGCTTCACTTTCATTATTTTCAGTCCCCTCATCTTTCCCATCCTCCTCTTCCTACTGCGCAGGTGACTTGACCAGCCTCTTCCTCCATAGAGAGAATATATCTGAAAACTTCCCCCAAATCACAGTCAAGGCACTGTTCATGTTGTTAAAACTACAAAATTTCATTTTGGAAATATACCTTGAGGTAGACGCATGCTTAATATCTAGAAAAGCATCAAACAATTTCATTCTTTTTCCTGACTTTGCAAAAAGTTCTGCAGCCCACAAGACTCATGCACAGGTATTGCTGTTTCCTAGAAAGTTGCAGAAATCAACTTCACATCTGGTTTCAAAAACAACCTGGTCTTTTCCACAACTAAAATTGGTCTCTTGAGAAGCTTTAATCCTATTTATGCAAAGCTATGGCCTTAACTGGATATACAGCAGATTTCTGGCAATTACTCCTCTTCCCCACATGGACCTCCCCAGACAGACGTTGAACTTAAAGCTTGGACCACCAATACATGGAGCTCAGGAGAAATCCCTCCAGCTGTTAGCTGTAGCAAACTCTTATCCTGTGCACTGAGTTTTGATGTGAGTGAGGCAGTTTTTCAACTTTTTACGTGAGAAAATGCATGTCCTGTGCAAGCCTGAAGTTTTAATCTGGTTTTCTAACTCAGCAAGATGTACACAACCAGGCTTTGTGTGCACTTCTACACATTTCTTAATCAGTTGTTGATTCATTCCAAACTCTGAGAAGCATGCAAATTTTCTGACAGTTAAGTGACAGAACAGGTACAAGGAACTCTGCAAGACTCTGAATGCTTCAGTCTACTTCTCTTAAAATAAAAAAAAAAAAGAGCAACTGCAGCACATTACTGGGCAGAAGAGAGAGAGAAAGCACTCATCAGTGTTTTAACTGGGGAAGGGTTTGACTCTAGGAGACATAAATCTCTGGGAAAGCAGCTTTCATCACTTCTGGCATTTCTAAACAAGACAAACACCCCATGGAATGGTCACAGCTTCAGTGTACTTTGCTGAGCTCATCCTGCTGACTCTGAGGGGATTGCAGGAGGTTAGAAGTAACAGAATCCAGGCAGAGATCCCAGCTGGGTGCTCTGCACCTCCTGTCCTTGCAAGTGGAATGCTCATCACAGCATGGATCACACAGCCAGCAGGACACCCAGACTAAAGGGGTCTGAGAGGACAGGTGCCCCAGGGTGTCCCACTGCTCCACAGAGTGGAGGAGTCATCACCTGGAGGTCCTTGGCTGAGACCAGGCTGATGGCCCAGCATCTCCACAACCACTAAACAAGCATTTGATATCCCATACCACTCATGGAACTCGAAAAACCACTACCAAAAGCAGGTAAATGCTGTTATGCACACTTCTGTTTCTTTCAGTGGAGCTGATTTCTACCAGGTATCAAACATTTTACTTCTTTTCCCATTCATTCTTTTTCCTCAAAAACATTTGCAACTTTTGTAGAAGTTTCATACCCATCTGGTGGCTACAGCCTGGTAGAGAACAACAAAGGCCACAGGTCCATTACTTACACTGACTACTGAACCACTGCACAATCTGATTACTTCCTTTCAGGTGCTTTCCATCAGAAATAATTAGGATATTGGTAGCTCCTCAATGCTGAAAATCATCAGGAAATTTCAAGTAAAAATGAAGTGAGTTCACACAGTGCCATCAGTAACCACATGGACTTGGGTACAACAAATAAATTTCTTGGAAAGATTCTATCTCTGATTTGCCATTGCAAAATTACAGACTCTCATCCTTACAGAACAAGAGTTCTGTAAAAAATGTTTATCATCTGAAAAAAACATCCCAAGGCTAATTTAACAGCAAGAACTAAATAGGACGTGTATGGCACCTCTACTAGAAATTATGGTTGTAGATTTAATATGCCATACACCCTGATCAACATTAGGATCCAACAGTCACGAATCACTGTTGACCCATGAACACAAGCATTTGCTTGCAACCCACTGTTGCTTAAGGAATTATCATTATTACAGTGTATGGGGACAGGCACGTTCAAATAGAAAAGCAAACAGAAAAATAAACAAAGAACTTATTCAAGCAATGACCTGTCAGTTCAAGAACTAGATTATGCTCAAATGCACACACGATACAAATGATAATGAACAGTAACAAGGGATGCAGACAACCCGTCTAGTGAGTCACCAATTCAGTTCTCTAAATGTTCCTGATGCTCAGAGGAAAAACATTTTAAAAGCTCAAATGCAAGTCTGTTCTCATTGAGTGGCTGTTCCTTGGCAAAGAGGGAATGACAGGAGCTGTACCAATGACACCACAGGAAACACTCCTTGACCCTTTCCAGCTTACAGAGATAAAGAGCAAACTTTCTAACCCTGACAAATTAACTTTAAAGAAGAAACACTGGCATCAAAGTCACCATCTAAATTGCCCAATTGCACAGTCAGAAATTCTTATTGAAAACATCTTTATGTATAGATTCATGAAGGCTATGAAAATTTTTGCTTGAATAAGGAGAGTAGGATTGAACTCAGCATCTCTGAACTATTTCATGGCAATAAAACACTCCATTCAGAAGAGCTCAGAGAAAGCACTAAAATCTACATACATTTCATGAAATAACTTCTCAGATTTGGTTCCATTAACTTTACCCAAATGCCTACTCAGCAGCCACAAGAAGTTCAGTCTTACCAGACTGAACAAAATAAAACCATGGCAACAATTTCTGGCAGACTCAGCGTATCTATATAATGGTATTATGCCCAGCATCTATTGACCCAAACGTGGGGAACTGAACCAGCACCTGTTCCACCTCTGATTAATGTTTTTGCACAGTGAAGGATTTATGGGCAGCTTTAAGTCGGTCTCTAACTGAACACACAGTTCATATGTAGGTGATATACATAATTACAGATGTTCCTGCATCATCAGTTGCAGACTATGTTAAAGACAATGGAAAGAGAACTCAAGTAAATACAAACCCCGTGGCTTAAAAATTCTGTTAAAACAGCCAAACTTGAGTTCTCTCCTCATAACACATTTCCCTTCATAAGGAGCTCACCCTTATTTTATTCCAGCCCTTTCAGTACAGCTTGCCTGTAAATAATGGCTGAAAAAAAGATGTGTTCCTGAAAGCAGAAGTAGGTGGGAATAAAGCAGCAGAAAAGGATAACATGAAAGAGGAGCTTTCTTCACAGCACTGCAGGAACACTGCTCTACTCTGCTGAAGGATCGAACTCCACAGCTCATGCTTGGTTTTGAGAGGGTTTGGAAAGCTGATGATAGAATCATCAGAATAAAATTTTAAAAAATTAAAAAAAGAAAAGAACTTCATTTACTTGTTTTTTTAATCAAAACATGTAATCAGAAGGCCTAAGTGATGATTACCTCCTGCTTTCAGCCTGACTGGAGCAGCCTGTCCATGGGTTTCACCCTTTCTAGTGCCAGGGAAGGTGTCCCTTCCCCACACAGGTAGGCTCACACACTACATTCCCTTCCCAGTCACCTGATCTGATTCCAGAGGAGAGGACAGCAGTCAGCCACAGCTCAGGCACTCCGTGGGAATTCAGGAAACACGGGACCCATAGCAGGAGAGCCACTTTTTAATAATGGCACCTTTATTAGCACAAACACACTCACGACTGTTAATGCAATATTAATTATCGGGACCAGGAGATACCCAGCAAAAGACTAAAAATTGCCTTTGCTGGAACACAATTCATTTAGATGATTTATGGTGTTCTTTATTGTTAACGTCACAAGAGCTTTTTCAAAACAAGAGAAATCATTAAATCCCATAAAACACGGGCTATCGCCGCCGTTAGCTGGTAATTGATATCCTTGCTCTTGCCATTTATATCCCTAAATGGAGCTGATAAAACAAAAATTAGTAACGCGTGCTGACGGAGGGGAAGCCTGCAGCACCCCGGAGGGGGAAGCAGGGGATCCGTCCCTCCTTCCCAGCAGGAATTTCTCCCCCCTTGCATCCCACGATCCCGGGGAGCCCCGATACTGCCAGAAATCAGCCCTGGGGAGCTGCTGGGGAGGGGGAGGGAGCAGCGAGGGGAGTTAATTCGCTTTTTGAGGGAGAACCTGATTATTATATACCACCACCCCCCGCCCGCCCCGGTTTTCCCTCAGGGAATTTTAACTACTTCTCTCTCCTTTTTAAAGGCAAATCTTTAAAAACAGCTTTTGTGTTGCAATTTTCTATGGCTTTGCTGGGGCTTTTTACAGGAATCCTGCAGGGTAGAGAAAGTGCAAGGTAAGAAATAATTTTAAACAGAGGATTGGTGGTTTTAAGCAGTTACCGAATAACAGCCAAGACATGTGAACAGTCAAGAAACTCCCAAATCCTGAGCAGCCAGGGAGAAGGGATGCATGTTTTAGTGATGGAAATCACGCAGACGTGTTAGAAATGACTCGGAAGGACGGGAGAACAGCACCGAAAATGCAAATAAATCAGCTCACATTCTATAGAAGAAAAAAAGAAAGAAAAGCTGCTGATAACCCTGAGCAAATGCTGCTGCCTCGAAGACAGAAATAGCTCCCTTACCTTATTCCTAATCCTTGTTTGCACCTGCTCTGCAATCATAAATACTTCGAGGTGCTTAACATGGAGCTAAATTGATGGCTGAATTTAAGAATTTCTTCGTACACCTCATATACAGATTTAAAGGAGATTTTTTAGGCTCGTCCTCCTCAGCATCCATTAGCTTCCCAAAGAATTTCCATTTTCTTGTAAAAATTATTTTAAAAAAAAAAAAAAAAAGAAAAAAAATACAGTATGTCTATATACAACCGGGCACTGTAACAGATCCAAAAAACCGGGAGCGGGGGAAATCTGAGAGGTGTCACTACAAACTTGGCAAGCAAAACGTATCCTCAGCAGGAAGGAGAGAGAGAGAGAGAGAGAGAGAGAGAAGAGGGAAAAAAAAAAAAAAAAAATCCTGCTAATCAAAATTCCCAGGGAGATTTTGAAGGGGAGAAAAAAAAAAAAAAAAACACGCAGGGAGGAAAGACGTGTGAGGAGAGCACAAATGGGATGGCGGGATGTCTCCCAGGCAGCCATCCATCTGTCCATCCATCCGCCAGCCGAGCGAGAGCAGCCGCCGCCGCGCTCCGCTCCCCGCGGCACCTGCGCGCTCACACCGCGCCCGTGCGCGCCCCCGCGGGGGATGCGCGGCCCCGCCGGGGGTTTAGGGAGGGGACACGCGCAAAGTTGTCCCCGCTCTGCCCGCGTCAAGGTGCGGGGGATTCGCGCTCCGCTGGACGCGCTCAGCGCCGCCCGCCCCGCTCCTGCTGCCGCCTCTCCTCCCTCCCATCTCCCTGCCTTCCCCAGGGCTGGGTTAGCGAAGGACAGACGGACGCTGCTGGCTCTGGGCTTTCAGAGGGCAAACCCTCCCCAGGAACCCCGCTCACGGCCCCTGGCTCTCTGCTGCTCTCCCCAAGCTGGCACCGCTCACCCCAGGCCATAGGTGTGGACACATCGCCTCCCATCTCTCACTTCCCCTTCTCTCCTTTTTTCCCTCCTGACCTGGTACAGATTTCATCTGAGATTTTCCAAGACCTTTAATTATTCTATTAATGTGCGCCCGTAAATCTTCCAGAGCAGCATTTCATTAGGCAAACAGCAATATACAGTCCAGGGATGTAAACACAGGCACCAGGGGCTAGAGAGGGAGTGAATTACACGCTGAAGACATAGCAAAAGCTAAATCAGAATTGGTCAGTCTTGTTTTCCAAAACAAGTATTCTATGATTTCTTAAATTTTTGTTTTAATTTAAAAACAAGTTCCCTGGGAGCAACTTGTGTCAGTAGATCACCAGGTTACTAGAGCAAGCCCCAGTTTACAGCACTGTAACATGTTTCTCCTGTGAGCCCTTTACAAGCTTGCACTCAGAATAGACAGGGAAAACAAAATAAAAAGTTCACAAGCATCTTAACTACTGATGGTTTATTGCCATATCATTTGCATATTTCAGCAAATGAAAAGCAGGTGTTTGGGGTTTTTTTTCTCCTTGGCAAATTTGGAATCACAAAATGGCACCCTGAGGGATGGGAGACAAAATATGGGTCCATCCAACAAGGGCAGGAAACACCTCCTGGTTCACTTGGGTGATCACACATATGCTATACAGGCAGTGGGATTTATAACTTGTTTTATCCCTCACAAGGTGAATGGGAGAGGTTATCAGGGATGTGCAGGCAGATGGGTGTGGAAAAATTTCAAGGGGAAGTATGAGACTCAAAACAGGTCCTAAGTATGGATGCAGAGGAGGCAGAGACACGGGGGGAAGGCAAGAGATGCAGTGAGGTCTTCCTAGGCAAAGTAGAAGGGTGGGAAGAAACAGAAGCAAAGGGTAAATTCTAGGGCTTCCTCAACTGAGAAATATGTCCTTGTGAAGGACATTTCACACACAATTTTCCAGCGAGGAAATCAAAATCACTTCCCAGCAATTGCATATGGCTGAATTTTGAGGTGTGAAGGTGAAGGGCATTAAACTCTCTTAAATCTGTTTTCTCCAACAAAAGAAGGAAAAATCCCTCTAAAAATCAAGGATTAATGTAAGGCTGAGTCCAGGAAAGATGCTTCACAATTCTTGTGTGAGACACACATTTACAGTAAAAGCTAAATACCACACCTGAGAAATTGGTGCAAGTGGAAAGAATAGTTTTATTCCTTAATGGCCATGTTGGATGCAGGGCCATCTGGAAATCCTGTAGATATTCCAAAGACAGCACCTGTTTGTCAAACATGATGCAGTTTTGAAGTCCTCAGGTACTGTGACCAACAGGGTTCCAACTCAGAATGCTTTTCCCAAAGTCCAATACATGAAAATATTTGGTGTGTTTCTGTTTCCAAATTAAGCAAGACATTGATTTATCCTCTGGAGTAATGTTTGTGACTTCGGAATATGCAATCTCACCTTTAGTTGCTGAATGGTTACAACAGCAAGGGCAGATGCTCCCATCTGCCGTGTGGCACTGGGTGGAGCAGAATAAGCCCCAAAAATGGGTTGGCAGAGGCAGCACCTCTACTACACCTCTGGGGGTCTCTGGGAAAGGCAGCCCCCTCCCCACATGTACACCACAAACATAGATGGGCACATTTTTCCACACGCACAGGTGGAGCCATGGATGTTGTGAGGAGAGAGGACCTCCAGAGAGGAAGGACAGAGCTGGGAGCAGCTGTTCCATACAGCACAATTACTCCTGCAGCATGGGATTTTCAGCTGGGAATATGTGCAGTTGTTTTAGCTTGGGAAAATCAGCCATCAGCCCTTCACCTTCAGTCCCAGCTCTGGCAGCAGGAGAGGCCCTGCACTGGGGCAGACACAGGGGACAGGAGGGCAGGGGTAGGGGAGAGCTCTGTGTGTCAGGAAGGTAAGTCAGACACATTTCTGGAGTGATGGTTAATTTGGCATTCCCAGCTTGAGAGGCAGATTTAACCTTCTGGCCAATAAATTATCCACATAATCTCCACCACTGCAATGCCTGAATTCCTTAAGAGCTTTAAATTGGGCATCCAGATGATCAAGTTCACAAAGTCTTTGTGTAAGGCTGGCAGCTTCAGGCTCGCTCAGGTTCTGCAAGGTGTGGAAACTCGAATGTAACACGGCCTCACATATCGGTTCTACCTTTCAGAATGAGGGTGATTTGTCAGGATTAGCCTCAGGGGTATTTCTAATACCTTCCCTTTACTTGCAGTGATTAAACAGGATTGAAAACATATTCCAGTCTCTTCTCACTCCTACATCTTTTGCTGGGGATTTATATGGAAGGGAAGATGCTGTAAGGCAGCAAGTACCTAATACATCTCCCAAGGACAACATAAAGTCACTTTATTAATACAAGTTTACCCTTTCCCAGCTTGTAATAGTAGTTTGTTACTACGTGGGTCTTGCCACATTAACACTCAACCAGAACCACCCCACCAAAATTTATGAAGAATAATGGAAAATAATTCTATGGTTTACTGACCAAAAGTAAAAAAGAGAGGACTTCCACACTTAATGTAATCATTTATGCTTCTATGAGACAGAGGAAATGAAGGTGCCCTAAACATGACAAACAGAAAATGATATGTACAGAAACAGGGAAAGAGAACTGCATAATAAAGCTGTCTTTTGTGACTGTCCAAGGGAGACTGAAAAGGCTGAAAATGAATTGCAGAAAGGATGACTTTGAAAAGGAATTGTCAGCTTGCTTAGTTCCAAAATTCACATCTTCATCCACAACCTTTAGACAGAAAGCAAAGTGCAGATCTCCAGGAGTTTTGAGGTAGGGGTTAAGACCTTTATGGGGTTTTTTTTTTTTTGATTAATTACTTTTTCACTATGTGATTGTAGCTTAAAGTTTCATAACAGCAGGAGTTACATTACTAAGGTACATATAAGTATTCATATTAAATATCAATAAGTTATTGGCAAACATATTAAAAGGAGTGCAACTTCATACTCTTTGAACTCTAGGCTCGAAAATGGTTTGATTTTCAAGGGTTCTGGGCAGCTGAAGGCTTCCTGACAGTAAAGTGTGGAAAAGGGAGGGACAGCTTAGCTCAGAAACAATGCCCAACAGTTTCTTGAAGTGCTTAAATTTCAGTTTTCATTTTCTCTTTTTTTCTTTTGACTATAAACATTTATTTCACCTTCTTTGAATAATCCATACTAACCTCTAAAACAAATCTTATAATGATTCTGGTAGAAGCAGGTGTGATTCCAAAGAAATACCATGTTTTTTTACCTTCAATGGAATCAAAGATCCAGCAAGAGTAATAGAATGGATGAAATACTCAGGTGCTAAAATTTCAAGAAATTTATATGTTACTAGAGTAGAAAACTAAAAATCTTTTTTGAATTATTTTAATCCATGCTGAGATTATTTTTAATATCAAAGCAGATATTGTCAAGAGTTACATTAACCTCTTGAGCAACCTTACATGGAACTTCAAATAGCCATTGAAATACTGTTCTGCCAATATAATGGAATACATTGGGCATACTATAAAAAGATATTTCTGTATTTAGTGGCCACTGTTTTAACAGTGAGAGAACATTTTCTTCCTTCTGTAGGTGTGAAGGGGCCTTTACTGAATACTAGGAAAATAAAAAATGGAAGCATTAAAATAAAGAAATTGCAAGTATTCTAGTGCTGAGATCCTGGGGCTTCCTGAGCTGATTTGTCTTTTTTACCTTAATTCACTGATTTAGTAATTGGTCTTATTTCCCACATAAATATTAGGGTTCAAAGTGGACACATTCACGTATGAGATACAACTCTTAAGATTCATGCAACCCATAATCATATTAACCAATAATATTGTCTTTAGGTCGATTTTTGTGTCACAAAGTTAAATTTCCATCTGAAATTTTAGGTACAGTAAGGGAAAGAAAAGGAAAAGGCTTCTTGTGGGCCCGATTTGCCTCCTATGTAATCAGGACTCTGCAGTCTCCCACTACAGGTTTCAGGCATTGAATCCAGATATCCAGAAACAAACCTCACAGATTAATATTTTGCCAGCAAGGCAAATAGACACTTCAGGGGATTTTTAAAGCTGATAATTTTGACCCAGTTTCCATCACGATTGCAGGCACCTCTGTACCCAGACACAGCTTCCTGAGTAGTCCCAGTAAGCACTAAACAATCAAAATATCAAAATAAGACCCTAGGTTTTTACAGTTCTATTTTAATACATTTAGACTTGGTGAAACAGTTAAATATGTTCTCATCTGACAAATCTCTATGAGCACAGCTTGATGCCATGAGTGTTCAAGCAGGGGGCATGAGCCCATGAGGTGTTGGTGATTTCCCCATCTGGTTCTCACAAAGGACTCAAGTTTGTTAATAAACAAACTTAAATCAAGGCCAAATTTGATCTCACTCAAAATAAATCCTCTTTTGCATGATGATTTTTAAATCACATATCTTAAAACTCTAACTGGCCAGTAGCTAAGCTGTGTCCCCTTCTTCATTAATGATGCAAGAGTTCAGCTGCCCATCAGTGACTATAACATGGAATAAAGATATTCCAAAACCACTCAAGAACTCGTGGATAGAAAACCTTGGTTTTCTACATCTGCATGTCTTGTCACATATCCAAACTCTATCTAGAATTAAGCACATGGGTAAATCATACAGATGTAAGTAAATCTCAATCAATGATAATACCCCAGACACAAATTTGATGTAATTTCTACGGAGGTAGTTTTTGAGGACTCTAAGTTACATCTAATTGTGGTTATTGAAATATCTTAATATTCTCCTGCAATAAAGTAGTGCTATCACTTAAAAAAAAAAAAAATATAGGTGACAGTTAAAATTCAGTCACCATGATAGGAAAGTGATGAAGCCACAGTAATTATGCAACCAGTTTTAAAGATCACCAGTAGGGCTTGTATGTAGCACACAACAGAGCACTCAAAACCAAAGCATGAAATAACTACCAGAGTTGAAAATATTATCCAACACTCTTTTCCCACTTTTTTGGTTGTCAAAAGTCTGATTTCCATATCTGAGACTACGAGGTCTACTGGATGTAAAGGAGTCGTGATTATCCTTAAAGTGCATCTGACATCACTATTAATGCTTTAAACTTGCTACCAGTGCATTTTTGCAGTTTCATCCTTTTAGCAGAACTGACACATATAAAAGCTTTGAAAACTCCCAACTATTAATCTCCAAAAGCATATGTGTAGTGATTACTTAACCAATGGGATGGCTTTTTTTCAGTTCCTCTACAAGTTGGCTCAGCAACAGTACAATATTAATAATGCTTGAGCTTATACTTTTACAACCTGTTCTCCATTTCTCCCATCTGTCGATAGACTAAAATTATGTTTACAGAATCACTCACTTTCTAACCTTTTTTTAATTCATCCAAGACAACTCACAGACATTTTTTCCCCTACAGTGACTACAAAACTTGAGGCTGAGCTCAGTTTTCAGAGCTGTTGATATGATTGTGAAGTAGCTCCATCGATTTGAAGTGTTATTTGGGTTTCATTCTGTAACAAATGAGAATAGTATTTTCCTCTCATTACTATTCCAATTAAATATACACCTTTAGTTTAGTCCCCAAACTTTCTCACCAAACCACAGCTTGAGGCAACCATAGGGTCTATTAGAACATTAGTAGGTACAGTTGCATAAAAACTTGCAATATTTGATGGGGGAAAGCACAGCCAGTGGTGACCTGCATTGCCAACCTGAGTCCTCTGGGTTTCTCAAGTGGAAGAACAATAAATAATTACAGTGCTGAGTGCTACACACCAATTTTGCACAATCAGCCAGTTTCAGTGCCATATCACCCTCCCAAACATTGAGTCTCTAAGGTTCCAGACAGGAAGTTTTGCACTGAAATAACCCTAATGAGGGTTAACCCATCTATTTTACACATTGATATTTTTGGATAGTCAGAATCATGGAAGTGGAGAAGTCCATTCTCCTCAAGACCCTACACCCTGAATGCAGCAGGGGGGATGTTTTCATACAAAAATTGAGTCTTCACAAAACAGCTCTTGGAGCTACAACTTAGGCCACTGTTTCCACTCCCATTCAATAGACTTTCCATAGTAATAGTGGTTTAAAATTTGATCCAGGACCTCAAGGTTTGGCCCCAAATCAAAGTGTACACAGATGACTTCATTTACCACTATGTTTTTATGCCATATTTAATGTCAACCGTCTAACAGTGCATTGGATTTTGTTTCTAGGATTTATTAATTTTTATCTAATGAACAATTTCACAAGGCAATTTAGATGATTACAAGTGTGAAATGTTTGCAATGAGGACCAGATCTTGCCAGCCTCGCTTGCCTGTAGTGCCACTTACATCAAAAGTAATTGAAAACAATTGTACATGAGGAACACCAAAACAAACAAGTTAAAACAGTCTCCATAAGCAAAGGAAGCAGAGTGGGTATTTCAGGCAATCCTGAGCCATGTGTTGCCTCCAAACAGGCAAGTAGAGCTGAACTGACTGGATAGATGGATTTACAGGAACAAGAATGGCACGTTGATGTGAAGATCACACCTTGGGGTAAGAGCTGCCAGTGTGTTGATTTGTCCTCAACAGATTGTCCCTATGACAAACTCCCCTCTGATCACAGTAGGAACAGAATGAGGTCAAAGTTAGACATCCTAAAATCTCAACATGTCCCTTCAAAAAATTTGAAAACTAAAGCAAGGGAATATCTTTTTAGTTACATTCCATAATGAACCAAACAGTGGATTATTTACCATCTGCTGAGTAATGTTTGTTGGGGTTTTATTATTATTTTTTTTTTTTTGATAGTAGGATGTTGCTTTCTCCTTCTGATCTTGGAATTCTACTACAAAGCTGCCCATTTACAATTAATTACATTTTTGAGATATTTTTTGCTTAGGTGGCTGGAATCTTCCCAGCACCAGTGTCCAAAAAACAATTACCAGCATCCTGTTCAGTTTGCTTCCAACTATCCTTCACCCTCTACCCAGCAATGATTATATTTCTTCTCTGTGTTTCAGAAAACAGAGATTGCCATAAAATTAACTTGACGTGATTCAAAAGGAAATGCAAAGCATTTTAAAAGGAGTCAGAGAGAGAGAGCTGCAATTGTGAGCTGAGGATGGGGAAGACTTGTGCTTTCAGCCAGGGGAAACTTCATCACAAATTAAGTTTTGTTTTCTTTACTTGCTGCAGCACACTGACAGCTTTGACAGACATATGGGTTGTTTAGAATCATAAAGGCTTTTTAATTTAAAGTGCTTCAGGAATATATCTAGCTGCAGTATATGACGTAGGCAATTTTTATTTAGCTGTATTCTGCTAAATGTAGTTTGTAATTGGAACACCTTTCAGCCCAGGCATAGGAAAATCTGTTTCACTCTCCTGCATTGCTGAGCTGCTCTTGCAGCAAGGTCCTACCTCAGCCATGCAGTCAAACACCACACACATTATTCTCATTTATTTTTATGGGAGCTGGAGGATACTTGAAGCTGTCACATCCCTGAGCAGACAACCAAAACCACAAGGTTTTTATGTCACTTGAGCCTTCCTTCAAGAAGAGAGAATGGATGAGGCCACTCTGAGCTGTTGATTTTCAGGTTTTGTCTTGTTGCAAGGGTGTGGTTTAAGGCCTTTATGATGCTGTAAGATTCTTTAAAACATCAAATTTTGTCATCAAGGAGCTGGTGTTGTACTTGTTACCCACATTACATCTTTTGCTTAATTTTAAAAAGTGTGGTTTTGGTTCTTAGGTTTTTTTGGGGTTTTTTTAATGTCAGATCTGAATGCTTTGAGATAGAACCTGATTTCAATTACATTGTATAAGACCCAGAATAAAGCCATTTGTGCTTTTGTGGAATTCTACTACAGGACTCAAACATGGCTGAGTTGAGGCTGTGGCTGATCATGGCACCTTCAAAACAAATGGTGCTTTCTGGCTCCTGCATTAGTCAATGCCATAAAGACATTGCAGCTCCAAACTCAGTTCAGGATGCAGAAACCACCTCATGTTTCAAATAAGAAATGGGAAAACACAAGGCTCATAAAGAGCTAAGTACTGATAACTAAACCAGAACAGAGCCTAGGTTTACTTTGCCCAAGCCTTATGGGTTCTACCAGTAAGATATAACATGCAAATTAAGTAATTCCCAAAGACAACCAAATGTAAATAATGAACCCAACCATCCTAACTAACAATCCCTTATTACTGTGTGGTGTGGCAGGTCTTGTAAGATATCCTGGCACTGTTAGTGCTCGCAGAGTTTTTACATCCTCACCATTAACAGCTTTGATTTAAGAGCTCACACAGTACATCCTCTAAAGGGTCAACCAGAAGTTTCTCCTCGAGCTATTGTGTTCTCTGGAAAAATCCCTTTGAGAGCTGGTGCTACCTGGTACAGGGTGAAGGAACACCTGCCATGTACAGACCTCAGCATCAAAGACTTTGTTGTCAGTGAATTAACACTGCATTAGGAAGGAGGGACATGAAAGACAGAAAAGGCTCATCTATAAGAACATGGGACCCAGCAGAGACAGGACAGATTAAAAAGGAACTCTGAGAATCAAACAAAAGTTACACTCTGACTTTTCTTTGAAAATTTAAAAATATCTTCTGCATGAACAATTCTCCTGGGTATCAGCTTCAGAAGTAACTTAAAGAAAATTCCCATGTCATTTGTGGTTGATGTAATGTAAGAATCCTTTCTTACAGTCTTTCAGTGAAATACAGTGGAAAAAACTGGACTCCCACTCACAGACAGATTTTTTTTTCCTTTTTGCACACTTGTCAAAGAATATGTCTTTTCCCCTTCAAATAGCAAGAACCTATTCACAGAAATTCTGTGAAGAGAGCCTCCATTTCTCCTTCAGTGGAACATGGGCAATGTCAGGAGTGTTTCAAAAGACTTATTAATAAACTAGTTATAAAGAGTATGTTTGGATAAACACAGTAAAATCACAAATATTAATTCTGTAAGAATTGGGGGGGGGGGGGGGGGGGGGGGGTGTGTTACACCCCACTAGGTATTTTCCCAGCACTTGATTATTTTATTTTCTCCCCCATTAACAAAGCTGCATAGACTGGCCTTGTAATTCTGGGTTTTAATTCAAAGGCAAAAGACCAGATGATCCTGGCAAGCTTCTGCAGTGCCTCTGAGCTCATTCATTCCCTGGATTGTGCTGCAGATTATTTTATTTTTAAAAAATTTGTGATAAAACACCCAACAAGTACTTCTGCCAGGGCATGGTTCACATTTTTCTCCTTAAGAAACCTTTGTATACATCTGAGCTCTGCTAACTCAGAAAGATAGCCTGCTGTTTTCACTCAGCCAAAAATTGCTGAACGTCAGAGATACAGCAGGAAGAACATTTTGCTGCTTCTGTCACTCCCAACAAAATCTCTAACATTTTGTTTTATTTAATGGCTTCACTTTTCATAAGATGATTCAAACCCCTATAGGGGACTTACATTAGTCTGCTGACATTTTTCTGCTGGTATAATTATTATGTCCTTCTACAGTCTGCTTTTCATCTAAGCAGAGTTTCTCCCTGGCACAGAAGAGTTTAGTTAAAGACCTCAAAGTAGAGAACTAAAGAAGCCAGAATAGCTCTTCAGCATAAGGTAAGGTGGAGGGCAACTTATTTGGTATAACTGTGCATGTGCTGGGATGCCTGGCAGCAAATAGCAGATGGACACAATGCAACTGAGAAGAATGAATATTCCTGCACTAAAAAGAAAATATTGGGGGTGATGGGAAAGGCATGTTTACCTCTCCTTTACACTCCACCAGGCAAAACATGTTGCATGTTTCATCCACTTAGACTATAGCAGGAATGGGGATTTCTGACACAGTACATACTGTAATATATATATAAATAAATATAGCTATAAATCACTCCATTAATGATAAATCATAATGTGGTTACTCCATGCAAAGGCCAACACTTAGAGTTTTTTATGCAAAACAAAGAAGTTTTTTTAAGAAAGAAATAGACCCTACTGGGGTCCAAGAGTCTTATATAATTCCAAAATATGGATGTACTGCTAAATACTTGGTGTCTGAGCTTTGGTGTTTTTAAGGATAATCACATCTCAACTCAGCTGCACTTTTAAGCCAAAGTTACAGCTGGCCCCTCAAACACGCCTTGTTGCTAAGCAGGTGCAGATCTGAAATCAGAATAGAGCACTTGGGATATAAAGAAAGCAAATCCACCTCCTCAGATTTAAAGACAATATTGCCTTGGTAACAGGTAACACATGTGCAGTACGTGGTTAATTACGGCTTCCAGTTATAACAGCGACAAAACAGAAATGAAAATGAGAAGCACTGTAGTAAAATATAGACAGCCCTTAATAGTCAGGTAGCTTAAAACACTCTAGTATACACCATGAAGCAGTTGAAGAGACAACTGTGCAGGTCAGGTGGAAACAATGAACACAAGTCTGGAAAACATGGTTAATT
This sequence comes from Certhia americana, assembly GCA_018697195.1. Classification (NCBI taxonomy): domain Eukaryota; kingdom Metazoa; phylum Chordata; class Aves; order Passeriformes; family Certhiidae; genus Certhia; species Certhia americana. Next base: position 8,458,869 of record CM031865.1, on the reverse strand, counting down.
CTCAATAGGACAAGAAAGGACTCAGAGAGCTCATGCCCTGCTCACTGGTGAGTGAGGAGTAACGGGGTGAGAAGATGAAGTTATATGAAGCTGTTTTAAAGGAAGAGTGCAACTGCATCCACAGTTTTGAAATTCTCCATTGCCATTATGTACAAAGCTGAAATGGAGACACGAACTGTAGGTAAATTATCTTTTGCCTTCCTTCCCCACCAAGTGACTCTGACCTCACCTGCCCCTTTTAGAAAAAGCACGAAATGTGAGCACATTATGGAGCTGGGAGAACTGAAACAGAGTCCTTTTAGCACAATAAGCAACCACTTTGACAGCAAGAAGTGGAATATGAAAACAATCACATAAATAGCAGTAGATGAAACAGACCCAGTTTACAGAGTGGAACATGCAGCTCACTAAAACCAAAGGTTGAAGAAGAGGCCAGTGAGTAATACATAAGTGTTAAAATCTGAATAATACTGCAATAAAAGCATTTGAAAATCTAAAAGCATGTATAACCTAAAGAAAGGAGGAGTATCTGTCTCTACTGGTCACATTGATGTATATTAGGTTCCCATTATAATCATAGCAAACACATTTCTGACTCTCAATTAGTTAACAAGTAAATAACTTTTTAAAGCCTCCTCTGACTGGCGAGGAAGTTTTGAAATAGAAAATATTTCCATTGTTGATGTCTACCCCAAACCAGACGAGGTGGATTAATCTTTTTAAGAAGTTTTTCATTACAGAAAACGATGCATTTCCCTGTTCAGGGATATTTGTGTTTGGATACTGAGTTGGCACCTGGGACCAGTGGCACACAGCTATGGACCAAAGGGATCTTCTTGTATGTAAAGGGCATACAGCACCAGGAACAGCACAGTCACCTGACACACGTTCACAGCTAAGTGTTCTAACCCAGCTTGGGGGATGACTACTAAAGTCAAAGCAAAGCAGGCTCACAGTATATAAAGTCAAGCTGCTTTTGTTCTGATATATTCCATTACATGCCTTAATTCTTGCAGATTTTGACTCAGTGCTTTTGTTACTCTCTAAAAGGGATGATGAGTACTTGCCAGAGCCTCAGAAATCTGCCCAGGATTCTTCAGGTTTTTGCAGAGGTCTCTGGTAGCCTGTGATAGAAGGCATGACCCATAATTCTGGGGTTAAGTTAAAGTTGACCCAGTAGCCTACAGATGAAAGAGGATCAATCTATCCAGTCACACATCTTTTAAGACAGCCAGCAGGTTTTGGATGTTTCCAGAGCCACAGAGATAAAATGTCAGCCTTATTCTCTTACTCTGAACTATTTATATAACTCTATAGCAGAGCTTTTCAGTAGATGCAGAAATCTAGTTATTGATCACTTGTAATGCTTAATTCAATTCTGAGAGGAAATGGCCTACATTTCATAGATGCATTTCATTAAAAGGCTATTTACTCATTTTGCATTTTGTAAATGCTTTAGCAGAGATATCACTGCCAGCTCACAGGATAGTATGATGAATTGGAAGATTTGTTACCAGTCTCCAACAAAATGTGAGGAAAATTATGTTAGTACACTATGATCTCCTAAGGTAATACAATCACAGAAAAATGGGGAAAGAGTGGGCCAAGAAGGTTCACCATATGCATCTCCTTGCCTTAAGGAAGGCTCAAATAAACTTACACTGCATCAGATAAATATTTGTCTAATCAAAAATCTCTGACACTTTACAGACCACCTCAGAAAAATCTGCATCATTAGACAGTTTGCAGACTATTTTTTTTATCTAGTCTGAATCTTTTTTGCTGCAGCAATGCTCCTAGCAATCTACCCTATCACCTGGAACACAGAAAACAGCTTATCTTTCCTACAAGATCCTTAAAGTTTTCAGAAACTGCGTATTCCTCCATCAACCTTCCCTTCCTCCATCCTTTAAGCTCTGGTTTGTGGCAATCAGTCAGTCATCATACATCTTGTTCTTGAGGCTCTGATCACTCCTGTGGCTGCTCTGTATCCTGCTCCAAGTGCACTACCCAAAATTAAACAGTAGATATCGAGCCAAGCTTTTACCAGGGGCTTGTACCTGTAAGAGTTAACTGTAAATCTTGCACATCAAAGCCTTGCCTTGCTCATTTCATGACCCAACATAACTCCTACCTCTGTCTTTGGAGACAAGTTGTCCCCCATTTTGAAGTGAACTTTTGCTAAGGTCTCTGAGTGCATTAATACAGCTGGTCTTGCACTCCATTAAGCACAGCTCCAGCATTTCCCTGCCTGCCTTGTGAGAATGCCATAAAACCAGGCTAGCCTCAGCAAAGCCCTGTCAATCTATAACACCTACAGCTTCTTGCCTGTCCACAAAAGAAGCTGCTCAGTTGTAAAAGAAAATTAGGCTCATTCGATGTGATGTGCTCTCAGTAAACCCACACCAGCAGTTATGTATTTCTCTGCAATGTTAGAGTTACTTCAGAGTACTTTAATTATTTCTTTCCTTTTTTTTTTTTTTGACACTTGAGGCTGAGCTGCATCATTTCTTAAGAAATATATTTGGGTTTTTGTCTGTTTTCTAGTCTGTTTTCATCCACCTTCTGCTAGCTTGTTAGACCCGATGACTAATGGCTCCACATCTCTACAGACCATTTGTCTGCTGTCCTTGATAGAAGCTAAACAGCCCCATCTGATCCAAGAAGTTCTAATATCTTTAATCTTTTCAACTCCTTTTGCCTGTACCCCTCCCTCTTTTTCCCAAGATTGCATCAGCCAAATGATGGAGTTCAAAGTAACACTCTCTTTTTTTACCTGACCTTTCCAAATAAGATTTCTCTCTTTTCTATCAATATTCCAGCATATTTCATCAAGGATCACTACAGTAAGTCAAATACTTGGTAGGTGTTAAAAATTCCGGGAATAGAACTTGTGCAGGTCACTAAATCAGATATTCAGGCACTAACACAGGACATGCTGGAGCAGATGTGGAATGAAAAGGGAGAAGCTGAAAAGGTTTGGCAATTAAAGAAAAAAAAAAAATGCATCTTTAACTTCAGCCAAGAAGAAAACATGCATGAAGTTTCAGACACAACTGAGTACCACAGAATGGAGCCTCCACAGACACATTGCAACATCCAGCTAAGGCCACGCAGTTGTTCAAACTTCTGATCTTTGTTCTGATCTTTGAAAATTTGTTCCAATTTTCTGGGCAAGCCCTCTTTCAAACTCTGCACTGGAAATTTTTGAAATCATTTATGATGAATAACTGCCTATTTAATAGTTTTAATACAGAGACAGTTAGTGAAAATAAATTTGCTTTCAAGTTCTACCCTTCATTCACAAAAGCAACAATAAATATTTTATTCATACACCTATGTTTTTAAGCTTAGCCTGAAGATAATAACGCTTAAGATTCTGACCTACACTTCACAGATTCACACAGGATTAAGGTCCTTTTGTTGCCACATATACCTTCTATATTTTATTGCTTTTCCTATTTTAATAGTGTAGCTGTATAAAGTACCTCGGGACTCTGTAGAAAAACTCTATCAACATTCATGCCATTAAAGGCATTGAGTTACTGTAAAATTTATTTACATTGCTATTATCTCTCTTTAAAAGTTTAAATGAATCACATTTCCAGGTTCAGAGTGAATGGGGCATCAGATCTAGAAAGCTGTGATAGGTCAAGCAGAAGGCCACAGCAGCCACGATTGAGGAATTAATAAAAGAGAACAGGGTGATTTGGAAGGGAGATTTAAAAGTCATCCAGTCCCACCCCCTGCCATGAGCAGGGAACACCTTCCAACACCCAGTTTGCTCCAAGCCCCATCCAGCCTGGCCTTGGACATTTCCAGGGATGTAGCAGCCCCAGCCTCTCTGGCAAACCTGTTCTGGTGTTTCACCATTGTAAAGAATTCCTTTTTACCTAATCTGAAATGGCTCTCCTCAGTTTAAAGCCATTATTCTTGTCCTATAGCAAGATCCTCTTTTTCCCTCCTCTTTCCTTAAAGGGAGAGAACAGCAAGAGGCAGCCTCCCTGCTCAGAGAGAAGTGCTCATGGGTCTATGTAGGGATGTGTTCATTACCTTTGCCTCTTTCATAACCTATGTGCCAAAATATTACAGCATGCAAAGTCTCATAAAATCTGCTACCATCTACATGTTCTGGTTTTCCTGCAATTGGGCTTCTGGGAAAAAAAAAAAAAAAATCGAGGGATTTTATGCTAAATATTACTGCCATCAAGCTGGTGTATAATGGAAAACATCCACCAGCATAACAGGAACCAGCATCAACTTCCCCAGCAAATGACTCTGCACATTACAAGGAGGTCCAAAAATCTTTGCTTTAGATCCTCTGCCCTTAAAGAGAGGGAAGCCTAGATGAAAACTTTTTTCAGACTTCATATGAATGGTGTCATAGCAGCTATGAGGAAGGAAGATTTTATGAAGAAAATAAACTTGCAAGATTGGAGGTCATCTCCTGACAAATGTGTAGGGAGGGGAACTGCCTACAGTTCATGAAACATCGGCACACGTATATCAAAGAGGAAGTTAATTCCATAAATACATTCTAAAGTCACTGCATCTGAACACTTAATTTATTTCTATGCTCAGCCACAATTTATTTATAATCTTTATAAATATGAGACGTTGGGGAAAGCAGGTCAACATAAATTATTATTCAATCTATAACCACATCAAAAAGTAGATTAACATAGATTCTTAGCTTTAGATGTCTTATATATTAGTTACCTCAGCAATTTGATAGCCATGTATTTGTGGGCTATCAACTGTTTTCCCTGAATTTTTTATTTTTAAAGAGAAATGGTAATTGACAAGAGCTTTCCAGAGGAAAGTGCCTCCTTTATAATAGAAATACAAGCATGGGAGATGGAGTCATTAAAGCCAAATTTAATTGTTTGATATCTGCAATCAAAGAAATAAAGCATAGCCTCCAATCCATGGCTGTTTCTGTTACAGTAGCAAAGCCACATTTTTCGATTTGGAAAGGTAATTGTGATACAGCCACTTGCAAGATTTAAAGTCTATTCCCTGCCAAAAGGCCCAATGTTCCTTCCACTGAAGTCTAAGGCAAAACTAAAAAAAGCTGCCATTGTTTCTCTACAGTCTCTTTATCCATGGCACAAGAGATGAAAGAAACAAGAAAAAACACCCCACCTTTTCAATATTTTGTGCTATGACAGATTTTCAAACATTAAACATTATCCATTGCTGCATTTCTAAGGCTCAGTCTTTATTCTATACGTGAAATAATCTCCCCTTAAAACCTGCATCAGAAACAACCTCTACTGACACGCTGTTCCCAAGGACTTTTGTTCCAGAGGGAAAGAAAATGCTGCTAACCATGAACCCAAACTGATTAATACACCATCTCCCCTGATCTGAGCATGCAACTACTGCTCCATGCTTCACAGCAAAAGGCAAAGTTGAAACCATGTCAGGAAGATGTTTTTATTATGTCAGCTCTTGCAGTAATGGGTTTTTCCAGCCAGCAGAAGCCAAGGGAGATAACTTCTTTTCAGGGATACCAGACAAGCATGTGGAATTACTTCTTCATTGGTGAAGTCTTCTCTTTCTCTTTGTTTGGCCAGTTTTCCTGCCTTTTAAATAATCTGCAATTGGAGATAAAGGTCAACAAATTCCCAAGTCCTATGCCCATTTCTCTCCAGCACATTCAGTTCATAACTGTGCAAGGGGTTTCATATGTCCAAAACCCTTGCCTGCTGTTTTCAGCCTTTTCATTCAGGATAATAAAAGTCTTTACTTCTTCCTATAAACCTTGTCTGTCAAGAAATATTGGAAGATGAGAGTCAGAACTTTGACTTGCCGTCCTTCCTTCAGCAGATGATTTATATTCAGGGAGTTCATACATTTTTAATAATATAGTTCAAATGTTAGTCTGAAAGCAGAATAGGTTTTTCCCTTTCTCCTAAGTTTTTTTTCCCTTGTATTTCCTGTCTAGTTTTCAGGAGACAGGAGTTTGCACAGAAATTTGAAATCTCCTTGCGTTGAATTGTCCATGAAGAAATCACTCCTGGAGTCCATTCCACAAACCCCTTAAACCCAGGATCATTCCCAAATAGAGAAAGATGAAGTTTATTTTTATACTAAATGAGTGGCTAATCCTCAAAGAAGGAAGATATGGTCTGGATGGATTTCCTGAAGTCATTAATTATATTTCAGCAGCTTGATACGAAAATTCCAGATATGTCCCCAAGCATTAGTTTTCTTGAGGGAATACAGACTAGAAAGTCCCACTGAAACACAACTTTCTTGACCTCCTGTACTTGGTTTTAAACTTCTGTATGCAAAAAGTACAAAATATGAGAAGAGCTATGAGCTTCTCACAAAGGCATTGACAATAAGGAAAAAAATCTAGTACTGAGGCAAAATCCAGCCTCTACAGCCACTGCAATGTTCAGGATCGTGCTGTTCTTGAGAAAGCCATTTCATGAGGAACTGTGAAATGTTCTAAGACACAAAAGCACATCATAAGATATCCATCTTTTGCTGCTGTTGGAAGAGGTGTTTCACTTCCCCAGCATTGAAGGATTGTTTCAAAATCATTTCCCATTTCTCCATCTTTTCCTTCTTTTTGTTGCCAGCAAAGCCCTGCTATCGTATTTTCAGAGACTGCTTTGAGAAACATGTTCCTTATTGGCCAGACTTTTAAACAAGAAGGAAGATGGCAGAGAAAAGCAGCACTGCTTAAAGCATGGAATGCTACAGAAAGAAATGCACAAGAATTCATCTTCAGCCAATGGAGAAGAAACCTTCCTTTTATTACTAAAAAATTCCTGCATGGAATCCATGATCACTGTTGCTTGGGGCATCATTCTAAAAAATTAAAATAATCTCTCTTTATCTGAAAGAGAATTGGTAGCTCAACAAATAGTTTTCAATGACAACATGCCCACCTAATTCTTTTCTGCATGACTTCTGGCCAATTATTCCATTCTGTCTTTCCACTCAGAGTGAAAGGGAATGCCTCCACAAGATTTTTCACCTGCCAGAGAGCCATTCATGAGGTTTCCTCAGAAGGACAGAATCCATTTTCAGAATAGATTTTGAACAAGAACCTAAACCTTTTTTGGTTTTGGATGGATGGTTATGGATCTCATCTGCATCCATGACTAAAATACTCCACCATCAATTACAAGCCAAACACTTCAATAAGAACACTTAACCATTAATTAATTAATTACTGGTATATAAATACCATCCTTTCAGCACTAGAGAAAGAATAGAAGTACAGAAGCATAAAGATAAATCACACAGCTGACTTGGTAACTTAGGTAAAAATAAAGGATATTCATGTTCTGCTGGTAAACTACCTGAAATGAACTTTAAAAGTGTTTAGGCTTATGAAATTTATGACTTCAAAGGCAAAATATAACAATGCCAAGAAAAGTAAATAAGAGGAACTGACAAAGCTTTTTTACAATTCATATTAGTTCTAGATAATACAAAACCAGATTCATTATGGAGGCTCAGAGAACAAATAGATATAGGTGTCTGTTAGAAGGAATCTTTCTCAGGATTCCTAAACAGACAGGCCACTGAATAAAGATACAAACAAAGAGGTGTGATACACATTCTGTACTGCAATCCATTACAGTTGCATATCTATTTCAGCAACAGACACCAAGACAGAATGGAGAAAAGCACAAACCTACAAATCATGTCAGAATTATTGAATTAATCTGAGAAAATTGGGGGAAATTAAGTAAAACACCCCCAAAACCCTCTTGTTTTGTCCTTTCAGTACCACCACAGTCCATAAGATACAACAGACATCTCCATTTTTATTGTAAACTCTAACACAACAGGTACTACTGCTTTCCATCAGCAAAATAAAGATATGAATTTACAAGCCCCCTGTCCTTACTGTTCAAATCTGACCCTTTTCCTTGTTCAGGAAGGTACACACATGGACTCCTATCCAAACTCTAGTCACAGATCAATTAAAAGCAGTTATATGTCTGTTCTTTGGGGGAGAAAATTAAAATCAACAACAAAAACAAAAACCCCACACTCCTCCCCAAAAATAAAAACAGAACAAAACTAAACAAAAGGAGTTCAAATTATTTAAACACAGGGACCTGGTCCTGGATGGGTTTTTTTAAGTAAAGCTTCTGCTTTACTGTGACATGTGGCTCTTGTACAGCAGCCTGCTCTGTTTATGGCTCAGTTGCAGCCCCATACACCAGCCCAGGAGAGGGAGGACTCACTGTTTCACTGGCAGGAACTGCCCCCAGAAACACGATGCAATCACAATCCCAAGAAACATTGTTCTTCAGAGACACGCTTTTCCCTTCACTTCTACTTTCTGTGGCTGGAAACCATAATTTGTTGTTGCCTTGTATTAGAAGAATTAATTTCTTTCTTGGCACGGAATCAGTTGTTCTGTCCAGAAGGAAGGGAGATGGATTCCTCCCATGCTCTTTACTGAGTACAGCACCAACCTACCCTGAGTCTGGACCTAAGGAAGTCAGAGGATGTACAAACACAAGGTAAAAGGAACCTGCAAGGGCATTTCCTTTCTTTTTCCCTCCCCCAAGTTCTCTGCACTGCAATCACAGCCTTAATTTTTCTTTTTTTTGAAGAGTTAGAAATTAAATCTAATACCAGTTCATCTGCACTGTTCTCACCATCTCATTTGACAGATGTATGTGAAGGAAAGGGAGAAGAAAGAAATGCAACATGCCTATTTTAAAAGTCAATTTTTTTTAGCTTTTTATCAGAATTTATAATCCTTAGAATTAATCCTATATGTATATATATCTAAACACAAAGTGAGAGTTGTGACTTAGCAGCATCCATTCTTCACCTCAGAAATCATGGATAAATTCACATAGCCTGAGTTCCAGCTATTTTCACCCTTGCTGCCACCCATCCACGGGGTTCCCACAACAGCATTCAGCCAGACAATGGAAAATAGTAGTTTAAGTGTCTAACCTTATTTAAATAAAGTTTCACAAATTAAAAAAAAAAAAAAAAAAAGTGGGGAAAAAAAAGAGAGGAAAACAGGTTCTCAAGGTTTTGGTGAAACCAGGAATATCACCTGAATCTCCAGCCCTCCAGTCTGTACTTCTGAACTGTATCTCAGTTTTGTCACACAACCTCCCTCAGTCATACTAAATGCAGAATTTCTTCAAACTAAGACTACACCTTAGGAGCTGTGATGAAGTTTTATTGAATATGATTCAACTTCAATAAGCTTCAGGTTAATGGCTCAATAATTAGCAGCACAAGTCAAGCCTCTGTTTTATGCTGAGTTAAATGCTCCTGATCATACAAAGACAATTCTGCACACTTTTCTTGAGGCAAAACTGTTTGGCATATTTGGTGTTTTAATATTGCTTTAATGTCCTGGTGAGACCAAGAAATTCTATGGTTATGCTAGAGCACCTCATTGTCACTCAAATCTCTCCTTCCTTCAAGAATTTTTGCTGTCTACAGCCTAACTCCTCTGATGCTGTTCCTGAATATCTGTGTGTATCTATCTCCAGAAACATATGAGGAAAAAATAAGATGAGATACTGTTTGCAAGAGACAAGGCTCTGATTTCAGACTAGCTCTCAATTTTAATAGAGATTTGGCTCCACTCCATGTGTTTTAACCACGAAGAACTGTATCTTCCCATTAACATGCACAACAGCTTTTAATGAACATGCAATGGCCAATATGGTACCCAGCTACAAGACTTCTCAGTATTATATTGTGTCCATGACTATTCATTGCTAATGCAGTCCATCTGGGTCCTGGAAGGCAAATGTGACTGACAACAATTGTCTACTACTTTTATCTGAATGGATTTCAAATGAATTTGTGCATGTGAAAATGGCAGGTCATGTCAAAAGGGTCTTTGACAGAGGAATAAATGCTGCACCTATAAATAGACTTTGATCCATGGCAGAGAAAACATCTCCAACAATTTCTTAGTGCAATGACAGTGAAATAATGAGAATTAAATCCAGACTGAGCATCATTCAGTATGTTGTTTTACTCCAAGTACTTAAACAGTTGCTTGTGAACCAATTTATTCATTATCTATTATGGATAGAGTTGGAAGCAGTGAGATAGGTCTGTAAATAATAAGCTGAGTGGGTTTGCTTTCTCTCTCTCTTATATGGCAGGATAACATTTGCTTTCTACTACTCTGATGGAGAAGTTCCAAGACGCAGTGATAAATTGAGCATATAGGTGATAGGGCCTTGGTATTACATGAGCAGCCAGTTTAAAAATTTTTGGAGATACCCCAGCAACACATCCCATCAGAACCTGCTGCTGCCATATCTACATTTGCATAAGCCAGGCTGTCTCACAAACTGCTGCTCTTGTTCCCACAGTTTTCCCAAGCCAAACTCCTTCAATCTGTTGCAGTTTTGAAGGCCAAACCTCTTCAATCTGTTGATGCTGCTTCCAAGTGTGGCTGATGCTCCAGCAGTTGCCCAAGCCAAGCTCTGGAGTAGTCTTCTGCTATTTATTCTTAGCTTGCACAGCTCTGATCCTGGCTAGCTTTAGGCACCTAACAAGAACCCTAAATCATGAGCCTATTCACCTCACACCCCTCTCTATTCAAACAGGAAGGAATGGCCAGCCCTAAAGGTTTATTCAAATCTCAATTTAGTGGAACTAGTGAGGTAACCAAAGAAGCAGGGATGACTAAGATCCCAGGCTCTCCACTAAGCTCCACAAAGGATTGCATGTTTCCTATTGAATTTCATAATCCAAATGGAGAAACCATTCTCTAAGATGCATTTATAATAATTCATTTACTTAATATTTTTATTACTTTTGACATTCTAGTTGTGTCTCTACCATGGGAGGATGAGAGCTCTGTCGCCCAGTGTTCCACACAATCCCTCCTGTATCCTATGGGACAGGTAGGGGTACCATACACCCCTCGTGAATTGCACAGTCACATCTATTCCCTAACAATGCTTTTAATTCAGTGCCATTAACCTCATTCAATGGTTTTGTTTCCTTCCTGACTTGCCTCTATAGAAACAGCAAAGGCAGTACACTAAAATAAGCCTTCCAGCAGCCCTTTTTTTCCTCCATAGTTAAGCAAGACATGGGACAAAGAAGGGTAATGTGTGTTGTACCAGAGCTGGGATGATTTTACAGTGTTTTCCAGTTCTAGATTTAAAACTTCTACAGGCCTAGTGCCTGTGAATGCCTGAAAGCAATGCCTCCAGCCTTGAACTACAAAGGCCTCCCTGGCCTAGTCTGCAGTAAGTTTACATCTGTTAGCATAAGCCATGCAGAAAGAGGCAAATGTCCCTCAGCCAGGATTATATTTTAGAATTGCAGAATTGTCAGGTGAATAAACCACAGTGATTAAACTGACTGCCCATGTCCTCTCCTGCTGCATCTCAGCTTCTGGGGGAGAGGGGCACATGAGTCAGCCAGGGCACAACCGCCACAAAAATTAAACATTTTACCCCTCCATCTTTACTTGCTGGATTCTACATGCAAAATTATTTCATTCTGCATCTTGATAAGCACATGTCACTGTCAAAGAAGGAGTTTTAGCAGGTCATTTATCCCCCACCAGCATGTTCCCATTTCTGTCTGCAGTGTGTTTATTACAGCTGCTGCTTGTGACCCTCGGAGTCGAGCCTTGGTGCTGCTGCTGATTTCACAAGGCTACACAATCAATGTAAGCACCTCAAAACTTAAAACAGGTTATAATTAAAAAGGAATACGTCAATTCATGATGGTCTGCTGAAACATTGGTTACACAGCATGAGAATAATACAAGTAAATTGGCATAGAATCAAAATGAAAATATTCCACCTGAAGTGCTGTGGAGGCTAACAGCAGGTATGGCTTTAATAGAGTCAGTCTCTGTGCTTGTCTTGAAATATATCTCCTATTGCCATTCTTTGTTTTAAGTGTCCAAACCATATGTAGGAACTCAGTAAAGGGTCTGGGCCTTGAACTAAGGTTCTTTTCTTCATTCTCTTTCCTCCCCTTCTCTTAAAACACAATACAGTTATAAATACTGCTACAGATGTGAGAAAACAATAGTATTCTTTGGTTGTAAATGTGTAATGCTTTTTTTTAATCAAACCACCAGACCTAGAATTTTTTATCTTCACGAAACTTTAGAAACAATACTCAACAATGATCAAACCTTATTGTACAGCCCATGAATACTAAGGACAGCAAATAACATTTACTTTGCTTTCATGTTTGAGGTTTTTTTTATAAGAAGTTGTTCTTTGCAAGGTTGCAGTCATCTTCCAGGGTGTAAAAATTTCCTGGTTCTGTAACTTTGTCTGTCATATGCTCCAAGGTACATTTGGGAACCAAGTCTGCAACTCTTTATCTTCTAAATCTGTCACCAGTTGAAAAGAATGACTTCTTAGGAATCTGTTTTTCTTAAATCTGGTTTGCTCTGTTGTACTCATTTTCAAAGTGCACACCTAAGTCTTAAAGTAATTAAAAATATATAAAAACACAAACTTTCTGCTGGAATAAAAAGCTTCCCCAAGTTTTCTTCAGATTTCTGTATCCCATTCAAGTAATATATTGAGTTTTCTGTATGAATAAGCATATCCTGATACAACATTTAATAAATATTCATTTTCATTCACGAAGAACATGTTTAATCCCCTGAAGACTAAATGCACTGTGTAACAGAGAAAGCAGAGCTGATCCTAAGGCATGCAGCACATTAACCTGTACCCACATTCTGAACAGTTAATACTCAGAAAAGCAGTGAGTGCTCCTAAGGACTGGAAGTAGTTTGATGTAAATGCAAAATACATATGTAAAAACACTGCTAGAATAACTACAAATTAATTTATGTTTGGAGGATTAGAATGCTAAACACCATTATTGGTGACAAATGATGTTTTTTCTATTCTCTGAGTGTATTATACATCTCTTGTCAAGTTGTTGCTGAGATACCACGCTATCCAAACACTTATATTGTGATTTATAAAAGAAAACGAAGACTACTGCATATATTATCAGAGATTGTCTACCCACTGCTTTGCTACTTGCACCTATTGTTTACTAGCACAAGCAAGTACTGGGGCTGCCAACATTTCAGGGGCTGTATTTACCCCTAGAGTTAGTAACTCAAATAGTAACAACTGCATGGTTTAATTCTGCATATAAGAGTTGAGTAACTTCAGCACAAGCAGTTTCACTTATTCAAATTATGGGGGTTTTTTAGAAGAAAAACCCAAATGACATCCCTGAAAAATGCTCAAAACACTCAGAAAGTTAATTAGTACAACTGCAATAGAATAGGGATCATACAGCCTCATTAAAAGAGAATATTTTGATCAGAAAAACAACCACCACAAACCAACAGCCATGAAGTTATAAGCAACAAACTGTCAGCCAAGATACCAAAACCAGAAACTTAAAGAAAACCAATGAACCAAAATTTATAAACATCCAAAACAAAACAGAAAACCATCACCAAAGCTTTCCAAGACCCTACTTTGTTCTTTTTAAATTCACACAAGCATTCTAGATGGAAAATACCCCTAAGGCCAACCAAATATATGATCCATTTTGCATCAATCTCAGGAACTGCAGTCACAACACTTATTCTACAGGAGTAATTTGCCATATTTATTACATAGACTTCTGTCCACTATGTTCCTTGTCAATTGAGTTGTAAAGCATGTGAAATTTAACCTAGACAGGAAATGGACATTAGATGTGTCTAAAAAAAGAGAGAATCATTTCTTCACAAGTATCAGCAACACATTGGCACATAATCATTGGTTAAAATTAAAAGGAAGGCAGTTCATAACTTTTAGGAACAAAAATACCTTAAAAAGGAAAACAAACCTAGCAGAGAAAGTACCTGAGCAATATAATCTGCTAACAAGTGATTTTAGTGCCTTGGGCAGACTCAAACAACAAGAGCTGAACTGCTGACTAACCACAATCAATAATACATCAAAAAAGACATGGTAGATCTTTAAAATCCATAGTGCTTATTTGAATGGGGTTTTAGGGTCATGAAAAGCAACATGACCCAAATTGTATTTACTTCTCTCAGAATTAATCTGAAAATTACTTCAATACTTACTGACTTCATCTTTACCGTTTTGCGCCATTAAGAGGGATTGTACAAAAATCACCTTAGATAATTGTATCTTTTGTTGTTATTATACACGCCCTGGCTTTCGGGCTCTTTGCAGGTGTTTTTCATTTTATACTACTGGAGAATCATAGAATGGTTTGTGTTGGAAGGGATCATGTATGCAATGAGCAGAGACATCTTCCTCTAGAGCAGATTGCTCAGAGACCCATCCAACCTGTCCTTGAATGTTTCTGGGGATGGTGCAGCCACAGCTTCTCTGGGCAATCTGTGTCAGTGCCTCACCACCCTCATTCTAATAAATTTCTTTATGTCTGGGCTGAAAGTGTACACTGACAGCTCATGTACAGTTCCTCATCCCACAGCACACACAGGTCCTTCTCTGTGAGGCTCCTCTCAACCCCTCCATCCCCCATCTTTTATTGATACCAGGGATTGCCTCGAGCCAGGTGCAGCACTTTGCCTTTGGCCCTGTTAATCTGTATGAGTTTCACACAGGCCCACTCCTGGAGCTTGCCCAGGTCTCTCTGGATGGCATCCTGTCCCTCAGGTGTGCCAACCACACCACTCAGCTCAGTGCCATCTGCATCTTACTGAGGGCACACTTGATCCCCATCAGTGTCACTGGGGAGGGCACTAAACAGTGCTGGTCCCAGTACAGACCTGAGGCACCACACATCACAAATCTCCATCCAGACACTGAGCACTGAACCCTCTGGATTCAGCCATCCAACCTAACAGTCCTCTCATCAGATTCCTTCTTTCTAATTTAGGTTGTTGTGGGTGCCATGTCAAAGGCCTTAGCAAAGCCCAGACAGATGGCTCCTGTAGCTCTTCCCTTGGCCTTTGGTGTAGTTACTCCATCACAGAAATCCATGGGATCAGGCAGGCAAGACTTGCCCTTGGTGGAGCTGTGCTGGCTGTGTCTAATCATGCTCCCTGTCCTCCATGTGCCTCAGCATAGCTCCCAGAAATACATCCATCAAAAATCACTTAGTTTTGCTGGAATTTTTTTGTCACCATAAAATGACATGGCTTGAATGTTTTCAAATTCGAATCACTAAAATAAGGAGCGTCATGCAAGTCTAAAGGCCTGGTAGCAACTCCTGCTCATCCCCTTGCTCAAGGGCTATTACATTGTAGTCCTTCAAAAAGACAGCAGAGGAGATGAGTCTAAAATGACTGTGTCTGAAAAAAAGAGGAGTTTTGACAGAGTTAAACTCCTTTTAATACACCTGAAAAGTCATGCATCTCTCAAGTCCTAAGTATTCTCTGCTATCATTCACTCCAACAGGAGGCATTAGGACTTAGCAGGATCCAGCTTATAGTTCTAACAGCAAGAGGCATATCAAGAGCATATCACTCTCCATCACCAGGATTTTGAAATGCTGAGCATTTTTTAATACAGCACCCCAGGTGTTTGCTGCTTAAAACATACTCTACATGAGCATCTGCAGATGGCATGTCAACGGGGAGCCATCGAGATTCAAAAACACTAACGTTCTCTTTGGGACCCCTTGCTGGGGCCCTAAACAAAAAAACCCACCCATCACAATAAACATAACACCGGGGGGGGGGGGGGGGGGGTGGTCGGGGGGAAACAGAAAGAAAAATCCCAGTATGAAATGTTCTCATGTCCAGCAAATGCACAACCTGGTCCTGCAGTCCTTGTTAAAGTAAATCATCCCAAAGAAAACACTCAAGAGAGGCGAATCAGGCAGTGTGTTGCACAGGTAATGTTTGCATTGGATAACTCAACCATGAATAATTCAGTCTAAGTGAAGCTCAAGTAAGACCATTACTAACTTTTTTCATGTATGAAGGATTGATTTTCTTTCATAATGAAAGGAGGCTCAGGTTGCAGTGCTCCTAAAGTGAAGATACAGCACATGCTGGTTTTTTGGATGGTGCAGGTAACGTACCTGTTTTACCTCATACCACACTGGAGGGTGGGGATGTGAATCTCTTCCATTGCAGGGTTGCACACTTATGTAATATATAACAAAATCAGCTAAGCATGGTCTAAGAAGGAACATAAGCCGCAAGGAAAAAAAATACACAATTGTTTCTGCTCCTGTAAGCTAATTGTAACATCTAGAGGCTCTAATTCCAGACAGAGGCTAGCCTACAAACAGCACTGATATTACCAAGAGTATCAAATAGTCAATAATTGTTAGTAATTCATACACAGGTTGCACGGCCAGGAGGCACATGATGAATAAATGGCTCAAAAATCAAGATTGCTGTGTGAGCAGAACACGAATTCTATTTGACAGACATATGTAAAGCACTGCCTACAGAAAGGTCTATATTCAGAGATTTACAAGAACACGCACAGAACTACAGTGTATAGATTATGTTGTCTTTCTGAGATAAAGAAATGCAACTACTTTAAGGAAAGCTGGGTTTTGTCAGCTCTAGATAAGGGTCTTCTTGATATAACTGCAAAGTAAGCATCAACAGCAGATTTTGATTCTCATTTGTCACTCAAAAACACTTAGGAAGAAAAACAGCTCAAAGAATATGAAAGATTAAAATAAATTAGGTGCTCGTTTTCCATGATAACTTAACACAGCTATTTAATAGGATGAAAACATTTCAAATCTAGGACTATTACACTCTACTGTGACACTCTAGACAGTAAAAGACATCCTACCCACAGTCATCATCACCACTTAATTTAATAACAATCTAAAATTAAGAGCAATTGACTCTCTAAATACTTGAAGAAGATTATGAGAATGAACCATGATGAAAGAAATCACTTGCATGAAAGCAGTTTTAAAATTCTTCGCATTATTACAGTTCAATTCCAAGAGTTACATCGTGAAAGCTTATCCATGAAGTAATTGTTTATATTTGCAGCTGTCCTGTGGCCACATATTCCTTTTAAAAAGTAATGAAAGCAAGCTATAAATATTTTTTGTCACTGCTTATAAAATTTTGAGTTCTTGCATGTTAAAATGCATAACATTTTAAAAACAGATCAAGATGAACCTGAAATAATTAGACAGTGCACAACAATTGTTGTGAATTAAATTAATTATGCCCTTTAGCCAGCTGTTTTACACAGGATAGTCTCCACCACAGAGAACCACCAGCTTATAAGAACTGTCTTCCCTAATTTCAGCATTATGATTGAAATATGCCATAAAGACTAGATGTGGTTTATGTTTGCATGTAAACACCTAATTGCATGAGAAGTTAATGAGAAGTCTAAAACAAGTACCCAGGTTTTTAAGAGGAAGAATGATACTGTCTCACCAGCTTGTTTCTCACCTTGTTAATGATACTGAAATCCCAATTTTGCCAAGCATGAGGAGATCAAGTTTGATTCAGTCCTAGTAACAAATAACTTACAGAAGTAAAGAAACCAGCAGAGAGATTCCTGTAAGCTTCAATAGGCTTTGGATCAAGCACATGGCAATTTTGCTTTTGTTTTTTCTAATTAAACTTGATTATACCAACCCTCCTACACGGAGCAAACTGCCAGGATGTAGATATGACCTGCAGCGTTATTTAACCTGCTGGGATGGTGTTATTTCATAACCTAAAATTACAGAGTCTGGCAACAGAAGTGGACTATCTACCTGAGTGCACATTGAAAAGGCACTTTTTGTGTTGCATATCATCTAAACTGAATATGCACAGAAATCTTTCAGTCAACTTTGACAGTTCAAATTCTTCTTAACAGTTGTAAAGAAAAAAAGAATGGGTAACATGCCATTTCTCAATCTCTTTCTTATATTTTTCCTGCTATTTCACTATGGGAAACAAACAAAAAATAAATCACAGCCAGAAAGAACAAATTTTTTGACATTTCTTTTCATACCTTACACATAGTTACAGCCTCACTATGTGCTGGGGAATTTTTTTTATGAATGGAAATATATTTGAAACAAAGTACTGGGAAATTTACATTTCATTTTTATTCTATTGCAGGCATAACTGTAATGGTGTGAAACAGACATAAATTAGGTAATATAATAAACACCAGGCAACACACTAAAATACACTTAATTACAATCAGTTAGTACCTGTATTCTCTTTGGCTGCTAAAACAGCAGATATTCTGTCCTGCCTGTATTCTGGGCAAGAATTTTACATCAAAACGTCCTAACAAAACTAAATATTACAACTTCACTTATATGATGTGAATATAACATGTATATTTGCATGTTAATTCAGTGACAAGTTTTTTGTCTCTGAACTGAACAGGATCAATGAGCAGGTTTCTATGAACTTATTGTAAAATTTCTTTATTTCTATTTCAACCACTTCCTGATAAAAAAAATTAAAATACGAGAATTTTGGTTTTGTCATTCAGCTGTTCCTTAAGGTCTATCCCTCCAACTTCAGCAGTGCAATTCAGCATCTCTGCTGCTGAAAGGGGTAGGTCTTGTTCCCCACCTTTCTTCCAGGCTCCCCATGCTCAGCCCACACCTTGCCCAGCACTAGCATAATTTGGTTTTCTCAATTCCATTCACAAATCCAGCATAAAATTATCCATCTTTTTATGAGGGTTTCTTTTTTTTTTTTTTTCTTGGCCTAGTAAGTTAAGCTGGCTCAAGGATAGGTAGAGATAAAAGCTACAGCTGACACCAGCTGTGCTGATAAACCTGGAGAGTAAGGGTGGAAGAATGAGGACAGAGGAGAAAATGGAATCTTCCCTTTGCTCAAGCTCATGCAAAAACATTGAAATGTCACTGACGGAAACCAAGATAAGGAGCATTAAGAAAAATTCCAGCTCAAACCAGACTAAAAGCCAAAGTCAAACACAGGGAGCTTGGAGAGACCAAGACCTGGATCTCCTGAGGGTGGAAAGCATCAGCTGACCCTGGGATAAAGCCAACACCTTTACCCACAGTGGAGCCCCTGAGCTGCTTTGGTTGCTGCTGCTCCATGGCCATAGAAGAGGCAGCAGGTGACAAATTTAGGATGGGAAGAGAAGTTTGAAACGCCACTTCAAATCGTGAAATTGCATTTCGTGCTCTTGATAAGTATTTTTAATTTTAAAACTTAGGTGCATTTTGAAGCTTGCTAAAAAGTACTGTGAACTACCATTTTCAAGGCACATACTGTGTTTTGCTTTGAAAACAAAACAGTTTAGTTTTACAATGTTACAGTGGATGATGAAAAGAGCTGAGGCACTATTTCAATAAGGTGTCTCAAGAAAATAGATATTTTTAAGCAACAGGAAAGCTTCAATATGATAAATACATGTGCATTTGCAAATCCTTCCCTGGAGGACTGGATGGTTTAAAGAAATACCTCAAATTTTATTTTGCCTTTAATTTAATAGTTCAAATCTAGCTTAAGAGTAGAAGCAAACAGCTGTTACTATCTGGTGGCTTCTGGGCAGCCTATGCAAAATGAACCATTAGTTTTAGACCTGTTCCTATTAGATAAACTCTCACTTTGTAAAATCACCTCTGCACCCAAACACATCCATCAGCAACCGCAGTGTCTGGCATATGGAAGCAGTGAAACACAAAAGTTATTATTGATAAATTAGCTGCTTCTTTCCTGTTAGTGCAGGAATGGGGTTGCTGCTGATGAACTATATTGCAGCTATGCATAACATATTCCTAAAGCACTGGTGTTTTGTCTAGGGGCTTCTACTGCCAAGAAACACTCTTTTCCATTATTTCCCAAGGGGCCCAGATCTAAGTGTAGAAGAGAACTTCACAATTAGTCTATTTTCTCATGAGATGCAGCCTAAATTTTTCTTCCTCTTAACTCAATCACATTTTTCCAACTTAAAATCTCTTCTGCTCTACATAATTCTTGCTGCTTCTATTGCCTGAGTCATAGTAGTTACATTTATAACACCATATTCTCCCCCTGTACATCACCAACCAAAATGTTTTTGGAGTTTTATTCCAGGTTTTTTGTTTGTTTGGGATTTCTTTTTAGTATGGTGGGGATTTGGGAGGGGGGGAAGGGGTTGTTTTGTTGTTTTATCCTAACATCACATCTCTCTCAGAGCTCTGTGATTCATTTCCTATTTACTTTCTTATCTTCGCAGACTCCACCACATCACAGAGTGACTCGGGAGGGATGCTGGGGCTCCCTGCAGGATCTGTAACCCCACTGCAGGATGGATTATGGCTTCCACTAAAGGACACCAAACACCAAGCCTAGAGCCAAGACAAACTCCTAGCTTTGCACAACACACCAACCTGCAAGACAAAAGTGCAGCACCAGGAGAAGGAAGGAAGGGAAGAAACAAATTCTCATCACTGTTGTCACGAAACTAGACAATCCACCAAATTTCCCTAGCTTGAGAGGAAAACCAGGCCCACGGCCTGGCCCATGGTTCCTTATTTTTCTTACAACATTGCTTCATTACAACTGTGTTTCAGTAGTTTCTGAAGGCACTGCAAAAACAGAACTGCACTTTCCACCACATTCTATGCACCATCTTCGAGCACCCAAGACATGAGGAGTCCTCCTGAAACCTCCAAGACCATAATTCCTCCCCATCCATCTCCCTCAGGCACGACACCAAAAAAAAAATTAGCTCCGACCCTGATCTTGGAGGTGATCTCCAAAGGTTTTGCTGAAAATTAAAAGCTTGTTTGAGATCCCTTAGGAAGATAAAAGTACACAGCTTGGCTAAAATGGAATTACTGCAGTATTAAAGAGAGATGTGAGGGACAGACTACCAATTACTTTCACCTTCATCCAGGACACAGAGCTGTGGAAAAAGCAAGAGGTGAGCCCTCAGCTCCCCTCATTTCAGGAGCAGCCTGGAACCTGCCCAGTCCCCATGTACCAGCCTCATGGCAGAGGTGCTGGTTCACACCCCAACAACGGGGAGCAGAGGGGAATCATTCCTGCCCCACCAGTCATGGCCCTACAAAGCTCAGCATGGTCTGCAGGCCCCAGCAGCAGCCCTCCCATTCCTCCTGCTTCTCTGCCTCAGACTCTGAGCACAAGCCAGCAGAAACCAGCATCACCTCAGCATCACACAGCTGTGAAGGAGGTTTGGTGGGATGGGCCTCCAACATCCCCCAACAGATGATTCTCATGGGCAGGATGTGCCTCCAAGACACACTGTCCCTAATTCATCCCCTCTGGAACTCTCAAAAATTATTGCCTGAAGACTTGACTTTTCCCTGCTTGCCTTGAAGGAACTTTGGAACACAGTCAGATCCCATCCGACCCACATCTGGAGTCTCTTCCTTCATTTCCCTCAGTTTTGCTTTTTTCTTCCCCTTTTCACTTTTTAAATTTAACCTGACTCAACAATTTACAACATTCTTCACAGCTTTGCACCTTGTGGAGCCCCATCTGTGCATGCAAAAAGCTTCCAAATCCAAATGTTAGTGCTCTGGATTGTGGTTTAACTGCTGGAGTTTGAAGATTTGTGTTTCAGGGGAAAGGGAAGCTTTCCACAGCAGGGGAAACAAACCTTCTCTGAGCACTCTGGTTTCTTGTTCTTAACTATGAGATCTGATGGAAGGAAGGACATCTGCAAGAGGGTAATATAGACAGTGCAGTGGAAAGGCAATGGGAAAATGCTGCTGAAGAAGGAATTAGAACAGCAACACTTGAGTTTAGCTGTTCACCATCATTAACACAGCATGGGGCCACAAAAAGAACCATTCAGACCCTGTCTTGCAACAAATGGGAACTCAATATCCTTGTTATCACAGGCTGCTGTGGCCGCATCACCCAGCTCTCTGCCTTTTGTCCTGTGCCCAAGGCATTATGGATCATGCACCATTCACAGGTGTGGCAGCATCCTGAAATCTGTTTTGTGCAGATGCAAAGTCACCTATAACTCTGAGTCGCCTTGCACCACCAGGTTCCCCATCTTTGGTTTTTTTCAGCTGTGAAACAGCTATAACTTAAAGAGAAGTTTGAATTGAAGAAAACAAATATTTCTGAGTAAGAGATGAAAAAGAGAAAAACCTATAAAGTTCAAGCCTATATCATCAATCAGAAACATTGATGTGGGGTGGAAGCTCACTGCACAGAGGTTTCAACAGCCTTAGTCTGGAGCTGTACTTCAGTGGTGTGCAAGGAACAACCAGAGCAAACCCCAACCCTCCATCTCCTCCAGCACTGCTGCTCCAAGAGAGTGTCAAACACTTCTCTCAGACACAGAGGCTGATACCCTGGGAGAGTGAATGGCTTTGAAAGTGCCAAGCACCCCTTCAGCACAGCCCAAAGCAGCACACACATAGGGCAGAAACCATCGTCCCCACAATAATGTTCTGCAGAAGGGAATTAAGGGAGTCAATGCTGTCAGCAGTTTTTTTTCCTCACTTAGGATGAAAGAATGAAAATCTGGATTAGTTGCATGATCAGCTGTTGTGTTTTCTTTTAAAAATTCCCTACAAACTGTGTGGAAGGGAGCCAGACATCAGCTTCAGCAATTCAAACTTGATATACTTAGGAAAACTGTACGTGCTTTCCTAATGAATATTTCCCCTGAGTCAGGGGAGCATAAGGAAATCTGAGAATTGCAGAGAATGAGGAGAAATGAATCTATAGAGTAAGCTGTAATTGTTCCAGGCTTCATGTGCTAGAGACAGTAAAGGTGTCTGTACCACTGTTTCCCTTACAAAATTAAAGGCTCTTTACTTAGGGCCAGTGGAAACTTTTGGAGTGAACTCTACCTGAACTGCAGTCATTGTTTGTATGATGGCTCAAATGATGCGGTGTGACATATTCCAAAATGGGCGTGTAATTTAGATTAATTGCACAGCACACAGACCTTTTACAGCCCACAGAGAGGCTGGGGCTCTGGCAGCACACAATGCAGTGAGGAAGGAGAGCCCAGCCCAGGGTTCACATAGCAGTGACGTGTTCTGCACGTGTGATGCCACTCCTGACAGCAAATCCCCCGGCACTCCCTGCTCAGCTGCAGGACCTGTCTCTGCTCATTGCTCTCCTGAGTGAGTCACTCCAGCAGAAGGCTCTGACAGGAGCTCTTTGGTCCATTCACACGGAGGGAACAGCAGTAATTAGTCATACTGAACAGAATAAAAATGAATATAATCGACATGAAATGGGTTCTACGGAATTTGTTCCCAAACGCAGTGGGGCTGAACCCTTATATTGTGCAAACAGGCTCCACTGAATCAATAAACTCACTGATTTATATCAGCTGACAACTGCCCCGTTGAATTTAATGGGAAATTATCTCTTTTCTATAGATTTTCCGTACTGCTTATAATTACAGTTCTCTCAAATTTTACAGGATGATTCAATGATCAACATTCTTTGTCAGGCATTTTAGAAATGGTCTCAGTTTTGAAAAGCAAGTACATGGGAGAGATGCAGAGCAGCTTTCAGACTAATCACAAACATGAAGTTACTATTTATTACTGCAGTGCTGTCAGGAGCACACACCTCCCTACACACCACAGCTCCCTGTCAGCCTCCAGCCTTTCCCACTCCTATTTCCTCACACCAAGGCTGTGGTAGATACACCACACATTCTCCAGATGCTGGGAATGAAAAGGACCAGATCCCCTGGCAAACAGACAGGGCACCCAGACACGGGAGACCTCATCCCGTAGAGATTTTAAGGCTATGGCCATGAGTCTCATCAGTGTTATAAACTGGGTAAATTCATCCAGGTTTGGGTCATCACTCATGTCCAATATGTACCCCAGCACAAACCTATAACCTGTTAAATGCCATTGGAGCATTATCATGATTATTCCCTGGTTTCTTAGCTTTGGCCATTGGTATTGGTAGCAAGTTAAAGTTTCTCTTGAATTCTTATTTTTTATCTCTGTGAAGTTGTTTTCCTTCACCTCCATGGAAAATGCCCAACATTTACAGAGTAAAGTTACTTCCAGAAAATACATGGCAAATATGAACTCAAGGGCAATGGCACCAGCTGTCAGGGAGAGCCACAGATCATCCTATTTGAGGCATACATTTAACACCAGACAAATTTGTACATCATAGAATTAGAGTGGTTTGGATTGAAAGGAACGTCAAAGATCATCCACACCCAATCCCTCCACCATGGGCAGGGACACTTTCCACAAGACCAGGTTGCTCATTCAGCCTGGTCTCGAACATTTTTATATATAAAAGTTAAAAAGAAATGTATCAACTACATTCAGAGCTGAGAAAAGTACAGAGTTTTGCTGCCAACACTGCCTCAGCTGGGACAGAAAATGCTTCCCCCGTTTGCTTATACAGGAAAAGTAATTTCTTTGCAGATGGAGAGAAATTAATTTTGGGACAGAACCTTAGGTTATATCAGTTGAATTACACTGATCTACTGATCAAAGATAGGACTTCATTAACTTAAAACAAAATGGTGGAATTCATTTTTAAGTGATAATGCAAAACCTACACAGAGTAGACCCTCCAGTACGGTGAGAAGTAAGAACTGTGTCTTCCTGTGAAGTTGCAGATTCATTTTCATAAATTTATGAAATACTTCTCAAGCTAGTGGGAGTTGCTGTGCAAAGAAGTTCAGTGCATTTAAAACACTCTTAAAGGCATTAACCTCCCACATTTTATGTTACAGTGTTCCCTAGGTAACCTTGGGGCAGGAATATCTCACTCCATGATGTGCATTTCCCCAAGAGGAAAGTCACCCCTAGACAGCAACAGCATTCAGACATCTTCTCTTTGAGTTACACCCTCATAACACCAGTAATATCAATTCATCTTTCCTCCCTGTAAATCAGAATCTTCATGTTACCAGTACTTAGACACATACACACACAAATAACCTTAACAAGCACATATAACTCATATAACTCCAAAAATAAACAAACCCTTCAGCAAGCTGGGGATAATTGTGTAGGCAGATGAAGATCGATGGTGAATCCCAGGGTACTGAAGTAGTAATTAAAAATAAACAAACAGGAGATAAAAATAGAACTTAAGCAAAATATTTTCCCATAAGGGGTATACAGTAGTCAAGCACCCTATCAAAAAAAAAAACAGGAGAAGAACAAATTTCTTTAAGTGAGATTCATTTTCCTGTAGAAAACAGGCTGCAACCTCCAATTAAGTCAATTATCAAAGTCAGCATAAATTCCAATTTTTTGAGATTGGCAAATACTCAACATTTTTGAAAAATTCAGAGGCCCTGCCCTTGACTATGCAAAACTTGTGAGTGTGACTTCTGCAATGCACACCAGTCACAGCCTCCTCTGCCACCTGAAAGGCCATGAGGAACATGGTGTTAAAAGCCTTAGCCCAGCTTCTCTGCCTGAGTTATTTAACAGAAAACCAGAACATAAATACAAGTGTCTCCCTTAATGACACTCCCTGGAAAATGAGAGAGGGTATATTGTGGCATCACTTCAAACAAAACACAAATACATTGGAAATCTTGCCTTAGTGCTCTCTTCTCCTGTACTTTCAGAATTGTAATGATCATGAATAGGTGAGACAAGCATTCAGTGATAAATCTAGACCTACAAAAGGACACTCCAGCACAGTCCATTAATGTTCCTTGTGCATACAATCTTCGTGTTTTGCCTTTTGGAAGTAGACTCAATTTAATTTCAAGTGCAAAATTCAGAAATAAAAAGGAAGGGGTAAAACAATAAGGAACATCAGCTTACCATTCTTTTTACTTTTATGTATAATTTCTGATTCTTCATTATAGTTACAATCCTTTGTGCAGTTTCACTTAAACAGCCTTCATCAATACTGCACAGAGTAATTTTGAGCCCTAGAAGATTGTACCTTGTAGTTATGTACACAAAAGCATGGTATTTTCTTACTTCAGTTGAAGAACTATGTATCATGTCCCAAAAACACACTTAAATATGATGGGGAAAGAGGAGTTCATCATCTATGGAAGCCATTACATTACTTTGCACTATCTACATTTATAATAATATTTTTCCAGTTAAGCTGATGTTTGTTCTGTTCCAAATCATGTTCTTCAAGAAATATTCTGATTCAATAGCTGTGCTAAAAGGCTGCATCCCAGCCACTGTAGATGCACCGTAATTCAATTTTGCATATTGGTACCATTTTTTCTTTCTATACACTCTACACATTATCCATAAAATCCACTATAGAACTGAGATGAAAAGCAGCATGGGGCTCTGGATCACAAAAAAGAAAAAAAAAAAAAAATTAGGACAGCAGCAGCAGAGCCAAGTGTAATTCACAACTGAGCACCTTAATATCCAGAGTTTTCACACCCTGGTCTGAAAAATCTGCTCAATATATACAGCTTCTCTCTAATAAGATCAGGGCTCTAAGATCAGCCAAACCTACCCACTGCTTAGCTGGCACTGAATTTGCTAACGCATTTCTCAGACTCATACTTACTAATGGAGTCTTGAAAAGCTCTGCTGAGGTCAACGAGGATAGGAATTCTGAAGGCTTACTCCCCACAGACTGTGGGGTGTTTTGTGTCAGATCAGCCCTTCCTGTATCAAAAACAGGAGCAGAACCTTAGCCACTGCTTCAACAATAAAGTTCGTTGTAATACTGATGGAAAAAGCACAAGTGTTCTCAAATTCCTCTAAAAATCACTTCTTTGATTGCAAAGTGGGGGCAATGAGAACTGCTTTATCTTAAACATGAAAAATTACCAGTGATCAAGTACAAAGTGCTTCAGAATTGATGGAGGTTGGCTGAGAACAAGTACTGTTGAAAAGCCCCCGTCATGAAGAGCCAGCTGGTGAGCTCTGGGGTGGGATTTCTTGGGAGGGCTCCGTGCTCTGCTGCAGCTCATGGTAGCCCTGTCCTCAGTGCAACTCTTGAATTTTAGCTCTGGCCTTGGACCACAACAGCAAAACCAACGAAGAGATAAAAAATGGTATGAAAAGTTAGAGGTATTCAAGTCAGCAAAAACTGATTTAATTTAGAATCATAGACTTATTTAGGTTGGAAAAGATAATCAAGTCCAGCCTTTGACTGACCACCACCTTACCCACAAAACTGTGGCTCTAAGTGCCACAGCCAGTTGTTTCGTGAACACCTCCAGGAATGGCAGCTCCACCTCCCTGGACAGCCCATTCCAGTGCTCAACAGCCCTTTCCATGTAGCAATCTTTCCTGGTGTCCAACCTGCACCTCTCCTGGCACAGCTTGAGGATACATCCTCCTGTCCTGTCACTAGATTTAGCTTAGTTTTAGACTGCAGGATCTACCTGACATCCCTTTCCCAGCTTCTACCTTTCATCTTGGAGAACTTCTGGAAGAGCAGTGATATGCCAGAGGAAGGGCATGCAGAAACCAAAACAACTCATTATTAGAGGCCAGACTTAGAAGACTCAATGCTTTCCTTAAAAATAGGTACCAAGCTTTAGCTATTGTAAATTTTTATTATTCAGAATGTTAATATAGTATAACTATGTTATGAAACATCTGGAGTTAATGGAAATACCTGAGCATGTCCTGGAACATGAAACAAAGGTGCAAATAATCTCAGGCTTCATAAGTTAAACCAAGTTGTGGTAGCAGGAGAAATTAATGCTGGCAAATGACAGCTTACTGCAGGACTTGCTCTATCTCCTTACTGTGTATATTGGCTTCTTCAAGAGCCAGGCATTAACAGTATGATCAAATACAGCCATTTCAGTGCCCTGTCAGTGATAATGGTCCAAGAAACACTCCAGCAATCCAGCAAGTTACAGGTTAATTCACCTGAATTCATGAACTGATTTGTCTAGCCTGGAGAGAACTGGAAAATCAGTGAGTGAGATATACCTGTATTTCTTATCACACAATTCTGTTATTTTACCTCTGGTTAAAGTTACTGAGAAGATTCAAAACAAGTACGGAAAAATACTGCACCAATCCACATTGTGCAACTGCAAGTCAGATACCTTGTCTGAATTAACATCCTCCAGCCCAAAAGCACCACTTAAACCTTAGTGTAATATTTTCTGTAATCTTCATACCACACTTGTATCCTTGTCAAAGGCTGTAGCTATGCATGAACCCAGCAACATAAAAACTTGGAGTAAAATAGGACTATATTAAATTATGCATAATAGAAGAGCAAGTGGCAGATGGTATTGTAGAGTATGCTGAGATACTGGTATTTATACAATAAGCTTTAAAATAAATGTATCTAGATAAACGAGGTTGTTTGCAGGTATGACGCCCCTGACACTGAAATAAATGTTCATTTTCAGGTTGCATGCATCATGCACAGGTTATTTTAGACAGATTTGCATCTGTCACATTGCAGGATTGATGTGGCACAGAAATGCAGACAGTAGTAAAGGGAGCTCACAGAAGCATATATTGGAGACAGACAACTATTAGGAGACAAAGGCTTCATAAAACAACAGCATGGAACAGAAAAAAAAAACCCTACCACCATCAGGGAAAACAGGAGGGACAATAGGAGGTGGTAAAATGCTTCAAAACGCCCGAAAAATGAAAAATGAGATCAGGAAGTTAAAAGGGACCTGTCCTGGAAAAAAAATTACTGCAAGATGTAACAGCAGCTGCTATGGAGTGTGACAGCCACTTAGGAGAGAGGGAAAAACCCTGCTGCCTTTTGCTCTACTCATCCCAATGAATGGCAAGACTCAAAGACAGGAAATACTGCTACAAATCAAACCAGTGCCCACCTTCTCCTGTCCTCTCTTTGGGCTTGATCTCATACCCTGGTACAGAAGTGAGCAGCTTAGGTGTGGGTTTCTTTCACTGCCCTCATAAAATCAATAGATAGCAAAAATCCACTGCAAACAGCACATATAGCATTGCCTTGAACTACCCTGGCAATACTTCCCCATAGTTGTAAACAGATTTTTGACCTTCAAATCTGATGCCCTAAATAGATGCCCACATGCCCACGTTCCTCAGTTTATAAAAGAATACAAAGATGGACTTATAAAAAAATCTCCTGTATTTTTGTAAAAAAAAAAAAAAAAAAAAAAAAAAAAGAGCTCTAGGAGGAGATGGGTCACATTATATTCTGCCAGGTCTTACTTGGAAGAAATTCAAATAATCACATGGGAACCAAAGCAAGAGTTTGAGTGACAGGTGTTAAAAACTTGATGGGGATAACAGTGATATTTTGTTCATAAGGAATATTAATGATGGAGGAAGAATGCAAATAGCCCAGCTTCTGAATGGGAAGGGAGCACTCCCTTCTGCAGTGCTCCAGTCACCAACAACCCTGCATGTTTGAACAGTTGTCCAGCCTTCCTTCACTCTGTGATAATGTCACTGCTTAGTTTACCAGGCATGTAGCTCAGGCACTTTGGGGTACTAGGGGAGGTGAAGTGTCTACGCACAAATTAAGCATGTTTTTTCCCTTTAGAAAACATCAGAAATAAAATGAATTTAAAGTCTCGTTCCACGGGTGCATTTAGAAGCTCCTCAAACAGACTATTCCAAATCCACAGCAATTCTATAAAACAAAATGAATAGCACAAATCCAGCAAATATATCTCCTGCCAAGATGAGCTCTCCTGTTTTAAAATCTTTTATAGCATCTAATGTATTTATTTGCATCAAGAGGGCATTATGCCAGTTAACATCTGTGTTCTCTAGAGTTGGTAATTCTGCCTCCCATAACTAGTCATCAATTCTGCATGAAAATACACAACTGTCTTTCCACTATAGATTCTATCTGCTGCTCAAATTTTCCATGCACATTCAGAGAAATATTTAGTGAAAAACTTCTGCATAAAGAGTTGTAGACAGGAAAGGACAACTCAAACATCTTTAGACACCCCACCCCCACCTACTGATGGTATTTATGGACCTTTGTATTCAGAGCTGATATTCCATTATGAAAATAATTAAGGACCAAATCTCCTGCTAATATAAATTGGCATGGCTTCTTTGAAAGATACAGGAAATTTCCCAGATGTCCATCAGCTAAAGAGTCAGTCCTGAAGCCCTAGAGCAATTCACAGCACACAAAATCAGTAAATGCACATATATTTTAATGTGGTTTAAATGACCCTCACTAACAATCAAATCAATGCAGGTGTCTCCTCCTGAAAGGGAGACATAATTTCAAAAGCAAGGAAAGTTTTCTGCTTTATAACTAGAAAAACTAGGTGCCAGAATTGTAAATACACTCAATCTCTTCAGATTTAGGTGCCTGAATACCTTTCCTTATGCAGCATTAAATGAGCAGGAAAGAAACCCATCCTTTGCCAGTGAGAAATGATAGAGGAGAATCAAAGTCATAGGAGACAAAGAAAGGAACTGAGATTTGGCCAAGGACTGGAGCAACTGGGTGGATCCAAGGTAAGCCATGTGCCAAGCAAAATTATGTAGGTCATTAGAATGCAATGAAAGAACCAATTTTGTTTCCAGCATCACCACACACTTTCCTTCCTCAGCTGACCCTGCTGCCAGCCTGACCAACCCCAGGGTGCAGCTGCACCATGCTGCTCACTGGCAACATCTCCAAAAGCTGCAAGATAAAACTCTGCTTAGAACACCGAGACCTCCAACTCCCAGCCCTAAAATTCAGTTATTGGGATGATTGGCTTGTCAACATCTGTGCCCCCTCTACCTGGTTTTATGAGAAAAGTTTCTATCACTCTGCTTTCTGTAAATCACCTTGCAATTGGAAACCCAAGAACTCTGTATTCTTTGCACACAAGCACTAACAGAAAATGCCTGTCCAACAGCACGGTCTGGTGACTATCCTACTAATTAGTGAACTAACCATTGCCTAAATGACAGGTGGTTCATAAAGGCCACTTACAGATGGCCTGGGGGTATTAGCAGAAGGACAACGGGCCACTTTTCACTGCCTCACTCAGTGTTTGCAGTGCACATTTTATTGTCTGTTTCCCCAGGACCCTTTACCACTTCATGCTTGGGATCTGTGCTTTGGTTTCTGCATAGTTTCACTTGTACAAGAAAATAGCTGTGTAACACTCCAGCAGTCAGAACAAGGCATTTCAGATGAAGTGCCGTGTGCTCTGAATATCCACAGAAGAAACATCTTAGAATGATGAGGTCAACAACATACCCAGCGTCTCCGAGAGAAAACACATACCAGATTTTACTGCTTCTTGAGAGGTTTGTGAGCCAAATTATAGTTCCTGTATTATTGTCAAACACAGCACTCAGGTTCCCAGTTTATTAGTTAGAGGCAGGCATTTTATTTATCTGTTGCAGTTACCGGTTTTTTCTTTTTTCCTTCAGGTTTCTCTTCAACTTGGTGTTTTCTCTTGAAATTGCTCATATTTTGAACAAGAAAGTAGATTTATTTTCTGTGATATATGTTCAGTTGGTGAAATCAGAAAATAAGTAGAATGTGGTCTTGTTTCACGTTACATGTGGGAGCCAATTTTCTAGGATTAATGGCTCAATTAAATGGAAGTATAACTCCAATATTCTTTTTTAAAATGTGTATCAAATCACACCATCTTTCTCATTCCTGGAAAATGTCTTAGCTATTTTACAGACCAGTGAAGTTCCAAAAGTCAGATCTTTTTTTTGTCTCAATCACAACAGGCTAAACTTTCAAGCTTGTGTACATACATTCTTACAGGACAATTTATAGCAGTGCAATGTCAGTCAATACCACAATTAAAGTAACAACAGGGCTTTCACACTAGCTATGACTGTAAATTACTCTTTACCTCACTGTTCAGGTTATTAACTCAATTAATCCTTTTGTCCAGAAATCATCGCTTTTATATATAGTTCTCCAACACAGGTTAAAGTGGATCCATTCATCCAAGACACTTTTTGCTTTCCCAGCCTCAATATAAATACTGAAAGTGGTTCAAATTTGGTTTTGTACACTTAAAACAGGAAATTATGTACTTCTACATTTGCCAAAAAAAACGGCTTACATTGAGGCATTTTTGTTCTCACTGCACGTTGCAATAATCAAAGGCTAATGAGCAGAATTTCTCTGTGAGTAGGTGAGAAATCCTTTGAGTTTTTCCCCCCACTCTTTTCTAAGACTGAACTATGACAGTCAGAGAACTTTTTTTAAATGAAAAGCATTATAGTGTGGCAGTGTATTCCAGCATGAATACAGCACCAGCCAGAATGAAGGAACCACTTACTAATCTTATGTGATTCTACCCAATTCTCCCACACACTTGAGTCATGGTCAAGCTGCTGAGCCTCCATATATTGTGATTAATGTAAGCACCAAGTAAAAGTGTTCTTCTCTGACAGGATATTTTGACTCCACCTTTCTATTTTCCACTTAGCCCAGACCTGAAAGCAATGAGAAATGGTGTGATACTTCTGTATAAAATAAGTACTCTAATATTATTTGGCAGGGACTGCTGCCTCCTAATCATCAGACTCACATCTTCACAACACAGACAGCAACAATAGGCACTGTCATTTCCCCTAGAATTGGAGCACAAAAGCCTTCGATATGTTTGATTTTTCTGTCTCAGAACTCTTGATTTTCCAGGTTGTCCCTAAACACAAAACACAGAAGTTTTATTGTTCATTTTATAATGAAACATTCCAGCATTGTAGCTTATTGTTTGAATGGTAATTAGGTATTTTTGATCTTCTTTTGAATGCTGTTTTTTTTTTTATTTAAACACTTTTTGTTGTTGAGCAGACTGAGGTATATTCCTGGCTGCCACACTACAAACAATTCAATTTGGCAGATGCTGCACCTGTCACTGTTTTGTGTCGCCTCATAAGGACAGAATTGCATTGGTGCAAATGTCCCTGTTAATCTGCCTCTACCACCTATATCTGCTTTACAGTTTATGCTGGCATCCATCAATTCTCACTGTGTTTCACCACAGATGATGTAGAAACACCAGACATTGCAAATTCTGGCCACAGTCTGAGCAACAGAGACTTAAGGCATTTATTTCCCAAACATCCCACTCCAACATCTGGGAAAAAAAGGAACTACAATGCAAGTTCTTGAATTATGCTGCTCTATGAGGAAATCAAGGACATTTTTGTGCATCTGTATGCATGAAGACCACATATTCTACCAAGAGCAACAGAGCATGATAGAAGTTCATTGTGCTTTAGTGAAAAGGTCATTAGACATTTGAAATAGTAATTACCTGTATCTATTCACTATTCCCTATGACATCCCTAATAAGAGAGTTCTCTCTTATCAAGCCGTTTAGACAGTACATTTCACAGACACTATAACAAGGAATGCAGGGGTTTTTTAATTACTTTTATATTCTGAAATAAATTATTACATAATACTTTTGGGGGTGCCATCTTTCTTTCGTGAACTTGGAATGAGAAAGTGAAATGCCTAGCAGCAAAAACATTGACAAATATTGTTAGACCTCTCTAAAAAAAAACTATTAATTAAACCACAACACTCTGGTGCATTAAAATACCTATAGCTAAATTCTGTATTTGAGAGAGGGGAGGAGGCAGCAAGGAGCCACCAGAGTTATCCAAGGTAGAGATATTGCATCATGCTCAGGCTATGATCAGTTGTTTCATAAAAACAAGATCAGATCATGACCAGCAGCAGCTCCAGCCTAACTGCACTTACCTTTTTTTCTTCCTTGTCCCCAAGAAGACACTTAATATAAAATTTAATAATCCAAAATTGTCAGACCCAAGGCTCCCTTATAAAAGGTCCTCTCACTGAAGGGATACAGAATTTTTTTTTTTAAATTTAAGTCTTTGTACTTCACACTTCAAATGCTTTTTGATTTTCTTTTTTTTTTTTTTTCGTACCTTTAATATAAGCTAAAAATAATTTTAATGGTGATTGCCATGGCAATAACTAAGCTAAGCTCTCAATATCTAAACTTCCAACTAAAGCTGGAGCATTCAGTGTCGTGCTTTGGCTGTGATTTATCACACCCAGTTTAACAGAACAAACCCCACACAGCACTGAGGTTCATCATGGCTCCACACAGGGCAGCACGGGAAGGAATTTGGATCCAGCTTGGAAAGGAACAAGGACACATGAAGTGTAAGTAATTTCTTGAAAGTAGGAGTGCTGTGCTCTAATATATGGGAATGCAGCTGTAATAGCTGCTGCTCTCAGCCAGGGGAATGAGGACTGGCTATGGAGGAGCTGCTCTGCATTCTCCATGGGTACCTCTTCCCAATCCTCCTGCTTTGCCACTTTCTTCTGCATAAAACCTGCTTCACCTGCATTTCTTCAGAGGCAATAAATCCAGCCCTAAGCGTAGAGGTCCAAGTTTCTAGAAATAAACTTGGAATACTGAAGGTGTCTCTATGACTTTGGTGAAGTATTGGGAAAATGAACTTGCATTGACATCAAAAGAAAACAGTTATTGACAAGGCATTAGGAGGAATTCTATATCTCTGCCTCGCTTTTATTAAAAAATATGATATTTCTCTTCAAATCACTCAAATCTGGTATATGCTTGATTATAGGGGACAATAAGTATGGGTGATCAAGAAAACATTCAATGTTTTTGCCTCCTTGACTGGCTGCATAAAGGGCAAGGAGCCTGATTTTATAGACCTTAAAATATAAAAAGGACTCAAAACGCAATATAAAGCTTTTTGTTGTTGTTTGCTTCAATAAATCTACATTTTATCTTCTCTGCAGGGCACAAGTTTATCTTCCAAACAGCATCCATTTTGAAGAAGCACTCATCAGCACTGCAGGATAATTTTTTTGAGAAGTGCTGCAGGATTTCTGACTCCTATGGAGCAGGAGTATCAGCATAATATAAAGATTAGAGCTTAAAACATAAGCAGAGGAGAGTATATCTGCCCTCACCTTCTGTGACAGACAGTGCTTTGGTGTGCAGATGCACTGTTAGGAAATACACAGCCTCACTCCAAACTAGGAAAAGCAGCAATATCCTGCAGGTGTGCATTCATAAGGCCAGGTGCAGGGACACAAGCCTGATTCTAACATCACACATAGCCAATCACCTGTAACTTGTAATTTTTCACTAGTTCTGCATCTCTGTGTAACTTCCCTCAAATCAAAACCCATAGTTCATCACACTGCACATTACAACCAGGACCCATTATCACAGCTTGAGCCTTTATTAAGGTATCAATATTCTTCCCAGCACCCTTTGCTCCACAATCCCCAATTAAATTACTGCTTTAATTGTCTGCTGTCACTGACAGATAGGTGAGTTCATGTGCTACTCCACAGCAACAACTGAAGGGACTTGCCTAACTGCAGAATTACAGTGCAGACTTAAGTGTTCTTTCTGTATGCATAAGAAATGGTCATAAATCATTGCTTCAGCACAATCTACTCCAAATGGTGGATTTGGGGATTTCCCCCCCTTTCTCCAGGCTGTGATTCACACTTGCCACTGGCCTGATTTTAAAGTTATTTCTGCTTTCCAATTTTAAAGGTCCTTTCTGCTTTCCAGTCTCTATCAATATTCTGAGAGCACTAATATTCACCATGAGTATTTCTCTTAAAATAGAGAGGGTTTTTTTTAAGTATTTTGTGTGCCTGGGAGTCCTTCTTATATTTTAATAAACAACCAAGAATGAGAAAAGGGATTGACACACTGGAGTTAAGTTAGAAAGCCAAATTCTATACGTTTCCTAGTAAATAATTATTTTACCTGGACTAAGCCTCACCGTGTTCCATGCAGAAAAAGAGCAACTAAAAATGATCAGGAGCAATGGCATCAAACAAGCACATGGGTAAAAGTGACAGCACCTCCAGCCACACAATACTCTTTTTATTCTGTTTTGATTGTTTTATACGAGATCAGAGATTTAAACTGTGCTCAAGTGCTTTACAGCTCCAGCTAAGTTAAGAACTGACATTTTAATGGCACGTTTGAGGAATTTATATAGACAAGTCACCTGACCCTAACGTGATAGCTTCAGTGTAGCCCGGAGTAATTCAGCCCAGACCCCGTGGGGTCAGACAAAATCGTAACTCTCTTTAGTCTCTGAGCTATTAAAATTCAGCTAGACTCTGAATTTGACAGCTGTTTACTGTAAGGTTACCTCCTGCCTGCCAAATAATGGGGCTGCTCTTGGCACCTTTCCCCCCTCTGAGTGGAGAAAAGGCTTCCTTGTCATCAGAACAGAGCTGGGAATGTGGGTGCCTTGGAACAGGCTAACTGCTCCACTCCCTCACCTCACTTCTTCTCAAAGTAAGTGTTATCACAGCATTTGAGGGGAATATAAACTCCAAGCTAGAATTTTGCCCAGTAATACTGGCAGACCCACAGAGAGATTAAGAGTAATGGCACCTATCTGGCAGAGCATCTCTGCTTTCTCAGGATACCTACGCTGTTGTGGGAGAGAAGACCAAGCTTGCTCCCTTAGTTATAAACAAAAAAAAAAAAAATACTTTCTCTTTTTTTACATGAAAAAAAAAAACCCCACGCATAATTTTTTATCATCAGCTGCCAAGAAGACATATATTAATGATTAAAAAAAGACAAATGTCAGGACGAGGTCAAGAAACAGCACAGAAAAGTCATCAGAAGCCTCTCATTAGAGCCCTAGCCCCCATTCTTCATAATTTTGTAATTCTGTGTTTTACTGTTTTGAAAACCACTCTCATGTCTGTAGAAAACATTTTGCGTTATAACAGTATTAGCTAAAAATAGGGTAGAGAATACAACAACTCCCCTTCCTTTTTAGCTTTCCAGATCTCCTGGGTGCTCTCTGCACAAGCCCAGGAGTTTGCATTCCCCGCCACAAAGCTTGGGTGTCTCACCAAAGAGGACAGACCCTCCTCATTTTCTTTTGTAGTCAAAACCCCCTGCTCAAAGGTACAATTCAGAACCACTCACAACACGTTCAAACAAACAAAACCTTCCATTTTTCAGCCACTCTACCTGTGGAAGGTTACATAAAAGGAAACAAAACTACAAATTCTTCCTCTTGCTGTGTTTTAAAAAGAAAATAGAGAGATAACTAGTAATTTCACTCAAAAAATGCAGTGTAGCTACCTACCTGCAACAGCAATGCTGGGCTTCTGATCCTCACAAGGGGAGCTACCAGTCCACCACCCCAGCTGGCTCAGGTGCCCAACCTGAAAGATGGAGCCCCCACAACACCTCTCCTTTTAAGATTTGCTGTTAATTAGCTCTAAATAGCTTTACTTGCACCTGCCTTGTTTGGGTCTTAGGCTCTGTATAAGCGACCCCAAGTCCCAAACTTCGTGTGGGAGTTGACTGTGGTGAGCAGCAACTGCTGTGTGGGTGTTCCAGGAGCTGTCTGGGAGGCAGCTCACGGATACTTGTAGGTTTTAAGTCACTTGATAACTTCTGAAAATTTTATCTAAGTGCTTTGAACAACACCAAACGTGAGAAAACCAGGATGCAATGGAGATACTACTTGTGGACACAAAAGATATTTTCACCCTGAAATGAGCTGCAGAACAGATATTTGTTAGTAATATGGAAGCACTGAGCCCAGCAGGTCTAACACCCCAGGCTGAGGGCAGCAGCTATCTGCCCCATCCCACCCCATCCCATCCCTCTCCATATCACCCAGTGAATTTTGCTAGTCTGGCACTCTCACTCTTCACCATCCATCAATGGTCGGTTGTTGTGTTCCCCAGAAAAGCAATCTTCACATTTGCTGGGCATTAGGATCTACTGTAATTCCCATTTATTTTCCTTGTCTCCCTCGTTGTTATTTACCAAGCCCTCTTTGGTTTCTGTGTTGTTAGTTCCTCTGTTTTCCACGACTAAGATGGATGTTGAGTTCTTAGCAAACAGGACTGTTCAACAGATGGCTGCTCACTTCATGCTCTATCGGACCAATTGTTTGGTCTTTTTATAATTAGATTTTTTTTTTCTGGTGCTTTGTATTATTTTAATGAATCCTTATTAATGGATGGGGCTAAACAAAAAAGGCTCTCCTCAAGTGTAATGATTTTTAATAGTTAAAAGCAGGACTTCTCATATAACAGCATTTTGGCCTGAAAACCATCTTCAGATTCTACTTGTGCATATGCAGGAAATTGTTTTGGATGCCATTATTTTTAAAAACTCAAGTAATTTTCTTCAAACCAAGATTATTTTCTTCCTCTAATGAGTATTATAAAACCTGTCAGGTCTGAGGCTTCTATCTTTAGTCATTTGTTGGAATTATGCAAGTCCAGAATTTAAAATAGAACATATGGAGCCTCCTGACTCGGTTCAAAAATGGCAGAACTAATTCCATAGAAAGATTTCTCAGAAAAAAGCTGACTTTGAAGCCAAGTGGATCATGGAAAATTTTAGCAAAAAGTATATTTTGAGAAGGTATGAGTTGCTTAAAATGCTGTGTTGCATCTTAACTTTAGCATTTGCTATCAGGAATGCTGTAATAACATTATAATTATCTATAATATCTGAGAAATTTTTGTTCATCCTACTTAAAAGTAATGCTGTGTGAGTCACTAAAAATTATAAAACTGAATTGCCATTTTAATTTCAGGATATCATTGCCTCTGCTTTGCACGACCCAGATACACCTAGCTAGGAAGAAAGTTTTAAATATATATATAGGTATATATATTTATACACAAGTGCACATTTACACAGAGCAAAAACCAGACTCAATAAAATTGAACATCCCTGATCTTTTGGGCAGTGTAGTGGTGGACACTGAGGAAAAGTTACCTTTTGGGCAGTGTAGTGGTGGACACTGAGAAAAATTTACTCCGTGAGGCTTCTCGTCCCATCTGTTATTTCTCTCTCTGCTTCTTGGCAGTTTTTCCCAGTGCCAGGGTGGCGGTGCAGGTCTGAATCCAGCGATCTGAGTGGGTGATATCTATCAATCTTGTGCCACACGTATGCAGCATTGCTAGGCAACAGGTAGCAGCACGACACCCACGTCCTGCAATTTCCTTTTGGTGACTGAGACTTTTACTATATTAATTATACTGAACTTTATTTCATGCATTTCAGGCATTAACTTATATTTTTAAAAACCCTTTGAGCTAAGATTGCTTTCTGCTGCATGTTGAATGAGCAAATATTGGCAAGTGATAAAATCATCATTCTAACAATTGCTAGATATGAGTGCGGTACATGAAGGCTTCCAAAATTGCAGATAAGTGTGGTATCAGATTATTCTGTGTAGAAATTACTATCCTACAAGGAAAAATTTTTGTTAGGCCTTCAAAACACAAAAGACATAAAAAGTGAGAGGATAACTAGGGAGGAAATACCTTTATTCTCAACTTGTTTTCTCCACTCTATTTTTTTGCTGGCTCCTCTTTTCCAGTGGTTGGGATGCTACAGAGGGACTAAACTGCAGATTTAATGTCATGCCCCATCACAGAGTTTTTGTGTGACTATGGGCACATGAGGCTGTGTTTTACTACAGAGAGAAGGCAAGAGAGCTGCACTCACTTTATTCCCCTTGAATTAGCCTGGCTTAGGAAAAATGGCCAGCCCATCAGCATTATTGCACCCTTGCAGGCAATGTATTTTTCTATGGATCTGGGATTTCTCAAGGATGTGTTCCACAGTTATTCAAGCTGCAATAAACTGGGTCATTTTACACATTTAATTTTGAAATAATTTGCCTGTCCTTTCTGAATGCACAAAGGAAATTCCCGACATGTGCTCAAATGGAGCAAGTCTATTTGCTGTAAAGTGCTTGTGTTAGCCACTGATGAGTAATAGTAAGCTCAGCTTTAGTTCACACCCTCTAGAGAAACCAGGAAAATCAAATTAACAGTAGCATCGTACTCATATTCAAAGTTTTGCCAGCAGAAAAAACATTGTTCTGAATTTCAACCTAAACTACATTTGCAGGAAAAGGCTCTTTGAAGGTTCAAATGATCAGTTACCATTAACTTGCAGAACTCCCACTGGTTTCTATGTCTCAGCTAAACATGAGAAATTCAGTAGGCCAGCATCATTTATGAGAAATTGAACATAGCCTTTATCAGCTTAATCTCACCTGCATCACTTTATATCCCACAGAGTTTGTGAGCTGACTGGGGTCTGTGTGTGCACATATAAAGTTCCTTGAAACATGAAAATTCCATATCAGTGCAGATAGTTCCTTAAGAGCAGCGTGTGTCCATGAGATCTGAATCAACATCATTTATTGTGCAGGCATGGCCTGAACTTGCATGTTTGTCTGAGGATTATTTGCTGCTGTTAATCAACAGGTTTTATGTTCAGGTTATGTCTATGACTGGAGTGTACTTTCCATTCAAAAATTTTATCTGAATACAAAGGGAATGACTTCAAGAATTTGAAATGAATGAAGAATTTTTATTTTCTTCTGCAGCTGGACCTCTCTTGCCATTGGCTCAACATTGCAAAGGGAAGGAAATTGCAAAGCTGAACACAGACCTGAAGATAGGAAGGTTGTTGATCTTAGCTCTGAGATTTGGCCAATGGGAAAACAAGAAAGCAGTAGCTTTGGAAGACAATTTCCCTCTCCATTTAGACTTAAAAAATCAGTGCTGGGATAGTCCCCAGATGGGCAGCTTAGTCTGAATGCAGAGTTCTCCTGGATTCCGGGTGGACTCCAGAAGGAAAGTCCAAGTGCTCAGAGCAGCAGGTCAGACACAGCCTGGAGAGCAGCAGGGGTGAGGAGTTGTGAGAGCCCTGCTGCACATCCTGCCATGATTAATGGGCCTGGAGAACCAGCTCTTCAGCTACCAAACACCTCCTTAACACCAAACCCCATTGGCCTAGGCGAAAAAATGCAGGCTGACAAGCACACATAAAAACCTGCATGGGTTTTTGATTAGTTTGTTCCCTGTTGCTGCACAATTCTGTGCCAGACACAAGCCCTGTGAGAGCAGAAAACCCTGCCATGTTTGCAAATACTTGGTAGTCAAATAGGAGCACGACTTTGAGAGTCAGAATTTATTGCTTAAAAATACTGTTGTTTAACCAACAGAGTGGTTTCAGTTGCCCTGTTAGTATTTGGATTGTTGTAATTTCCGCCAAGAATTTAGCTGGCAACATCAAAAGCTTTAGCTTGGGGAATTCCTAAGATTCCTAAGCAGGGATATGTTTAACACAATTACAGATGTATTTGTAAAAGATGCAGAACTTGCTGTAGGAACTGATAATTTAATTAGATTCAGGTTTTTGTGATTCATTTTCCTAATATTCTGAGTACTATATTAAAAAATAAATACAACTTAATTTTTCATAGGGCATTGCTTTGTTCTGCTATACAAGCAAAGAGCTGATTACTTGGAAGGTACAGCTTTGATTGGCTATAAAAATTAGGACCTCATTGTACTGTGAAATAGCTTTCAAATACAGCTAAAGGAAACAGGCTTCATATACATAAATACATAAAATCCCCAGGGAAATATTAACACCATATTTAGCAATTTTGTGTTGAAACTCACAAATTATATGAAGCCTTGAATATCAGTAGCTGAAACAGAAAAAAATTCTTCATAAACTATTTATAATACACATTTCTTAAAATGTTAACTCTCAGTTTTGCACCAGGATTTAATGCAACTGCCATGAGACTTGTAAGTAAAGTCTCCCTTGTATTTAGGCTACGTATTGTGATCAGCAGAACTGCTAGCTTTATCATTTTCATAGACCTGATGCAGCAGTAGTTCAGTGACAGTCAGTGAAATTACACCAGTGAAACTGAGAGAATCAGGCCCATGTTTACCAAGTAGAAATATTTCTTTATGGGCTCAGGAGACGCTTAATACATGTCTGGATGTATATGATAGGCAGGGAAAACCAGTCTTCTCCTGGACTGACTGTGTAATTTAAAATGCAAATGCCTCTGGTATCTCTAAAGCCTCATGTAAAACAAGTTTGCTGTATTTGTGTATACCATGAAGGTCAAAGGGATTTTATAGAGTTTTTTACCTTATTTAAGCAGTGCATCAGTAATCAAATTCTACTCATTGTTAAAACCCTGTAGCTACTGGCAACTAAGCAAAACCCTTATAATTTACAATAAATACAGTGTGTCATAAATCTGGGTAGACAGGAATTTAAGACCTGAAGATCTAAGGAAAAAGAATTCTTTGGCAGAGGAGGCAACATTCGTATAGATTTTCTATACAAAGCCAAAATTACTCCCCTTCCAATTGCCTCTATAAAGCACAAGGAGCGTTACATGTGATAGCCACAGCAAACAGGTTGTAATATTTGTTATAGCCTTTTAGACTTCTTCCATCCAAATTGTTGCCCCTGCAGCACCCCAGTTGTTGGGGTTTGTGCCAGGGAAGAAAGGGAAGAGCAGCAGGTGAGCAGTGGAGCCACACACGGAGTGAATTGGTTCAGCAGCAGGAAGAAGCTGTCACAGGGATTCCGGAGCTGGGATCCTCCTGCCATGGAAGAAGTCACTGTGCTGGAAACTGTGCTGGAAACCTGCCACACATGAGGAAAGCAGAGAGGCCACAGACACATCCCAAATGGACCCATTTCACAGGCTTTCTCCTTTGAAAAGTGGCTGTCGGTGCTGCAGCTGGAGCCTGCCCAAGTCAAGATGGTTTCATGCTTCAGGAGAAGCTGACACAGAAGTGCAGTTTCAGAAGACAAGAACAGCACGATGAAACTGCTCCTCACTGAGTGGCAGTAACAACTGAAAATAATTCTTCCAGAAAGTGTCAGGATTTTTTATTTTGTTAGAAAGCTCAGCTAAGTATGTTTATGTGCATGATTAACCCATCTTCGTTTTCAATTTTCAGATTGTCTAAGTCTCAGAATTATAACTTAGAATTTAAAGCACCAGAAGTACTTTGGCACTCAGTAGACATCAGCATCTAAGGCAGTTTGACTTTTGTTTGCATGTTTTCTCATGCTTTGCTCCTCATCAGGGTGGACAGAGAACACCACCAAATTGCAGAGGTGACATTTTGTTGATGGACAGGGCAGCCAACAATAAAAGAGGGAATGTTGGTATTGGGCATATGTGGATTTTTCCCCAATGCTCTTTTGTTGATTCAGCTTCACAGAGTGATGATTTTTGTATTTGCTTTTAAAAAGCCAGAATTATCTTGACACTATC
This sequence comes from Certhia americana, assembly GCA_018697195.1. Lineage (NCBI taxonomy): Eukaryota > Metazoa > Chordata > Aves > Passeriformes > Certhiidae > Certhia > Certhia americana. The sequence goes on along the minus strand of CM031865.1, from coordinate 8,416,017 downwards.
TAGCCATTAAATTTCCTCAGTACGTATATGCATATATGGATAACATTACAAGACAATGAAAAAAAAAGAGTGCAGGTTGATTCCTTATTTCTTTTCTTGATCTGTTTCAAGTTCTCTTCTTGGAGGAAGACATAATAGTTTCAGCTGGAATATAGAAAGCTAATGATGTACAAATCTAATGTGCAAAACAGAATCCCTATTACAGGGACCCTTAGACAATAAACATGTAATGAGTCCCGAAGTTATTTCTCACTGAAAGCTGATGGTTCCAGAGTCCGTGACCCAAGAGTGGGATTTGTTTTGTCAGGATAGCCAAAGCCATCACAAGTACATAAATTGAAAAAGGGCAAAATGATTATATCAAAACGTTGAGAAAACTATTCAGACTAATGAATGCAATCTACAGGAAGATCAGCCAAGGTTAGCACCAGATGTTTCTTGTACCACATGCCACAGCTTGATTGTATTTTAATTAATTCAGCTGAAAAGTCTCTGTGAGAACTGTTTTCAGCACAATTTCAAGCTTGGTTTCAAATACCAGAAATCATTTCTGATTTCTTAAAACATCCTGGAAAAAATAAGACTCTGGAGTTAAAGCATGCCAAAAACTACTTATAAAATTGCATTCAAAGAGCATTAAAGGAGTGTTCACAAAGTATTTATGATTACCACCAGACCTTTGGGCTTGGAGCCCAAAGGTACAGCACAAAAGCTCAGGGTTTTGCCCCATAAACATTTGCCCTAGATCATACTCCAAGTTCAGAGGTACAACAGAATTTTGAACCAAGACACAGTAGTATTTATCCAGTTCACCACCCAGAACATGAACAAACAAAAAAAATCAATATTTCCCAAAGTATTTTACAGTTCATCCTCTATTTTTTTATGGCATATACTACCAATGACCTACTATATTCTTGTTGGGAAGAAAGATGCTTGTAGTTATTTAAGGTTTAAGGTCCAATTAAAAATGGCTTTAATGAAAGTCAGATACTCACAGGCATGAAGTTAACAAAGAAAGAAAACAGAACGTGCTTTATCATCATAAACCACTTTATTTTGTTGCAATATTTACAGAAAGAACACATTGAAGTTGCACTTCCAAACCACTCTAAACCTAATTCTGGACAATACAAGCCTGAGACAAAATGAGATATGTTAAAAATTTTGGCTCTGGTTTTCCCAGAGTCTTGACCACCCAAATCTATATTTAACTTCAGGTAGAATTATGTTCAGCATGTCTGAAAATTGGGCTCTAAATTAAAGATAAGTGTTTTTACCTGGGTAACATCCCTGTAAGTACCACCCACAAATTACATAGTTTCTTTCCATAGGAAAATTGTCTTCTGGATTATTTCAGGATAAAAGCACAGACCAGTCCTTCTTACAGGCTGCATACTAATGGAAGGAGGAGAAGGAAGGATTTATTTGGAATCTCCTAATTGACCTCAGTGGGATTGGGCCTGAACCCATTAAAACATTTATGAAAAGCATTTTAAAAGCATGTACAGTATGCAATCTAAAACATTAATATCTAGGTAATATTAAGACTAATTTGTTTCAAAATTGCAGCCAGGGGAGTAGCAAGATCCTAGTTGTGTTCAGGACTAAATTCCTTCAACTTTCTCTTAATTTTTTTCATCATTATTGTTTTAAAATGTTGCAGAGAACAAATCTGTTGTTTTTCCTCAGGCTCCTGCTTCCTCAGCACTGACCCAAGTGTTAGTGACACTCCTTGCTTTCAACTGGGCCCTGCATTATTCTGATTTTTGCACTAATGTGTCAACATATCACAGCTCCATCCTTTCCCAGGAACGACATAGGCAGTCGAAGGCATTAAAACAAGTAGGCCTCCAAAATTAATGTGTTTTGCAGGAAGTAAGCATGGAAGTATCCAAAGCCAGGGGGAATGTTCAGAACAGAGGAATTCAATTCCAGGGTGCCACAAAATGTTCTCCATCACTACAGCATGGCAGAAACCTGTTTCTAATGCTATGATAGATGCTCTAAATATGCCACTTACTCAGACTTATTGGATATGGGAACATGCAAATCTACCAATAATGCTTTTTCTTTATGAAGGGCACAGCTACCAGAGGTAACTGGCTCCCTAAGGGTTTAACAGGAGCTTTTCAGGTGGTTCCGAGTCCAAACACAAGCTGCTGCTGGTGCCTGTCTGCAATCACCTAGGGAAAGTAAAGCCAGTCAGCAGCAGAAAACGCTGCATTATAAACACAAACAGTTTGGTAGGAAACATTTGTGACCTTCCTGGTCCAGTACATCTTTTCTCCAATTCCCAAATCACTGGCTTTTCCTGTTGTCCTTTACTATTTACTGCCAGAGCTTCCCCAAAGGATCAATGGCCAAACACACCCTGGCCTTGGCACACACGGATGTTGTGTGGTATCTCTTCCAAGGAGGAGGAGCCATGCAGTTATCCCAGAGCAATAACAGATATAATTTCAGTAAATAATGTAGTAGCCCAGCTCTTGACTAGAAAAGATCTGCAAGAGCACGTGAAGCCAGTGCTTATTTTCTCCTCTCCTCTCAGAGGGAAGTGAAGGAGTCACCTCACCCAGGGCTGTGAGTGTTCCCATCCAAAGGTTGTTCATGCTGGAGGTCAACATTTTGCTGCTTCTCCCAACCTCTCTCCAAAGCCCTCCCCTGACTACCTTTGACTACCTGGAGTTTTTAGAATTTGAGGTATTTAAGACTTGGTATTTTTGCGTTAAAAAGGAAGACATTTTGATTTGAGAATTTCATTTCAATGTCTCTTGAGTGGTGTGGTCTCAACGCTTTGTGACCTTTTATTTAGTTTGTGCTTCTTACCTGGGCTGTCTTACACAGACAACTGCAGCCTGTTTCTCAGACAACTCAAATTTTGACCAAACACAACTACTTTCTTTTCTTGATGGTTTTTCAGGGGAAAAAAGTACAGATTTGTTGTAGGGCTACAAATTTTTAGGGAAGAAGCAAAATCTCTGCAAAAATTATCTGGAGAATGTTTTTCAAGTAGGACTATTTTTTCTTTTTAAGGTCTGTTCCTAGTGAGGAATCTTTGATGTAGTCAGCAAGACTTTTCTTCTGCCTAGAAGACCTACTGATATATTGCCAAATAGAGAGCAGAGGAAAAAAAAAACTATTCTTGTGTGTCACTGGATTCTTAATCTATTTTATGAGCCTTAAACACTACAACTCTTTGCACAGTAGAAATTTCAAAAGATCTAGAAACTCCATTTTTTCTTCCTTCTGTGGATTTTCTAAGCCTGAAGTTTTACGTTCCATAGGTATTTTTAAACAGCACAAACCTTTTTAGGATTTTTGTTACCCTCCTTATCACGGAAGAAAGAAGAAATCCTGTGAATCAGATCCCACGTGCATAATCACACAACTCTACAAACTAAGCACATCCATAAAAAGCTTTCAGCTCTAACATTGCTGTATAGGGAATGCTTAGACTTAAAAATTATGCTGTTTGGACTAGCAGCTTTGAATACATGTTATGAGCAATGCATTTGCACTAGTACATTTTATTTTCTTTTTTTAACTTAAATCAGGGGACATGAGAAACCTGAGAGTGTCTACAATAAACCTGCTAATTACTTCACCATTTGTAATTCTCTTTCTTCTTTTTGTTTCACATTTCCATTATACTAATGGAAAGCACACAGCTAAAATGTTTTTAAAAAATGATCAGATCTCGATTGCCAGCCAGCAGGTTTACAGTAGTAACCTGCTGTTTATAATGATTTCATATTTGTTACCCTTTACAGAGACAGGGCCCACTGTAAAAATTTTGAGTGGGGTGGGCTGAATTCACCACTTGCTTGGGAGGACTCATTTACAGTGGATTTTCCATCTTTGTTTTTTAGGCACAAAGTCACATCCCAGACTGGGAGCTCAGCACAGAGGTGAGGGGATGGTGGCCAGGGGTGAAGGGTTTGGATGTGATGGGGACATGGGGGAGCAAAATGCTCCTGGCCATCCCAGAGGAAACCCACACCTCCTCCCTGTTGCCTTCATGCTTAAGGGAGTGGGGGCTAACGAGGGAGCAGTTTCTCATTTGTCTCACCTCACCCCAATTTACAGTCCAGCCTCAGTTTCCAAAGTCAGCAATGGGTTTCTTCCTTCCACCTCTCTTTTCCCTGCCCAAAATCCCTTGTTCCTTTCCATCACACAAAAGCAATTTCTCTACATCTGAACCATCTCCACTCAGGAATCTCATCTGGCAATAGCAATCAGCTTAGGCCCTCCAATGTCTCCACCCAGAGGTTTTTTCCCTCTCCCATTAGTCATTTAGGTGTCAAAGCACAGCTTTGAAGATATAGGTGAAGGCCTTTCTTTTTTATTCCAGTTTTGTTGCCATTTTGCATCTTACAGTCCCATTTCATGGTGACCACAACATGTTTATATTATTTTTTTTCTTTTTGTTTTTTTCTTTTTGTGGAAAAAGGCTTAATTATTGTTTATCTGCATCTTCCTGGATCCTCTCTCTAAATTATTGCACCATGAACCACCCTCTAAATAGAAACCACACAAGGGAGAGACACTGGGAATACTCCAGCTGCAGGGAAAGGTTCAATCAGAGATCACACAATTAGGCACCAGAGAGCCCAGCTACACAGGCTCAGGAATTCAGTTTCATTAGCTCTACTCATCATCCAACTACACATTTCACACTCTATCATCTCCTCTTATTTATCTATTGCCTCCTCAGATCTTGAGTACTCCTCTTCAGTGAGTCCTGAGGCATTTCCATTATACTTCATTCCCCCTTCTGTTATTTTAGCCCTGTTGTCTTTTTCCCCACAGTGCTTAGCTCTACATTTAGAGCCAGAAGATCAGCGAGCATGGACAGGATGCAATGATTCATCCCTCTAGCTCTCACCTCAACTGTACAGCTACAGCAGGGAAATTAGATGCCATATCTAAGCTGTACCTGGGGAAGCAAATGTGCAGTGGAAGCAATAGGGCTAAAGATACAAGGGAAAAAAAAAAAAAAAAAGGCATGGCTTGGAAGTAAATTTATTCACTTATCTGCAAAACAACATTTTTAGCAATATGGCACATTTGTTGTGTTTCAAGGTTTTGTGTCTTAGTTACTTGATTAATTGTGCTGATTTCGCTTTGTGTTTCTTATTTGTTTGTCTCCTTCTGGTTGTGGGACTCTTTAGCCCTCAAAGCCTAAGAGGAATGCTTGGCACCGGGATGGAAAGGCTGTCTGGGATGTTTATGCCATTTCCCACTCTATTCTGAAATGCTTGTTGAGCCCTTGCAGTGTTCCAAGTTGTGAACATAACTCCGACGTGTTTTCCCTCCATCAGCTCTGTTTTGTGACCTGCAGTTACAAGGTTTATCTGTCTGGGTTAGAAGCAGCAGGGACTTCATAATATACTGCATTTTTAAAATGCATTAGCAGAATTTCTTTAGAAATTAAGGTTATCAAGTTGCTCTGATTTAATTCAGCAATTTAGTCTCAATGAATAAAGACTTTACTTAAAACACTTTTCTAAAACATCTTTTAGAAATTTTTTTTTTTTTAACCACATACATGAATGGAACTTCGGTCCTGATGAGCATGGATATACCTTCTTCAGTGCTCCAGGGTGGGAAGGAACCTCTGCTCACATTCAGTGGTTTGGAACACAAGTAGTACAAGGAGGGTTGTTGGGATATAGATTTTCCCTTCTGGTATATAAAATAAGGCAACCTCCAGCAGGTTCCTTTTGTCTTCTTTTCCAAATACTGGGCTGAAAGTATTTTCCAAATACTGGGCTGAAAGTATATTCCCAAGGAGGTGAGGAACAGCTGAGCTGGAATGCCTGGTCTGGGGCAGGCTAGAAAGATTTTGGGACCGCTTGCCCAGGGACTGTCATGCAACCTTGGTGTGCTCATTCCTGTGTCCTCCCAGGATGCCCAAGGGCTTGGACTGAGCCAGGGGTTCACTTCCCAAATGCTTCCCCAGAGGGGACATCCCTGGAGACCCCCTGAGGTGACTACAACTGTGCTGAGCTGGCTTGGGATCATTTTTAAACAGGATTTAGGGAAGGGAACTGCAGGAACCCTGGAAGGGAAGAGCTGCTCTGCCGTGGGTGTGCTGTCTGTCCCTGAAGAGGGTTCATTTCTCTGTGCCTCATTTCTGTATCCCCATTTCACCTCAAAGGAGGCTTCTTTCCTCTGCTTGGTCTGCTTTAAAGCGTCTGGTACAATGAATATGAAGAGCTACAGCAGGAACTTGATCTCAGATGGCACTATTTAATTTTATTGCAATAATGGTAATAAATGTACTAAGCACAAACAATGTGCTCCATATAGAAATAGATTTAATACATTTAACTGGATTTTGAAATTGGTTCTCCTGAATGGACACCCATTCTTGTTCAGATCACAAGAGGCATCTAAGATGGTACTTTGAAAGATGATAGTATACCTGTCATCTTGATACCAGGATAAAGTAGAGAAGGAACATTAGATTTCTACTGCAGGCCTGTGAAAAGAAATTTTTCTTTTAGATACTTGGATTTTATTTCATTATGTTTCCTTTTCTTCATTTAATTGAATAATATGTTTCAAATCTATTTATCCAAATGCATCTGTTTTATACTTGGGGAAATACAATCTGAAAAGAAAATGTAACTTTTTTCCAGTAAAGTTAAAGGAATGAAAGGCAACTAATTTTAACATATTGCCACTTAATGTCATCTTGTTTGCTGATTAAATACATGGTAAAGCATTTTCAGAAATCAATTCTTGAAACAAAACAGAGCTTTCCTGGCTAATGAATGGAGATGCATTTATTTATTTATAGGTCTTTCATCATTCTAATTCCTTTGTGTTTCACAAATATTAGTAAGTTGATCCATGCTGCACTGAAAAGAAGGGAAGTCTTATTAGCTCCATGAGGCACAGAAATCACATGGTCTGCCCACACTTACCAGAAAGGTGCATGAAAACTATAATTAGAATGGGGAAAAAAAAAAAAAAGTTGCTCTTATTCTAGTATTTAACCAGTAAAAAGCTCCCTCTGTCATTCAACACTTCTGAAACATTAAACAGGCTCAGGCAACCAGGGACATCTAACTAGATAAAAATGTTGAGTTATTAGGGATTTTTTTACATTCTTTGTAAAATATCAAAATACATTCTTTGGCTTCTTTCCTTTTATTTCCTGAGCCTTTACTTGATACATGAGTTGCATTTCCAAGCTTATTCCTGAAGACACGAGGACTAGAGAAATTATTTTATAGTAACACTGAGATAAAACATCATTGAGATTGTCATCTAATTCCATACCTTATGGAAGCTGAGTTGTAAGCAGGCTGCTAAAGGAGAGGAGGCATGTTTGTATTTCAGAGTGACCATACCTTGGCACTTGTACTGTTTTCAGGAGTTATGATAGTGTCATGTGTCACATTTGAATCAAGTTAAAAAATCAAGTTTAAATCAAGTTTTTTATTAGATACTGTCCCTTTATGGTGACTAAGCCTTAAAATGTCGTTAATTTTATCTGTGCAAAGTGGTAGTATTGCCAGAATATCCATACCTAAGCTTGCAAAATTATTTTGGAAAGAGAGAAATCCTGTGATAATAGTATCCAAATGTGACCACTGACAAACCTTAATGGGCAATCTCTGGACACATGTAAAAGTGAGTCCTTTGAAGTGTTTTGCATTAGTTTATCTTTGCTCTAACAAAGTCATTAGGGGCTCTTAACAACCATTTGAAGGGGGAAGCAAGGCCAAAAATGAGAAATCTCTGCATATCATTGCTGTTTTGAGAGAATCCGCAGAAAATTCAATGTATGTAAAATGTTTTGCTGAATTCCACATTTCTTCCTTATAAACACAAGCCCTCTCTCTCTCTCTCTCTCTGCAGCTCCTTGTTTGCATGTTTAATGTTTTGCCACTCCGTGAGTCTCCTCACTCCTAAGGAATTCAGATGCTGCATTTGTGCATTTGCAGGGCTGTGACCTCGAGCAACACTTGCTCAATGTAGTAACTACCAGTTGAGAAACAAAACAAAAATCAACCCTAATTGTGCCCATTTAAATTCAAACATTGAAAAATAGCTTAAATATGGTATTTCTGAATGTAAATTTTATAAAAAGTCTGACGACTTTAGGATTCTGTTAGCTCTTTATTCCCTCTGTAACGAGGCTATTACATGGCATTGCTCAGATTGATGTCGAAAATAATGCAGCTGCTCTTGCAGCTGCAGCAAGAATTCACAGAAGCCAGGATGCAAAGCAAGCTCTGATCAAAGTCCCTGCCTTTAGCTTTCTGCAGTGGGTTTGTTTTTTCTCTTACTTATTTATTAGCTTAATTCCAGCATCCTCTGAAATGGTGGGATGGCCTTGCTGGGAATAACTGAGGGTTAAAGCTTTAATGGCTTTACTTTGCCTCACAAATGAAAATCCTGGAATTTACTGTCCTCTACAAACCAGACTCACTCTGACAGCAGAAAATGCTGGTTAGTTTTGTTTTGTAATTTTGTTTTTCAAAATGAACACTTCAGGGTTGGTCTATATTAAGACAGTAACAGTCAAGAAAACAAGAGCATCAAAAAGAAGGAAAGATATTTCACAGGTGTGCAGGTGTACAAGAGCATCTTCGTGCTGCTGGTATTTAAAAAGACATTTATGCCTTTTGGTAAGAGCTGATGAACTCACAGGCTGACACCTCAAAATGTTTGTCTTTGTGTGGCCAGAAGGCAAGTTTGAAGCAAGGTGCAAATCCAGCATCCCCCCCTTCTGCTTTTTGATTCATGCAGACAGAGGGTGACAGGAATGAATTGCAGCAGCAATACACTGGGCCCTGAGTAAACACAGATTTTGGCAATCCCAAAGGCATTTGACACCATCCTCAACCCATTTCCTTACTCTCATGTTTGTGGAGGTTAACTGACACTCTGATTCTTGTTGGCTCTTTCATGGACAGGTTAATATTAGCTAAAATATTTTTAATAATTTTGAAACTGAGCTTTGCGTATAACTTAAACCCAACAGAAATAAATCACGTCACTCAGTCTTTCACAGCCACCTTGTAAGACCTTCAGAAAAATAGTTCCCAGGGAGACTTACAACAGCAGATAATCCAAGGACCATCATTCACCTCCCAAATCTGAATGTACTAATGCCTGATAATTCAGTAGAGTCTGTTCCTGGCCAAAAGTGACCAGTACTCGGGATAAAACAGCAATTGTAAACCCCTGCTCCAATTTAATTCTAATTTCAGAGCTAAAAGAACACCTTGGAAGAGCTCTACTCATGGCAAAGTTGATAAGACCAGTGTTTGCAGCCCAGGTGTAGCCACACCAAACACTGCAAGTTTCTCCTGGCAGAATCAGCTGAATAAAACGAACTGATGCAGTTCTTGTTCAACTGATGGAAGTCATTCAGTCACCTTAGTACAAGTTCAGGTTGCAGTACCTGCATCCATTGGAGCTTTGCAGAATTTTCTCAGGAAGGTCATAAAATAAAACATTAGAGTCGTGTAACTTAAAGGTTACAAAAGCATAGGCTGCACAATCAGCATTAGTCTGTGACAGCACTGGCTCCAGTCCCGGCATAATTTTTAGGAAATAAAATCAAGAACCAACCACACAATTAATAAAGTGAACAAAAACATGCTAGGATCAACTTTTGGATCTGATTTTCCCTTTTTTGGTTGGTTTTTTTTTTTTTTTTTTTCAGTGTCTCACAACCATCACTGGGTTCCCCTTGGCTGTCACTGCTCTTACAGATTTGTGTCATTGCATAAAGCCATGGCAAAGACCAGCTCATACACCCTGAATGAGAAATCTGTACCCATAGAACTTGTGCTGTGTACCTTTCTGCTTATCAGAGGAAGAAAAACTTCCCTACTTGCAGCATTTCAAGGTTAAAATCCATATTGGCAAAAATAATGCAGCAGAGATAATAAACATTCACAGGGATTATACTGGAAAATGAAGACACCAAGCTAAAAGAAGAAATTAAAAGCAAAAGCCATACTAAGAAACTAAAAGCTGTCAAAGAACTGCCTTGAATATTAATCTGAGCTATTTTAGCCAGGCCTTTTTCAGCACCTTTTCTTTCCTGCTAACTTTTATGTTACAGCTCTATTGCCTGTACAGAGTTGCTGAATCCAAGCTCTGCCTGTCAGGAGCTCTTTTCTGTGCTTTAGCTCCCAGTTGTTCCTGGATTTGCCTCAGCTGCCATATTAAACCCTTGCATGTCAAATTACAAAGCAATTAGGGTGAAATGCAGAGTCGCAATACACAGGTTTAAAAAAACCCTCCAGAAACCCTAACTCTACATTTTCTAGGTTTGTAATGCTGACTTGGAAAGTATTAAAATATCTATTTAATTAATATAATCCCCAAATTACTGACATGTGCTTCACCTGGTGTCACATAAGTCTCTCATCTTTCCACCTTTCTCTTTTTCCTACCTCATATGCTTTCTCTGCCTATGAATGTTTTAAGTTCATTATTTCACACTGTGAGAAATGGAATAAGCACAACTTGAGTATCTGCTAAAGCAGTTAGTGAGGTACAGAAGTACATAGATGAACTTATCAACTGTTTTATCATACATTCTGACCCCTGAATTTTCCTCATTCTGACTCTGAGCTGAGAGCCCTGGGAGCTGTGCCATTAATAGAAGGCAGATGTGGTGGAATGAAGAGTCTAAAGGATGGGTCAGTGGTAGCTGCCACCACTGTGCTCTGAGTCAGGAGCCAAAGAGGGACGGATGCACAGCCATGGCTAACTCATTTAATATCTCTGCTTACCATCTCTGCACCCCAGTGGGACTCATCAGATTTAATTACATATCTAATGTGAAATTCAGCCTCACCCTGTGAGTTATTGCACTTCCTCAATTCCTCTTACATTGTGGAAGCACAGCACTTCACAGGACTGGTCCTGCCATGAAAATTAATTAGTTTATGCCTGAACAGGGCTTTCAACACACAGATCATTCTGTATGACAAAGTAGTATTAGATAACAAACCAAGTTATTCAATTGAATTACGGAGCCATAAGAAAATTATTGTCTCTCATTTTTAATCAAGCAGGCTGCAAGCCAGATTAGTCCCTGATGATGATGATTTGGCTATTTCAACAGATTTTATTGCCACCAGAAAAATTTCTCCCTCGCTTGCACCCTACAGTTTTCATTGCTGTTTATGTAACACACTCAATAAACCCAGCTCTAGGTTTCAGGTGAGCCTCTACCTTCAGGGAGCAGCAATTGTTAAGACAACTTGTTGAAGGTGACTAAAAAGCCTTCTTTGCTTGGAAACAAACACCTCTATGTTGTTTTGTTTGAGGCTTTTAATAAGCATCCTGTTTAACCATCTCTCAGTGCAGAGGTACAGTTCTGAAGATACAAGAGAATTAAGCACCAATAGTTCTGCATTTCTTTCCATGGCATCAGAGAATTCCCAGGTTATAGATGTGCATGGGATTTCTTATGCATGAATGCTTCAGTGCCCTCCCACCAGTTCTCTGTCTTTATTAGCCTCCATTACCCAAGCAGAAGAATTTCACTACTGCTTTTAAGGGTCATCTAAGTAGAAGCTTCAAGACAAATTGTGCTGCTGAGGTCATAGACATTCAGTAGTTAACTTGGGAAAAGAGAACTTTGTTTTGTTTGCTGAGGGATAAAGGTGTGGCTTTCTGCATGGTCCTCTTGTCAAAGATAAATTTTTGATCATAGCAACTCATTTGTAGACATAAAGTTGATCAGTTGCCATCATTTTCGGACTTGCTAAAATCTTTGGGACAGATTAGTGTTAATTTACACCATGGGAGGATCTGGACTAGCTCTATGAGGTTTCTGATTTCTCAGTTAGGCTGTGTTTTCCATGGATCCCTGCTGCATGAGCATCCTTATTAAGACAAGAGCAGTAAGGACCTGCCAGCACCCACTCTGTTCCCTTTTTCCCTCACCCTGCATTGTACCCTGCTGGTTTTTCACACTTTTTTTTCCATTTATTGCTCTTACATTGGAAATCAGATAGAACAGTCATAAAGAACAGCAGCACCAAAGAAATAAAGGCTGCAACAATAAAAGGTAAGAAATAGAAATGCCAGTAAATTATATCTATCCAGGGAGACCCCTCACTTGGGGAAGTGGAGCAGTATGAAGGGCATTCAGAAGGAAGATAGACTTTCTGCCTGCTAAAGTTCACTTTGCATCTTGATATGATGGCCTTTTTTAAACCTTCCTTTACTTTCTCAGTGCCCTACTTGCTGACTGCTTCTTCTTCTTCTTCTTCTTCCCACTCTGATGACTTCCTTTTCTCCCTGTTACCTCTTTTGATTGACTTTGATTTGGGGAGTAGTTGTGGATTTTGTTATTACTAGATAAAAGAATTAGGCTCACAAAGGAAGATACTAAATTTCTTATTTCCCAATAACATTATTGACTGAAGCTCTAGCACTGATTTATCACAGAATCATGGAACAACCCAGATTGAAAGGGACTTTAAAGCTCATCTGGTTCCAACCTTCCTGCCACAGGATGGGCAGGGACACCTTCCAGTAGACCAGGTTTCTCCATCCAGCCTGGCCATGAAGACTTTCAGGGATGGGGCACTTACAACTTCTCTGAGAAACCTGTTCCAGGATCTCATCATCCTCAAAAGTATAGAATCTTTTGCTAATACCTAATCTAGACCTACACTCTTTCAGTTGAAGCCATTCCCCCTTGTCCTATCGCTACATGCCCTGACAAATGTTTTGATTTTATTTTTATTTGTATTTTTATTGATTTGCCAAGTTTCTGTACACCCCAGCACCCTACTAATCAGAAGGAAGTACCTCCACCAAAATTGCCTTTGCTCTGATGGAGTGGTCCTAGTTAGGAGCTCAGGTGTTGCAGCTTACTTTTTACCATACAAAACCTCCCAAAGTTTAGTGGTGGTGGTTTGTATTTGGTGAGCAGAAACAGCTAAAATGGGAGCTCTAACCTCACACATCTCTTCTCAATTAATGAGGGCTAATGAGCAAAGCTGAGGGGACAGTCAGGGAAAACCCTCCCTGGGGTGGTGAGCAGCAGCTGGGGCTGGGGTTGGTCAGGATAAGCAGTTTGTCAGATGGAGCTGGAGCAGGAAAAGGATCTGTATCCAGCCCACCTCTCTGGCTCTTGTCCAAGCCAAGTGCACACCATGCAAGGTGTGAGGCACCTTCTTTGCCACAGATCTGGCAGCTGATGTGTTTTACGCACTGCACAAGGGGTTGGAAGCCCCTAATGGTGTGAGAACATCTCCTTTAGATTTGGGCTTTCCTAGGGCTGGCTCCTACAGGGATGTGGTTATTTTGTGAAGTGAAGAGAGCCCTCTCTGCACTGTGAGCTCTCATTGAATTCTTGCCTCATCCTGGAGGCAGGGCTGCCCAGAGCAGTTCTGAGATTCAGACTTCTTAATAGCATGTGGGCAGACCTAATCAAGCCCATAGCACAGTCTGCAGCAGCCCTCCTAAACCAAACTCTGCCCCTCTGCACTCGTTCTTTACAAGTACTCAGCTCCCACCATTTCAAAGCAATCTTTCAGAAAATCAATAGTTCTTCATCTCCTTCAGAATGAGAGCAAGTAGGACACTTGGACGTCTGCTTTGTAATCTCTTCAAAAATTGCTTTCTTGTCTTCCCAACAGAATTAGGAAATATTGCAGTACCAAAAAAAAAAAAAAAATTAAAAAAAAAAAAAAAATATATATATATATAAAATCTCAAGCTTTTTCATCACACTGTCTCACTGGTAGGACCAATCTTTGTATTCCTTTTCATTTAGGGATTACCCTAACCTCACAGCTCTGTTTATACCTTAGGCACACATACACACACGTCCTTGTTCCTCACACAGAGCAATTATTTGTTCTCACAACTCCACTTTTCAGGAGCCTACCGTAAAATCCTTTCCCATTTTAAAATTTCCATTTTTCTCTCCCTCATTCCTCTCCGTGGAATGAGCCATGAAACTGAGCTGCTCTGCCCCCTCTGAATCCAGTTGAGGAGGCTTGGCCGGGCTTCACATCCCGTCAGAGGCAGCGCTGACCTTTTCTCCCTAATTGACAATGCGGGGTTTGTGCTAATGGGATGACATCACTACACAGAGCTGGAATGCTCTCCCTGCTGTCTCCTTTGTCTCTCGGCATTTTTCTCTCCCACACTTTTACAGGAAGTGTATCCCTAGGAGGGAGTGTAAGGAAGACAGCTACACAGTGCCTGAAAAGTATATGCAGAAAACATCTTCAGTTTTTCTCTCTTTATTTTTCCTAAGTCACGCTAGTTACCAAACACGTATCCTGAGCCCTAACTACGCACTGAATCTTCCTTTTCCTTCTTCCAGGTTGTGATCACTGATGTTGTTTTTTGTGTTTGCTTTGCCTCACTGTCCTGAGACTTGCTGCTAGGGAGATTGGTTCCTCTCGGGTTTGAATTATAATTGTAGTTGTTAGCCTACTGTCCTTTTACAGCTCTAATTTTATTCAAACAACTTGTTAGGAAGATCCTTGTGCATCTCTACAGCAATAAATAGTTAATTGAGGCGCCTAATTTTGTGTTAAATTGTTGGCAGTTTATATTACTGAGCATCACAGCAGAAGTTAAGTTTTAAAATAACACTTTAAGAATACATGGAGGGGAAGAGGCCCCAAGGAAATTGAAAATATTAAGAGTTTTATTTAGTCATTTTGTGAGATTGGCTCACCCATTTCAGTGAGTACTACAACTTTTTAAAATGCTGCTTGTCCTGGTTTCACCTTCCTAAAAGCTTTAAAAAACTGTCTTAATGCTGGTTATAAATTGGCAGCCATGTGCCCAAACATGCAGCCTTGTCTAAGCCAACAGACCAAAGAAATGCAGGTGATGGATTTTGGCCAGAGGAGACAGAAGTTTCCTGAAGAAGCAGAAGTTTCCTGGTTCTTCCTTTCTCCTCCCTCCCATGGCTGACATCCTGGGTCAGTATATATTTCCCGCCTACTTCAGCACCAAATAAAATGGATTAATTCAGATCCCAGGTACTTTAGTGAATCTCTTTACCCTGAGCTGTTTTAATTAGCACAGAAATGCACCAGGTGCTGCAGCAGTGGCAGAGAAGGGAAGTATTGACCTGCTGGAAGAAGCAGACTCTTAAATCACTTAGGGCAGCCCAGCAGGACCATGGCTGGCTGTATCCTTCCTTCAAGGAATGATAAACCAGATAAAATACAGAGGGAGAAAAGGGGAAAGATTCAGGGAGAGGAAACAAATCCATTACTATTCAAGACAATTCGATGCTGGCAGGAAGAGGGATTTATCTGTCTTCCTTTTTTGCCTAAATGCCCAAGTATTTCATAGGGGCACACCCTGAATTCCTGGACACATCACACGATCTTCGTGCTGCCCTTTCCCTTCTGCACTGGGGCACTGTGCAAGAAGCCAATGACAGCCACATTACTAACACCCCTGGAGAAATCTTCTCTCCATTATTTTAATTGTATTGCCTACCTAATTTTCCGTGTTATCCTTAAAGAAACCATAGGTGTTTTACCCAGGATTTGCTTCTTACATTCTCGTCCTGTCACATTTACCCTCAATTTTAATTAACTACCACAAACTATTGTGAGCAACAGAAGGATTTGGAGTTAATTTGAATATTAAGCCCAAGCTTAACCCTGACCCTAAGCTTACTGTCCTTGCATGGGTGCCTAGTGAACTATCTGATAGCTGTGAACAGTAATAATCAATACAGTTTAATATTTCTCTTATGTTTATAACTTAATGAGTTTAGTGCTTTTTCTACTCAGCACCACATAAACAATTGATACAGAAGTTTCAGCCTCAAATAGTAATTAGGGTAATATGGTTAAATCCCTGCAAACTACTATGAAAAGACAATGATTAACCTCGCCAAATTTAAGCCCAGAGTCAAATTTATTGGATTTTTTTTTTTAAATGGTTAAACACAGTGAGTAAAAATAGTGTTTAGAGTGGAAGTGCTGACAAAACCTTTACTGCAGCAATGTGGACAATGCAGCTGTAATAATGGCAAGTGTGCCCTTATCACAGCAAGAAAAATGTAAGGAGTCCTGAATTTGCAGTGAATGAGCCATTACTTATGTCTATCACAAAGAAACAAGAGTACCGAACAAAAAAAAAAATACATTAAGGGTTGGATTTTTTTTTTCCCCAAAAGAAAACTAAAAATAAAAAAGATCAGATGTGACTCAGGCTTTCAAACAATAAAAATAGCAAGATAAAAGAACTAGGTTGCTTCATTGCCTAAAGAAATGGCTAGAATCTTAAAAAGTCTGAAACCTGATTGTGAGAGACTCACTTTATAGGCTGCTAAGGAGGTGCTGACCTTCATCATCAATAGATTGTCTGAGCCTTTGTGGTATTCAGCAGTAAAGGAAGTGCTTAAAAAGTCATCCTGCTGAAAGATGGACTGGAAAAATCTCCAGTTCAGATCTCAGCATAGCTGTTGTCAGAGCACATGCTCATTCAGAAAGTCTGTCTGTAAATCTAATTCAGATAAATCTTCCTTCATTTTTAAGTGATAAAACGGGACCATCCTCACCTTTAGAGATGGATCAGGACATCTGGAATTCAATATAAGTTAAATTATTATAGAGGAGGGCAGCTAACGACCTGTCTGTTGTGGGGCTTTGGATGTGTTTTGTTAGAGCATTATATTTCTCTCTAGAAATAGAGGACACTGAAGGAGTGGGATAACATGAGCACCAGTGGTGTCATTTCCCTGTTCTTGCTCCACAGTTTCAGACGCAGTTCTGCCCGTTCCATCAGTTGGTCTGAAATGGACTGTGGCAGATGACTGCCCTGTGATTTCAAACAGCCTTCTGGGAGAAAGGGACTGTTCTAGATGAAAGAACTTCAGCTCCTTTAACTTTCTGGAAAAGTCCCATTCTTGTCTAAGCACTATCCCAGTGAGGAAGCTGTCAGGTCTCTTCTAGCAGGGGGAATTAGCCATGCTGGGCTAACACAGCTGTGGGGTGTGACAGACAGATGGGGAATCTTAGCACAAAAGGCACGTGTGCTGCAGATACAATCGTGCTGTGGATGAAAAATGCTGTGGTGTTATCCCTGAGAAGCCACGCAGCATTGAACATTCCCAGCAGAGAGCACAAAACACAGATGGGCCCCCAAGGACTGGAGCTTCTGGGGAGGCAGAGGAGGTCCAGCCAGGATACCTGAACAAGGCAGCTTCTACTTGTGCTGCAGGGGAAGGCAAAACAATTCAAAACAGGGGCAACAGCAATCTCTGCCAGTCCTGATCAGGGTGGGGGGCAGCAGAATTACTGCTCTCTCCTGATCTAGTGCCTGATTTGCCTCTGAGCTCTAGCAGGGCATTTTGTGGGGTTCATTCCAACTTGGATCATGGCTCTCCTTGGACTGCCGCCACACGGCTGGGGTAAGGAAGGTGTTTCAGAGTAAGAAATGCACTCAAAGTCCCCTTTTGGCTTCCCAGCTGCCGTTCAGTCTCCCCAGACCTCCAAATCATGCCAGGGTATGATCCAGCAGTATGATTCCAGAGGGAATCCCTCCTTCCATTTACTTCTTCCTCCAACAGACTGCCGTGACAGGCAAGTGTGACCCTCAGAAAGAGCAGCTTGTGTTGTCTACTGACAGCTTTTACTGAGAATGGTAAAACAGAGCTTTGTCTGCAGCACAGCCCCACAGAATTCACGTCCCAAAGAGCTGGTAACAGCAATGAAATGGTCCAGTTTCAAAGCAGCTTAATCCCCTCTGGGAACTACTGAAAGAAATTCCTCTCTCCTGTCACTCCATTCCAATCAATGCTGAAAG
Organism: Certhia americana; assembly: GCA_018697195.1. Lineage (NCBI taxonomy): Eukaryota > Metazoa > Chordata > Aves > Passeriformes > Certhiidae > Certhia > Certhia americana. Next base: position 8,398,224 of record CM031865.1, on the reverse strand, counting down.
GTTCTGCCTTGCTATATGTAGATTCAAGAAGAAAGCACTGCAGCCTTTGGTATTTAGAAAGGTTTTACTTCACATCTGCAGGGCCAGAAGCTTTTTTGGTTGAAATCAAAGTTTAAATTCTGAAGAAAAAAGGGATCATCAAAGAACTGGCAAAGAATTTAACAACTAGGTGCCAGCTGAAATGCCAGTGTGATTTATCAGCAGGTTCTTCTCTAATCTGATGTGAGATAATAGGAGAAGGTGTCGAAAGAAGAATCAAACTAGATACAGAACAAAAAGCATAAGTAATAGAGTTCATAAAATTATGCACATAAGTAAGTTTACATTATCTAGTAGGCAAGCCACTCTCCCCAAGAAGGTTTTGTTAGATAGATTGGGAAATCAATAGGCAAAACCAGAAGATTGTAAAAGATAAATTATGTTATTTTTATTTTGCTTTTTTTTTTTTTTCCTCTATGTAAGCCTCTCCATTTTGAGAGACGTAATTTCCTTAATGATAGACCCAACAAAACACTTGGCTATAGTAGCTGGTGGTGCCACGTTCATGCATCTCTTAGCAGAGATTAACCCTCAGGTTTGAAGAAAGCTGAATTTGTTTATCACAGATTAGGAACACCATTCCTGAGAGCTCACAAACTTAGAGCAGTTTCCTTCTGAGTATAGCACTAAATTGTCTATGTATATATTCCCCTGCTTAGTGATTCATTAGAAGCATTTTACAGTAAATACTTTCAAAATAAAACCCAGACATTTTAACAAAAGTCCTAGGAAAATAGTTAACTGACAAAGATAATGATTTTCTAAAAGCTTTTCCCTGGACACGGGTTTGGGTTTTTCATTGAGATAGTGGTTAAAGTGAGGCTGCCTGCTATAACGTGCCTCCACTGCACAGCCCAAAGTCATACTAATCAGCTTGAATAACTGAAAATATAACAGGAACAGTGTAAATCCACTTGATACAGCAAAGTTCACTTCTCTGGTCCATCAGAGAAATGTCTGCAAGTGACCAAAGAATCCTTGGTCTGTATTTCACAGTTTGTTCTCTTCTTTTTGATTCTATGGTAAATAATTTTTAAATTCAGTTTGGTCCAGCCAATTTCCCACCCACTCTGGTATCAGCCCCCCACCAGATGCAGAGCTTTGCCTTTGACAGCATTCTGGCAAGGAGAAAAACCCACTAATTCTCTTCAAAGGCTCCTCAGTACGGTGAGGCTGCTCAGAGGAAAACTCCTGCAGACTTATATCTGATGCAGATTCATTTTCCAGACTTCTTTTGGAGCATCAGTGAAGGAGGTTGCGAAAGTCCTGTCCCCCACTCCAGAACAGGCTGCAGCCTCATCCTACAGGGCTCCAGCAGCTCCTGCAAAGTGCCCAGGTGTGACAGCTTTGCTGGCATGACATGGCACCAAGATCAGCAGGGCTCATCCCCTCAGCTGGGGCTACCTAGGGCCTCTCTGCTCCACTGCACAGTCAAAATAAATCATCATTTCCTAAATTGCCCAGTGCTGAAGCCCAGGCTGGAAAATGCAGCTTCCAATCTTTAGGCTGTGCTACGGTTTGTTTTAAAAAGGGATTGAATGTCTTACAAACAGGTAAAATTGCTGCCAGATGCAAGTACATTAGCCTTCTCCAGCTGCTTTACTGCTGCCATTCAAAATAGCTTGCTATAAATATGATTCCTTTGAGCTCCGTTCTGACAAGTGCAGAGCACTATCTGGGAAGGGCCCGTGGTTTGCCATCCCCACTGAACTCAATAGGAGTAGTGATTGCTCAGCATATTGCTGAAAAAAGTCTGCTGAAATTACCTTAAATCACACAATTATCTCCTCACCTCTGCCTGTTTTTCTTTCAGTCACGGAAGAAGGCAGGGAAACAGAAAGAAAGACAAGAAAAGAAATGGTGCAGACAAAGCAAACCCTGAACGGAAATCGGAAAGCAATGAAAAACAAGCTAGGACAAAAGAAGAAACACCATTAGAGACTGGCAAGTGGATATTCCCAAGACCTCCACTTCATATTTCTGTGTCAAAACTAATGGAAATAGAGACAGAGTTGGTCTGAACTGATGAGGTGGACATTTCCCCTGGGTTTGCTGAGTTTGTGAGGGTTGGTATCACACAAACAGCATGTCAACCTTCCAAAAAACCTCCTAAGGACAGCACTTTGCAGCACACTGAGGAGCAGCTCCACTGGAGCCTCTGGGAAGGCAGCACTTGCTCCAGGCAGGAGCAGCAGCAGTGGCCAGGTTCCCCCAGCCCTGGGAGCACAGGGATAAACCAGCACAGTCACCCCAGCCAAGGAAAGGCAAAGCACTCCTTGTGCTCACTGGGGGCAATAAAATCAATGTCAGCAAGGAGCACAGGCCTGGGAGGGGTAGGGTTGGGTGAAAATCCCGTGAAATTTGGAAATAAAGAGCTGTTCATAAATAGTAGAAGGAGAGGGGCACTGGGCTGAACCAAAAAAATCTCAGGAAATTTTTTTATTTTTCTCTGTGGTTTCTACTGTATTTAGCCATAGGGCAAATCCAAAGGACATAAAGTGAAATATAAATGCTCTATTTTTTAATCCCAGATCTATCAGGGACAAATGATATCTCAATAATCAGGGAAGTTCCCATTCTGCCCACACAGTAGTGCATCAAGTGTTTAATCATTTGGTTAAACAAAAGTCCAGTTTAGCCTCTTTTTTTCCCCTGCAGTATTTCCATCATGCCCTCTGTTTCCCTTTTTCCTCTAAAGCCAGAATATGACTCCTGGATCTAAATCCTTTTCCTTCCCATAGTGAGCAGCCCCTTTGGATTCAGAAGGCTTTGTCTTCAGCAGCCAAGAATCCAAAAGCTGGGGTTTTGTGGGAAAAGGTTTCTTGGTTGCCTGAGATACTAAAGAAATAATACGACTTTGGCTATGGTCTTTTGAAACTAATCTGTGATTTTCATGACTTTCTGCCTCTAAGTAGTCAAACTTGAGCTGTCTCAAGCAGTCCTGTTCTTTGATAAGCAGTTATTTCTGAGCTTTCAGAAGCAGAGTCCTTTCCAGTTTCAGGCTGAGCCCCCTAAAGGAGGGATCTACAGACCTCTGACTTTATTCAAGATCTCTTATCCAGCCTTGAGTTTTATCGGTAAAAAATGAGAAGAAAAGAGTAAAAGAGTGAGTACCTACCACTCTGGCAAGGTTGCAATTAATTTCACAGAGGGGAGGGAAGAGAAAGGAGGTGTAGGAAAGCCCAGCAGGTGGGTCACTGCTCCAGCCACCAGCCTCCTGTTTCCTGGAAGCCAGAGCCAGCAGCGTTTACAGTAAAACTGATTGTTCAAAGTTGTATCATTATTCCCAGATTTCTCCAGTGCTGCTAATCTCAGTTAATTATATTGGAAATCCCTTGTATTATGACCATGTAATTCATAATGTGCCAGTAGAAGTCATGGTTCATAATAATCACATAATGGGCAAGGACTTAGACGTAATCAGATTTTAGTTACCCTGTCGTGTTTCCATAATGCTGCCATAAAACCAACATAATCACAAAAAAGTACCAGTTATTTAAACATTTTTATCAGATTGATGTACGGTATCTTTCTCTCCCTCTCCCTCTTTTTTAAACAATGTAAGATAACAAAAATTGGATTACAATTGCTGGGAACAGACTATGATAAACTGTTTGCTTGTGTGCAGAATGAAATTTAATAATGGCATCAGTGTCTCGATTTTTAGCAGTATTAGACCTGTTAAATAGTAGCACTCTGCAGCCAAAAGGCTGCTTTCAAAGAGGCAGCATTAGGGCATTGTGCAAACAATATCTCCAAGAGCTCAGCTGTCTTATAAACCTTGAAAGATGCCCTATATCCTCACAATTAACCTGACTGCTAACATTTACTGTGCAGATGAGGGCTTGACTTTTTCCACAATACATGATGCAAAAAAACCCCTTAGCAGCTGTAAGGATTTTTAAAGGCCAGTGTCTGCCTCTCAAATAAAATAAAACAGGAGGAAAAAAAATTAAAAGAGCTTTCTACTTTACAGGAATATGGCTGGTGATGAGCATAGAGAACTTGCAAGCTGCACTCTCTGGACTCTCCCTAACGTTTTATCTCCACTCTGACCCCAATCACTTCAGCTGTGTACTTGACATCCTGAAAAAGGGTCCAGCTACACTTGTTTCAGCACTGTACTGCCAAATTTAATTCAAAAGAATTTGTGAAATGTTAGAGGTTTTCAACTGGCAAGCAAATATCCTATTTCTTTTTTTTTTTTTAACCATACTGAAGGCACTTTATTTTAAAGCAATAAATATTATAGCAGTGAGTGAGTAAGGTCAGAAAGTGTCACACTTTCCTAGTGCTTCTTTTCCACCTTACATTAAGAAATGAGCTGTGATGGGGACAAAAACAGTTGTCACTTGAGAAGAAAAAGACTTGTCTCCTCCTAAGAGGGAATGAAAAGGTGGTGAGAGAATAGCTGGAGATTATAGAATTTCTTCCTGGAATTGTGGACAGAGTGATTGGGAAATCACAGAATTGCAGGGCTGGGGTTTCTCAGCAGTCTCTTAATCCAGCTCTCCTCTGAAGCAAAACACAGAACATCCCTGAAAGACACTTCTGTACTGTTTCTAAAAGCCTCCAGTGAGACAGACTTCTCTATATCAGCAAGCTGATAGAGAGTTTCTCCACATCCTTCATGCTGTGAAATAGCCCATGATGGTTTTGTATCCTTATTTGACATGAAGGGCAATTAGCCACCCTATTCTCTCTGCAACCTCTTAGCAGATCTCTTTTCAGTCTTCTCTCAATTAAATAAATTCAGTGCTCTTAGTATTTCCTCCCAGGCCATGTTTTCTAAATCTCTGTATTTTTGTTGGTTTACTTTGTATTGTCTCCAATTTGCCTCTTTGTTTGGATGGAGACAAATTGGATATGGTGCAGAGAAAAGCAGCAAGCTTGAGCTGCTGGATTGGAACTGTGTGTGTTTTGCTCAATGTTTTTTGAAGAAATAAACAAAAACTCCCCTGCATTTTGTGGGGAAGAAGAGACACATGACATGTAATAAGCTCAAAGGTCAGGAAATTCAACGTTATGGTTTCTGCTGCAAAATGTTTCCAGAGATCATTCAGATTTAAAGAAATTAAGCCTTTAGTCTGACATTGCAAAATTTGAGTTAGAGATCCTGATCCAGAAAAGTGTGTGCATAGCATTAAATTTGAATAATATCCCTAAAGCAAGTGCTAACTGATATGCTACAAATATCATGCATTTTTTGGTTCTTTAAGCAAAAAAGTCTTTTCTAGATCTATCTATGTATTCAAGGAATATTATCATTCTTTAGATCATGTTGTTTTGCAAACATGCAAATAACAGGCATTTCTGAACAACTAGCACTAAAATGATTGGATTGGGAAAGAAAAAAAAACAAAGCAAATTTATTAGAAATTAAAATAGAAATGCTTGTTTAATTTAGAGGCTTTATATGTTGGACAGCATGCTGCTGATTACCACTGACATCAGGAAGGCAGAGTTATCAGGAGAAGAATTGGTGGTTTCTCACTATTTCTGCACTATTTAGCGACCATTAAATTAATCAGGAGGGACTTAGTCAGCTTCATTAAAGTTGGCCTGGGAGAGGAAAAAATAATGCTCCCTTGGAGAACTCTCACTGTTAAGGCTTAAGAATTAAGTGCTTTCTGCTGCTGGTGAGGAAAATAAATGAAGAAATTGGGGCATAGTCTTCACTCTTCTGTAATAGTGAACATTATAAATATACTATTTTGAGAAACATTGCAAATTTCCCTAAATTTTTGGCACCCATCTGTTGGAATGTAGGGAAATAGGAGTTGAACATCTGGACTGGGATATGAAGGGTATGAGAAACCACTCTTTAGCTTAAAATCTCAGTGGAAACAATATCATATAGGCATCTCTGTAAGACCTCTAGACAATTATTAACAGCTTAGATACAAAATAACATTAAACCTTCCTGAGGATCAAAAGATCTTGTCTCACACTAATCTCCTAATATCAGACAGCATAACAAACTTCAGAAACATCAGCCTGTTTAAAACCTGCCCAGATTTATATTTCAGACCCTGTTGTTCTGCAAATCATCCTCCCCTGTGATTTAAAAATAAATGAGGAAGATTCCTGGCTGCTGTGCACAGGAAGAAGTCCACAGTATGTGTGCACACAGCTTTTGGTGTGGAATATCTGAGGCACAAAACGCCTCCCACGAGTGAGGCAAAAGCCTCCAGCAGTGCCTGATTAATTCTCCAGGGCGCTGTTGAGATATTCCAGCCTATTCCACAGGCAGGAAATCTCCATTTCCCACAGATGACTCCGGCAGGCACTGCTCCTGTGGCAGGAGAGAAGCATCAGTGCCATCTCCCTTGCACACCTGGTGTGTCCAGGTAACCCTTCCTGCTGCTCCTTGCCCTGCGATTCACCACTGGCAGAGAATGCTTTGTCACGGCCACACACCCTCTTCCAGGCAAAAAAATCTGCAGAAAGCTAAAATCTGCACAGTGGCTGTGGCACCAGAGCCTTGGGGACACCATTTCACACCCACACAGAGCGAGGCAGCGTGGTCCAACCAAGCCTTCCATCAACTTCCTAAAGTGACAAGCAAAACAAGGAGTATTGTTCTATAAATACCTGCATGAATAGAAGTTCATCCCCAGGAGTCCATCTGCTGCTGGGGCACATTAGAAAGGCACAGGCAGCTTTCCTGGCATCAGTGCTCAAGGGCAGTCCTGGGAGAACTGTAGAATTAAGGATTTTTGGATGTGCTGCCTGTTGTGCCCATCAGGTCAGGGCACAGTCACATTCCTGCCCACCCTCGCGTCCTTCTGCAGGTGTGGCCTGAGCCACACCAATAATGTGTATTCCCTTCCTTTTGCAGCACACAGACTGGAATTCCTGGCCACTGGAAAAAAAAAAAAAAAGGTAGAAAGTGTGACTTTATCGAGTTTTCCCTGCCCTCTTTCACTGAAGAAGCCGTGCAAAGACCAGACACAGCCTAACACCATGAAAGTCATCAAGGGAGAGCACATTAAAGGCCAGAAATTTACTTTGAGAATGCACTTTCTGCAGCTAAAAATTAGATTCAGAAATGATCTTATCATCAGCACAGATCCTCCAGAAACTTCCTGGGAGTACACTTGGTCTTAGACAGAGAACATCAAAAATGACAGTCACTGACCCCCCCTTTCCCAAAGCCTGAGTGGGAGAGGCTGACATTACTCTCCAGAAATATTCCTTAAACTTCTAATAAAAAAGTTGTTTCCTAAATACAACCTACTCATTTCACTTGCTTAAAAAAAGAAAAATAAAAATACTCAGCAGTTTTTCTCTCCCTATAGTCCCATCAGTATATTTTAGGCTGCAAAGCCAAGAAATTGATTTTTTTTCCCCCTACTGATACTTATTGTCTTTTATGGCTGCAGAAGATTTTAGACCAGGAATGTGAAGCTTACAGATGGCTAAAACCTGGCTTGTGCAACAGATAAAGTGGGAATCTGTTGTAATGATCCATTTGGACATGCTCCCATTTTCTGATCACTGATTTTGAATCTATTAATCTTGTAGACATTTCCAGCATGCCCATCACTGTGAAATAAAGCTGAGAAACTGCACTGTGTCTGTAAGGATTCATGCTCCTTTCTTGCCTGAACTGCTCATACATATATGGCTTATAAAGTGGTTTTTTTTCTCAAAGGAGTACTACAAGTTGACCATAAAACAACATCTTTCCTTACTCATGTGTGTACAAGAGAAAAATCTGTATTCCAGAAAGAACAAGCCATATTTCCCAATAATTTTGATGCCAAAGCAGATCAGTCAATTTCTAATTAACTCTAATTGGCTTCTTCACATGCCTTATAAATTATTTACCTGGAGGTGACAGGGGCTCAAAAGCACCAAGGATCTTCTCCATGCTTTGTAAATGTTAAACAGTATACTTGATGAAAAATAATCACCCACCACTTGTCACTTACAGCCCAAGGCCTCATTGACCTAAGCAGATACAAACCACATGTTTTACAATCACCAAGAAATGCAGGCAAGGACCATGTGGTAGATTGCTCAGTAGGAAACATAAGGGAGGAAAAAGAAAAGAGAGACAAAAGAGAAAAAAATAATATTTAGGACAACCTTGGGGGAGGTGTTAATCCATCTTGAAAGATACTGGCTCAAAAGATACAATCATGAGTAATCAGGGCATGTCATGTCTCTGCTGCCTGCACCCACAAAGGGCTTCTCTCCAAGTCAAAAATCCTTTAGGGCACCTGAACCCCACAGCTCCCTGCATCTCTCGGAGACACTGTGATACCCAAGGACAGATAAACACAGAGGTGTAGTGCTGCCTCACCTCCCTCCATGGAAAGCTCACCTTGAAATGGAGCTTCTTTTCTGTTCAGGGCCCTAAGAAATTGGAGGTATTTATCCTCCCAGCTGCCATCTGCTCCTGGAAGGAATGGTGCAGGAACAGTGAGGGCAGAGCAGTTTGTGTTTAATTTGTGGCCCTGGACATTTCCTGGCTTGAGCCAAGGGAGCAAAGAGGAAAAAAAAAAAAAAAGGCAATAGGCAGGCAGCTTAATTTATGGCCACAAAATTAGGCACGCTGGGAGAAGGCTCCAACACCACAAGCAGCAGCCAGAGAAGGTGTGCTGTTAAAGTATTTCTCATCTGAAATGTCTTTAAATCACACTGCTGCATACCTACCCAGGCTGCAGAGGAGAGACAGAGATGCAGCCTGAAGTGGGCACCGAATTGGAAAGTGTTCATGGACTGATTTGAGAGTAACTTTATCCATGAGGACAGTTTAGAGAAAATGTGTTATTAAAGTACTTTATTTCCATTTAGAGACTCACACAGGCATACACAGACAGTAGGTGGTGACAGCTGCTACCAGAACCATTTGTTATCTTACTTCTGTTCAGCTTTTGACAGTGTGAAATGAATATAAATGCTGAAAAGCTTTACAGAGGTGAACCAAACAATAAAAAGTAGGGGGGAATGAATTCTGGTTAGGTTACTTTAGGGAAGAGCTTTATTTCTGTTTATTCCTGAGGCATGGATGTGTGCTGCGTTTCTAATACTGACAATACTGCTGAGAGGATTCTTGGTGGAGTTTACCAAATCCACACCATCCTGAGATGGTGAGAGCTGGCCTGGAAGCTGACTTTAATATTATTCCCAGAACTGGCATGAAAATAAGGCTTCAGCAAATTATTGCTTTTCCCTAATAATCTGTCCATCAAAATGGAGTGAACCTTTCACATGGTTTGCCTTAATAAAAGTGCTGGTGAGATATCTCTGTGTTTGGACTTAGCAGGAGCAAATCTCTTGGCATCAAAAGGATTAAATTAGTTGGCCTGAAATTATATTGCTTTTTCCAAGCAATCATGACAGCTCTCAGAATCTTGCTACAATATACTCACATCACACCAGCTGACAGTTGCCTCTAAAAAAACCCATTCATGTTGGCCAGCTCCTCCTGTGAACACTATTAACAGACTGATGCTCCTGTTTCAGAGTCCAAGAGGCATTTTTGAACTACACCCCTATCAAGAGGAAGCCCTGGTCTCAGTTTTGACTTTTGTCTGATTGTTTGGTTCTCACATGGAGAATATTTACACCATTTTCACCTTGGTTACATCTTGGATGGACTGACAAATTTTGTCTTACAAGGGCAATTTGTAAAGGAGATTTTGGTCTGTTGTACAGAATATAAAGTTCCTCAGAAACTATTGTAGTATATTGATTGCACAATATGTGTTTCATTAGAGCTTGGGGTGTTTTTTTGGTTTGGTTTTTTTGCTTCTATGACTACTCCTCTTACCCGGACAGAATTGATATAACAGGAATTCTCCATAAAATAGGGATTGGTAACAAGAGGCACAAATTTATAGCACACCACACAGATTTAGCTGAAGTCAAGCAGATATTTTCCTAATATCTTTGTTCCTGATTTAATGCGTCTAAAGCAAATTATTTATTATATGAGAAAGACCTCAAAGTTTGCACAGCGAGGGAGGCAAAACCTTTGTCTGAAGTTGGGCCAATAAAACAGGAATGACTTGGGCTTAGGAGTGCTGCAGGGAACATCGCTATCTTCTGTGGGAGGGAGAGATTCACGTCAAGTTTATTTTTATAAAGCAGCATCCACCTAGAAATGAGCACAAACTGAAATGCTATATCCTCTGAATTTGGTGGGCACTTGAAATATCATTTTTGCAGAGAGCTCTCGGTTCCAAAAAAGGCCAGAACAGTGACAGATAGGCAAAACCTGTCAGCCTTCAGGAGCATAAAATTTGTTTTTTAACTTCTCTAATATTCTGCCCCACCTGGTCACCAAATCCATTCCATGAGCCTATGGTTCCTGATGGCTGTAGCTGAAGAAAGAATTTAGGCCTAGACACAGACAGGACAAAAGATAAAGCCCATGGCCATGTGTGGAGGGCAGGCTGAATTTCCTACTCCAGCAGAGATGAGGGCAAACATCCTGGTAAACTCATCTGGTCAAGCCAATACTTTCCAGAGCCATGCTTTTCTGGAAGGCAGTGGCTTTCTGCATAGAAATAAGGATAATTTCTCATAACTTAACATATCTGAGGTATTCCTGGCTCTCAGCCAGCACTGTGTAACCAATAATGTGCCCAAGATAGCAAATGTGTCCTGCACACACATCATCATTACAAAATCCAGTGCTAGCTCTGCACAGAGCAGCTAATATGCCAAAAATATCATATGTATATATTTGAATTATCCATTGAAGAGCACACTGCAAGAAGGCTAGTAAATTCAGTTTCTCTTACCTGCCACCTGTATTCACATTTAGGAGTGAATTATATGTTTTCAATACGTTTTCTAGCAAGTTATTTACGCAAATCTCATTAAGAATAAAGACAAGGGGTTTATATACAATTCCTGACCTACTGACTGAAATTGCATACCAAGATGTCAGTTTGACTTTGAATAGAAGCTGGAAAGCTGTGCTGCATGAAATCCCATCACTGAGAGAAAACCCTCACGCTCTTTATTCTCCTTTCTGACATTTCTTTTCCTCTCTCCACTGAAACAAAACCAGCATTAACTAGTTCTTCGTTATGCTGGTTTCCTGCAGGATTTTCCATAGTGCCTAGTAGTGGTAAGGGCTGGATTACAGCTCAACATACAAAAAGCAGTTTGGTTTCAGCCCTGAGTGAAGCTCTCTCTCAGGTTTTGGAAGTAATTTTCAGGAGTAGCCTTCCTTAGCAGACATTTTCTGGGATGCAGTTTGTGCTGGACTTGCCAGGTGCCTGATGTGAGATGCAGTGACGTTACCAGACTGATTACTTGGATGGCTCTGAAGTGAAGGCATCTGGTTAGGACTGCTGGCTAGCAGAAGAAAAAGCACTAATTAAATATTTCTTGCCTTTTCAGGTTTGTCCCTCTGATTAACCACTTTAAAAATCACTCCAGGGAAAGCCACACAGTTATCTTTAAAACAGAGAGGCATGATTAAACATTCCTTTGCTAACAGAAAAATAGTGAAGGAAAAGGAAAGCAGTCAGCTCCAGCAAGGCTGGCATGTTTTTGCTGGATTCAAACTAGCTCTTAAGCCTTTCAGCCTGGCAGGGGAAAGCCTGAATGATCTTATGGAAGTTGCCAAAGAATCCCATTGGTACACACCATTTAACCGAATTTACTTATTTTCCCTAGATGATTTTGCTATCAAAATGTGTCCACAGCCACACATACAGATGGATATGGATTGGCACCTCTCCTTTAAGGCAACCTGTACTCCTGAACTGAGCATACACCAAACCTAGCAGTGATCAGTAAACTGTTACCATTGCCAGTTTCTGACATTTGAGCCTTTCACCTTGGTTTCAGTGAACAAACCTCCAAAACATCAATGTACAGATCAACATAACTCTAATTTTAGTCTTCCAAATTACACACTAGGGGAAATTAGCTAGGAGCTACCCTAATGATCAGCATTTCCACTAGGCTTTCACCAAAGCCATGGTGGGTTTGAGAGATCTTTTCCTCTCTCTTATCAACTAATGACTGTGACATCCTTCCTCATGAAATTTTCTTGTCTGCTGCTGCCAAAATTAAAACCATAATACCACAACAAGATCTATGCTGAGGTCACAAGGTTACGGACTTGTTCTGTGACCTTTGAGAAAGTATTTTAGTTTACGCAACTGTAGTTTCAGCAGTATATTTTTAGGGTCCTAATATTGCAAGAGAAACCTCTTTTATCAGTGAAAGTTAAACATTAATTAGAGCCAGTTCACAACTAATGCAAAAATTCCAGGTAGTGCTTTCATTCCTTGCATTTCATTTATACACTGGGTAACTCTTTGAAAGTTCTTCTAAATGGTCGCAGCAATCTTCTAAAGGATGTGTATACACAGAATTTACACAGTGACCTCCAGCTGTAACAAAACCCCCTTTCTAAAATTAAATTACTTATGGAAAAAATAGTCCTCGATAACGCATGGACTACTCTCAACTAGACTAAGTCTGAAAGTAAAAAATGCTGTTAGGTTTGCTAGCTATGGTAAAAAAAGGATATCAAATGTTAGATTTCAAGTTAACCCCAGATTGGCTGTAAAGCTTCAAATGTTTAAGTTGTCTGCTTCTATTTCATAGCCTCCATAAGCTTTAAGATTTTGTCAAGATTTTAGCAGACCAGAAGTCCTAAGATGTTCCTGCAAATTTCCCAGTTTGGAATTAAAATAAATTCTGTAACATAACTCTGGGAAAAGAAACCCTCAATGGCACAAAATGGAGCTACCCCTCCAAGCCCAGACCCAGATTGTGACAAGACCTTAAAGTGTTCAGAGGAGTGTGATAGAGATGTTTTTACCTTTTGCTTAAAGCACTTCAAAACACCAACAGCACTTTTCAACCTCAAAGTTAGTGCTGTTGGACAGCAGACTACAGCAAGATAAAGAAAGGTTGGTTTCTGCCAAGTGAAACAGGGAAATTGCAGACAAATCTCTTCCCTGCTCATTATGTCTGTGCATGGCAGTGCCTTTCTTCCTCCCTTGCTCTCAGTCCAGAGGGGTTTCCCAGGGTAACAATCTGTAGCTACAGAAGCTCCTACAGATCCTTAGGAAATTTCCCTTTTTATCTTCCCTTATGAAACTTAGATTTGAGTCTTTCCACAACTCTTCTCTACACCACCCATGCTGCCAGACCCAGCTTGCTGTCTCCTTCCTGCCTAATTCCTCCCCTGGGAACTTCCCCAGATGAGCTTCCCCAGGTGCTTTTTGGCAGTCTTTTCCTCACCCACCAAAAACACTCAGCCAGACTCAATATTCAGTGCCACATGGGACAATGCCAGGGAACAGCCCCTCCTGTGCTGCATAGCCAAGTCCTTTGATCAGAAAGGCCAGGAAAATGCAGTGATGGGTGGTGAAACACACACACAAAAAGCATCACCTCCATCAGACCTTGGGAAATGGTGCTGTGCAAAGGTGGTTCACCCAACAGAAGCCTTTTCCAGTGGTGTCTATATTACTACCAAAGCCAGTCCTTGCAGCAGTAGGCAGATGGAATTGTGTATCTCATTTTTACCAGACACCAGGGCTACTTTGTATGTTCAGGACTTTTCTGCTTACTACAGAAAGAACCATTTCCACAACACTAAGTTGACTCTTGGCGCATGTTGCTGTTGTTTGTGTGGGACAAAATGCACAAAGATAGCTCTCAAATGCACTGGATTAACTGTGGAAATGCTACACAGAAATCAGGAGAGGGATTGGGATATAAAAAGTACAGAGCTGAGATGGTCACAAACACAGGCACATCCCCGTAAAAATATTACTCTGATTTTGTGAGATTAAAGATTGAGTTATTATTAGTTCCCATGAACTCTTACTCTGAGATGTCTTAGAGAAGACCTGACAGAACCCAACCTTCACTGTATTTACCCACATTTTCTGAATTCTTATCTGTCCAGATACGGTTCAGAGAGACTCATGTCTTGGTTTTTGTCAGAGATAACTGAAGGGTTACCCAGGTCTAAACATAACTCTTCATATCAGCACCAAGGCTTGAGGAAACTCTGAATTGCAGCACTTTATACTGAAGGGATCCCAAAATGATTCTTTTCTTCTCACAATCATTCAAGAACTTGAAAGTCCAGGGAGTAGCCTCAAATCTCTCATTCTCATAAATTTTACAGAGGTCACAGCATGGCCAATTCAGCTGAAAAGTGTTATTACAGAAAAACTTGATGATACTTTTATGTTCACTGATGTGAACATAATTCTCTGTGTCTTTTAGCTACATATAGCCTGCCTTATCCACAGAGACACTTCAGCAGATATATATGGTACCATGAGCAGAGTTAAAAATGATGAATATTCTGATTTATAACTTCTACTGATAACAAGGTGATAGAAAATCTTAAAAATATGGGTGTTATTATATACACTGTGTAACTTCACTCAGCAGATAAGGGATGGGAAATCAAAAACATTTATCACACCTGAACTGGAGGGACACTTCCTTGAATGACCCTTGTTGCCTGTAAAGGATTGAGCTGACCAATGGATAAAAATCTTAAATATAGGGTTAGCTCTGCAGGTGCCAAGTGTGGATATGAATCTATTACCCTTCATGGTTTTAAGGTGGAAAATGCATCTATTGAAGAGCTTTTTTTTTTTTTTTTTCTGACAGATTTAATCATCTAAAGAGATCTCAACCTGCTGAGTTAACATTGCACCTCCTAAAGATCAACCACTGGATTGTAACTACAGAGGCACAAGAAAGTAATCATTATAAATAAATTCGTTAGGGATGAGGAGCTGAACAAACAGGCCAGATGCTCCTCCTTCCACTTTGAAGCTGTGGTGAGGGGCAAAGCAGACCCAAGAGAGATTCCTTTGGCAATAATCCTAAAGGAGAGGCTGCCTTCATCCACCTCAGGCTCCAGGTCCTCAGCATGGACCTCAACATCATCCAAGAGTTTAAGCACACAGCCCAGGTAAATATTACTTTGTTAATCTTCATTAGAAATCTACTTTTAAAGCTGATTCGCAGTGAAGTCACTTAGATGAAATCATTGCACACTAAACAATCCTGTTAGGGATGCTTATCCAAGCAAAGGGCGTTCAATTGCATTTCCATTAGCAGCACTATATGGTTATTGTCCTTAAAGACAGGGCTCTTAGACTTAATCTATTTTCTTAGAGCTGAATTTTCTCAAGAACTAGAAGTTAATTTTTACTACTTGCTGGCAATACGAAATCAGGTTGCCTGCAGATCAATAAAGCAGATTTGAGGACTGAAAGTGGCCCTGCCCACTCTGCCAGTGCTGAGAACACCCTGAAATTTTAAAATGTTCTGGATTATCCAAGCCTAATGATGCACATTATTAAATAGAACATTACTTAATGAGAAAGTCACCAGCTGTGGTGAGCAGCAGGTGATTTATCTCTCAGGAAAAGAGTATTTTTTTCAACAGAAAATATCGTGTTTCTCTGTGCTGAATTCTGTGTGGCTCAAGAAGGAGGAAAGATGCTTGATCTCATGCTTTTTACTTTCTGTAGCAGTTTGCTGGAAGGACAGGTCCTCCCATTAAATGAGGGGGAGATTTTCTGTTTTCCTTGCCTTGTTTCATTCTCTTCCTTCCCACCTGCGGGCTAAGGCAGAGTTCAGCTGTGCTTTACTGAAGTGAGGAAATAGCTCTGACTCTTCCTTCAACCTTGACCTGAAGACAGACAGATTTGGGGAGGCTGAAACTGAGCCTGATTTTTTGAAAATAGGAAAAAAAGTGTATCTTTCCCCAACAGTGTTTTTTAGGGTTTAGTATATTCTCTGCTTTCTTGTCTATCTCTCCTAGGAATATCACACCATATTTTCTGTTATGTTAAAATATATTTGCACTGATTTCTGTAGTTAACTTTAGTTAAACCCAGGGTATATTTTACTTCAGTTTTCTCTATTTATCAGTTACAAAAAGTGCTTCTAGCTAAGAAATAGTGTCTTATACTAATTGATAAGGGCTTTGTTTCCTGTGCAGCTTTGCTCTAAAGGCATTGCTGTAGATGATCCCTTGAAGACATCTCCAGATGATGTTTCCACTGTTGCCCCTGATATTGAGGCAGAGCTTCTAATCTGCTACTTGGAAACTGGGAAAGCCTGGTATTGCTATGGAATCATTCACACAGGTGAAAATAAATATTGATTTGATACACTGTAAGGCTGAAAGCAAAAATTAAGCAAAACCTAGGAATAAAACAGTCTAATAATGAGAAAAGAGGAATCAGTAAAACACAACTTTCCCATGGCACTGGTGCTTAGATTGGGCTGATTCTCAGAATTTGAGACATTCAGCCACAGCAGTGTATGCATTACTGCTCTGATAATGCAGAGGGGAAGGATACTGCAGAGAAGACACATCCATAGTTCATGGCACACAAACATGCTCAGCCTCATATAACAGTAACAATATTATGAGCACTTGATCTCCTTCAAGCCAGATTGGGTCAGGGATGGCTTCAAATTATTTCCATTGCATAATCCCTCATGGGCTCAGTTGTGATCCACATCAAAGACCAGCCCTACCAGTAGTGCATAAAGAAGCCAGAAACAAAACTTGCACATGGTGGAGATAAAATTCCCATTAGTTTCAGATGAGTTAGGATTTCACTGGGTTTGTGCTGCCTTTAATTAGCAATCAGGCGCAACAATCATTTCTGTGTGCACGTCATGCCAGCAAACACTTCATTATTGAGGTCTCCACTCATTTTTCCCCATGTTTGAGATGTATTAAGATGGACACTGCAATTAGTGCAGGGTGAGGGTTCCTTCATGCAGTCATCTCAAAAGAATGCAGCCACAGAAGCGTGGTTGCAGCAGAAGAGGAGGCACATGCTCCTGGCAGAGGGGAGGGATGATGTTTGCTGTGGAAACGCCACGGTGGCAGCAGGTTCATTTACCTGCACACAGCCATGGGATGTCTGAGCATCCTGTCTCAATGCCAAGGTCCTCAGATCCCATACCCATCCCTTTCCCAAGCAGTTCTGCCTTGGAAAGCCATGCCTACCTGCACAAGTTGTGTGTGTGCATCCTTCAGGCTACTCCCAGTTCTGGGCTGGCAGCCTCAATGCCCAGGAGTAGTTGGAAAGCAACAAAAACTTCAAAACAAATGAAGACTTTGTGCAAATTAAAAAGCATGCTTTTTCATGGTTTCTCAAAGAAAAGGAGAAAAAAAACATTAGATTTGAGTATACTCACAATTTTGGAGAAAATAAGTATTGCTACCTTATTTCTGTGACTATGAAAAACACTAAAATGCAAAAGCTTGGACAGATAAAATAGAACAGGAAATACGTTTTTTACCTCATTTAATTTACCTTGATTTCAAAATGGTAAGATGATATGACCCCAGTGCTAGAAAAATCAAAGCCTATCCAGACCTGCTTTGGTTTCTATTGTCTAGAAACAGAAACTCCAACACAGCAAGAAAATAAATGCAGTCAGATGGAGATCACTGGAAACCAAAGGAGGGAAACATTTTTTACTCTTTACCTTATCTGTAACTCTTATATATAATAATACTAATTTGTTCTTAACTCATCTAGTTGCACAGCACAAGGAAAAGTGGCAATCAGTAATGCCTATTTTCAATAAAATTCATTTAATAACTTAAAGAATGGGAAAAAAATCTATTGATCATAGCGGGCACATTTTACAATGAAGGAACTGATACAATACCAGTAAAAATATTCTGAGACATAATTAGCATAGACAAAACCTGAAGTACAATCAATTGCTATGGTTCTTTTAAAAAGAAAAGATTAAATTACTCTGAGCTGTCCTGCTAAAAATAGTTTCCTGCCATCAGTTAACTACTGCATATAGAATATAGAATTTTTATTCCCATTGAGTTTTTATGTCATCACCACATTGTAATGGTTTGCTGGTAATCCTTTGGCGTTAATCATGAATCCAAATTAAAATATTTGTTCCTGCATTTATTTGCATTTCCTGAGCTATTCTTTCTTTAATTTCATGTAAATTTCACAGCTCCTGCATTCATTTCTGAAGCCCTATTAACAAAAAATCAGCTTTAATATTCTCCCCCATAGTTGTATCAAATAAACAGTAGTGGGTATTGCTAGAGAAAAATCTTATAAAGTATCATAGCTACAGAAACAGAAAATAGAACAAAAAAATTAAGGGGCTCAGTTTTAAAGTGTTCATAAACAGGCATCTATAGGGGAATAGCTTTTCTAGTCTTAAGAAAGGGAGTCCAAATTATAACATCAGTTTTAGTTATGTATGAGAAGCCAAGTCTGGGTCCTACTAAAAAGTAGAAATTGTCTTCTCTGATTTCTCAATATTTAAGGCTGCCTTTAGCATCACTGATACAATTGAGGACACTGGCTGGGTTCTGACCATTTGTCAGGCTGATGCAAAATATTTACCCTTTGTGATCAAAAACTATTAAGCCCACTTCTCATCCATCACAGCTCTGAGCTAACCTGCCATGGATTGACCTCACCAAGCAACATTTGCTGCTACCTACCTGACCAGTACTTTTCATCATAAGACAGCCATCAAAATAATTCCTAACTTGCAGTCTGAAGCTATAAAATGAATCACATGATATTTACGTGCCCTGTGGTCCTTTTGGCCCAGGCATTATGGCATACCAGGGTTTAATGATCTTAATAACCCCATATGGCTTGCTGAGAAATTAGATTTTCCCTTTGGTTGCAGAAGGCAATTTTCAATTATAGCAGATGGCAAAACAGTGAAGGTCTGAGAAGTCAAGAACTGACTAAGAAACCTCAGATTAGTACTTAGGCCTTATGTTGCTCAGCCTAATAATGTCAGTGGTTGAGTTTTTGCCCCAGATGAAAACAGCCTTGAAGCAGAGCACAGCATTTCAGCAGAACAGTCCCCCAATTCCACCTGCTCTTCAGAGGGCAGGCACAACAGACACCCAGAAAGCCACAGGAAAATACATGGAAAAACAACCTTTGGTGTCTCACATGCACAGCTCAGTAATCATTAAGATTCAATTTTATTGGAAATTGGAGAGAACCATGCTGAACTCCAGGACAACTGAAGATGGAGATTCTTCAAAACATAAAAAACTTTTTCAATGAGATTTTATATCCCTTTATAGGTTTTGGGCTATTTGTTTATCTCGCTTTTTCACCCTCAAAGCAAGATAAAATAAATCTGCATTGAAAGCCTGTGACTTGCTGTCTGCACCTGGGAAAATCAAACAGAACCTTTCTATTGGAAAGATGTTTTTTCCCACTGCACCTGGTGCCCATGGCACACATGGGGCTCCTCTGGAAATCAGCTGGCCAGCAGGAGAAAGAGGCTGCTCACCATAGGTTGGAAAGTGACACCTCTTCCCAATGGCTCTCCTGTCATGGGAGAGGTGCACTGGGAAGTGCCACCTGGAAGGATGCTTGTGACCTTACTCCTCCTACCAGAGCCTCCCTGGACTTCATTCCCTGTCCTTCTTCCCTTGAACTGGAAATTGTGGATGTAAGTGTTGAGGGGAGGAAGAGGAACCAGATTTTATAACATGCTTCTTCAGTATTACCTCTAGGTAATGCCTGGAAAATAGTTCCTGGGGATGAGGAGAATTTTAAGGAGCTGTTCAAGATCTTTGGGGGTTAGCAAAGATTTTCCTGTGTCCTTGCAGACTCTGCTCCACAGCACGATGCACTGCCAATTGTCTCCCTCCCTCCCTCCCAGAAAGGCTATGCACAGAGAATGCAATAAATCTGCAAAGCTTTCTTCTGCTCTGCCTTTTTATGTGTTCAGTGGAAGGCAGGGCTCTCAAATGCCTCTTGCACAATTCATAGGGAGACACACAAAGTAGAAAATAGCACCTCTGTTAAGTAGTACACGATTGCTTTAGTGATGAGTTAACAGAGGGAATCTCTTAGGGAGGCACAGTGGGGGGAAAAGTCTAAAACAGCTGAAGGTTCATGGATTTACTTCTAAATCCTCTGCATTTTTCCCAGTGACTTTTCAAACACTTACAAAATGTCTAAAATAATTAATAGTGATCAAGCTTTATGCACCATCTCTCAGAAGAAAAGACATCTCAAAAGACATCTGATCTTGGTCAGTGTATTATAGACTGGATCAGCCAGGACCCTTTAAGCAAAATTATTCAAAATTTCAAGCTAAAAACTCAGTATTCAGCTACTTCTGCATTCCCTATCTTCCTTGTTTTGCACCTTTAAAACAGGACTGTATTAGAGTAACTTGAGAATGGAATTCTAGTGAAATATTAAATAATCAAAAATAAATAATGCAATGATGTGATGACACAGTGCAGTCAGTGGGCATTAAAATGGAGGCAGAATAGGAGAAGAGCTCTAGAAAAACAGAGATTTTTAGGCTGAAATAAAAAAACAAGAAATGTAACGACTGATTCTCCTAATCTGTGGGAAGTCTGTAGTACAATGTATACTTTGCTCTAAACTACTCTCCTAATCTTTTTACCCCTTCAGAAAATGAAATAAAAAGAAAGAGAAGAATTAGCAACACCAAATTACTTCAGCAATTGTGTTAGGCATATTACAATATACATAATAGATGAGATATTATTAATACAGAGCTATTCCATTGAGATGCTCTGGGTAACATGAAGAAGTACTCTTAAAAAATAATTCCTTCTCATACAACATTTCAAATATTTCTACATACTTCAAATGTTTATTACTTTTTTAAATGAGCACCCTTGCATGCTCTGGATTCTGATTCTCAACCCTGGCTCATGTTATTTCCAGGTTGACATATCACTGACATGGTTCTTATTTTATAGGCTGAGACTTCCTCCTTTGTGGTCAAAGGCAACATTCTCCTTGACTTTGGTGATGCTACTTTTCAAAAACTTATCTGTGCAAGTTGTGGTGGGATCCTATTAAAAAATGCACATTTGGGGAGGGAAAAAACCCTGGAAGACATACAGTTCCTTGTAGAAAGAAAAGTCTGACAACACTGAACACGACAGCAGTGCTAATGGCATCGGGAATTTTGATGATACAGCTGGAAAACACGAGGGCAACACATTATGAGAACAAGACAGGGAATGCAGAGTATCTCCACTTGTGCTAAGATGTTTTGGGAGCTTTGAAACAAGATATTTCTAAATATCTTTTTGTTCTGGACCAGAGAACATTCTCCTTTTTACCACCTTCACAGCTCAGGAATCGAGACCTGTATGGCACATTTATCTTATGCTTGCAATTCAAAGCAAATTGCTGCTGCAAAACCTTTTAGCATGGCAGTTATATTTCACTTTACTGACAGAGAAAAGGCGTTGTGTGAAACCTTTTTTGGGAATCCACACTTCCTCCCTTCCTGTCTGTTTAAATATGAAAACATCATGAGATGGTTTTTTTCTGTGCACTGACAGTCCTTGCCCATAGATGCCATAACTGCATTTATTTCTGAAGGGTTGTGCCAAAAAAAAAAAAGAAAATCCAACTGCACAAAGACAGTTCGAGCATCCTCCTTCAGTGTAAGAGGATTTGATCCTCTTCCTTTATCCACTCAGGTTTGTTAGAAGCTTTTCTGTCTGTTTTGTTCAGTGATGATGAATATATTAAAAGGGATTCCTAGTGATTTATCAGATTACCAGACACTCATTCAGGACTCTGCCAAATTTGCCTGGATAAACAGTGTTCCATGCAGCTCCTCTTGTAGATACATCTGCCAACCCCAAGCCTGGCCCCTTTGTTCTCCAGCTTTTGTCTCTATAATCCAGATGTTATCTGATTTTGCATATCTGTTCTTTAAAAGAAGTGGCCAGGGCAGAGAGGGAAGGGCACTCCCTCCTTCAGGGACCAGGGGAAAAACATCCCCAAATACAGAGCAGGATGGGCACAGTCACAACCAGGCATTTGGTGGCAACAGAAAGAAAACTCCTCATGGACCAATGGTCCTGAAGTTGTCCAGGCACCAAGAGTCTGAAATCAAGTTTGGGAGAAAGGCTCTGCCTCCCTCACGTGTCTCTTCATGTGGCTTTCCTCATCCACTTCTCCCTTTAGCTGCTAATCCCCACCAGCACCAAAACCACCTCATTCTTGTCCTCTGCCAGAGAGAGTTTCTGCATGGCTGCTCTCACAAGCCAAAGTATTTCCAGCACTTTGTTCCAACAGAAAAGGTCTCCCCCTTTTCAAGACATCATCTTTGGTAAACCCTCACACAGAGGAAGGATGCACACAAGCTTTTGTGTCTTCAAGACACATCCCTCTTAATTCCCTACAACAGCACCAGGAAGAGAAGTGGTTTGGGATACAAAGTTGGCTATAAGCAAGTGTACAACCATGAGGTGCTCAAATAAAACTTAAAGAAAATCTCAACATCACTGCACATGAAAATTGTAGAAAAATACGATGAGGTTGATTCCTGCCTACTGTGGGGTTCAGGAATTTGGCTGCCTCTGGTAGAGCTGAATTCTCAAACCAGCCCTTGGGATCACAGAACAGAGCACAGCAGGCTCGAACAGATGCAAGACCAGAACTACACAGCACACAATAATCTGCCTGCCATAGAGATGAAACAAGGAAAAAGAAGAAAGTTGAAGTTCAGTGTAATTACACAGGATTTGTCAGGTTCATCCATGAGCATACTGGGGCTGGATCACCAGCTGTACTGATTGACAGTGTTCACTGAAGATAAGAGCATTGTATTAGTCTACAGCAGCTGCAGCCATGGCTCTGCTGAATGCTGCCTGACACATTTCTTGCACTGACATTGTCTTTAATGTGGTGAGAAAGAGCTCAGTGCTGCATTTGTGCAGTCCCTCAGTGCATCCTGAAACATCCACCCACCTCTGCAGCAGCTGTGTTAGAACTGCAGTTTTACTTCTGATAAATCCCCTAATTCCTCTCTAACAGTCAATTACAGTCGACTATTAAACCCCAGAGCATCTCAGGAAAGTATGGATAACTAGGAAAAAGAAAAGGTTGCTACTCTTACTAAAGAAATAACAGCATGCACATCCACAAACCAACCAGCTTTTACTCACAGCACTAATAAGAAAAATGAGTTTATCTGCTCGAGTAGTGAAGTGCATTTTTTCACTTGTTTCATCTATAGAATCATCATTGACTTTTTCTTGGCCTGCAAAAGCCAAACACAAATGATGTGGTGGATCGTAGCAGAGGTGATCCTTCAGGTCAGTCAGATTAGAGTTAAACCCCAGCTGCATTTGGGGATGAATTAGGCAGAGACTGTGCACCTTAGAAAAAAGGCAGTGTGATTTCCAGCATCCAGTTTTGATGTAGCTATCCAGGTTTCTTGACATCCCTGTTCTCCTAACTCTGAGCAGTGAGATTGAAAGGAAAACTTGGAAAGAAAAGTGCAGAGTGCCATGCGTGCCTTTGATTTGCATACTCCAATTGCTGTGGTGGGGAGTGAGTTGAAGCCTTCTTCCCTTCTCCTCACAGTTTGAAAAAAGATAATAGGACAAACCGTGTATTATTTTTAAGAGAAGATGTCAAGATGAAAAAATGAAAACGTCAAAAAAGAGGCTGATATACAGCATTACTTAAGGACTGTTTTGTTGAGAAAAACTGACCAAATGATTTACGAAAGGCTTTTAACAGGGCAGTCTTTGGATTACAGTGAAGATGAAAAATAAATGAAAATCTATTTCAAGTTTACTTTAGCCTAGTCATTTGACAGATGAGGGCAAAACCTGGCAAGAACACAAGTTTTAATCTTCAGATGTAGTGACTTTATTTGCAGTTTCGCCGATTAAAGTTTTCTCAGTGCAAAATAAGAGCTTTTCAGAGCATTTTCAGATGTTTTCTGTTGAAACTGCTCTTTTTTTCAATTTTTTTTAACATGAAGCTCCCATGAAAGGCACATGAGTAAAAAGACCAAAGATGATTCTGCTCGTGACACAAAGCTCATATAGATATTGTCCTGACTGTGCTGCAACCGGTGTGTTCACCACCTTCTTTCTTTCCCAAATTTCCTTTCAAGCCTCACTCTTGAAACTCAGCCCTCCTAATTAATTACTGGATTAACCAGCCTAGTGTTAAGATGCTCATGGCTGGAGGTGGATCTTGGAGCACAGGCCCATTCTCAGTATGCCCAGCCTGGCATATTTCTGCCTGGCCAGATGGGTCCACCATCTGCTCCTATTTGAGGGAAAACTTCCTGGAATTAGGGTTTTCCTCTTAACCTTTGTTTGCTTCTTCTTTCCATTTTTTTCCCCCTTTTCACCAAAATCACCTGATCCACAGGTGTCAGATTTAAAAAATAAAGTGACAGCAGCTCCTCAGAGTTTTGGTGCACACATGGCATGAAATGAGCACAAAGGCCACTGGTCTGGAGCAGCCTCAGCACAGCAAAGGGCTACTTTGTGGGAAAGCAGGAACACAACAGAAATTATTTCTAGAATATAGGCTTCAGAGAGTGTAGCAAAATCAATCCTAACACCAGGAGTCAAAGGTAGCCTTCTGCTGTTTTCTCAAGCTCTTAGGGCATGCTATATTATTTTTGAGTATAGAATTTATAGATCGAGACAAGCAGTTGATCTCTTTGAGACAAGTAAAAAAAAAATAAAGATGGAAAAATGGAGAGCTGATATCTAATCCTATGAAAATCTGCCACAGTTCTATATTTATGATAAGCCTATCCCAGAACATCCTGCTCAAAGTCTTACAGAAAATGTGTTGCTAACTACTAGGGAATCATTGATTTTTTTTATTTTTTCCCCTCATAGTGCTATTTCTTAGCTGTGGTAGAAGCCATAACTTGGAGAGGAGGGTTAAAATTAAATAATAATTATAATAAAAAAATCAATATTATCATTATGAAGTGGTGACCACCATTTACTGCAGCAATAATCTCCTTTGAAACAGCTTGCAGTAATACCAGTTGCCATCTACATAAAGTATTACTGGTTTGGTTCAAGTCATTAAATGCAGATATTATTTGATGTTTTGGTCATTTTGATTTGGTGACCATCAATATTGTCCAAACCTCACATCTAAACCATACTTGGCCGAGAGCTGCAGTATTTGCTGTTGGCATTCTCTTTTCATTACTGCTAAGGGTGATTCATTCCCTCATTAAGAACAACTAATTTTTAACATCCTGTGCTGTTTCCTGCATTGTATATTAGTGGAGTGTTTAGATGTGCCCCCAGTCACTAAGCTCTGTGCTTTCTCCAGTAATGCCTGAAGTTATGAGATCATTTGTCACTGGTTTTACACACACAGGCAGCTCCTGCAGGGTGATGCTTTCTCTCAATTCAATTTTCTGAGCATCTTTTTCACATGTTGAAAGCACAAGTTTGAGATGCTGCACCAGGTCAGGGTGGTCTTCAGCAGGACTGACTCTCCAAGGCACAGAACAGCTCTGCTCAGACAGAGTAAAGTTTACTGTGCCAAAACAGAAATATCCTTACTTGTCTAATTACTAGCAAATGAAAATGTAACCATTCAGAGCTTCAGGCCTTCTCCTCCAGGCCTTGGAGAAAACTTGCAGAGTTAATTTGATTCACAAGTCTGTGGCATCTTGGAGGTACTTTTAGGTTTTAACTTATTTAAAAAACTCCATCTGAAGGCATGCAGGTCAGGAGTGTTGAATACATGCAGAAGAGACAGGTATTGGTCTTCTAAAATGCTCTGTGTGTTTCCATAAAGGAGAATG
Source organism: Certhia americana (assembly GCA_018697195.1). Classification (NCBI taxonomy): domain Eukaryota; kingdom Metazoa; phylum Chordata; class Aves; order Passeriformes; family Certhiidae; genus Certhia; species Certhia americana. The sequence continues at coordinate 8,372,580 of CM031865.1, read as the reverse complement.
CATAACTGAATGTGTTTGCATCTATATTTCTATCATAATTTCAAGAGGGTGAGTGATGATTTGGTTAGGAAAATGATTAGATCTGTGATTATTAATATACTGAAATCATAAAGGCAGTAGTTTTTTATGTTACCGTGATATTCAAAACTCTCAATGAGGAAACAAGAGCTGGTTTGCAAACTCTCAGTGTAACAGAATGTAGTGTTAATCTCTTTGCTGAAGTCCTAACCTATCATTAAATACTTTATAAAGCATGTATGAAATGACAAATACTAAACTTTGCATGTCAGAACACCATCTGTTTAGCTTTTTTCCAAGGACCAGGAGAAGTGCTGCTGACCTGAGAATCAGTCCCTTCTTGGAGATCTCACAGGTGGAACTAATTGGATGTAGAAGGAGCTGTCACTCCTGCCCTCCCCTTGCCCCCATCAGAAGGCCATCCTGCCTGCCAATCTAACTGCTGAGCTTCTGCTATTTTTATCCTTTCATCTTTTCTGATATTGACTTAAAGCCTGTAATTTGTTACACCTGGAACTGCATCTATTAAAGTTAAGGTCTAAGAAACATGCCAAGGTCCACCCACGTAGAACCTATCACTTGTGCAGAAAGGGTTTCAGAGTCTTCCAAGTTAACATTAAATACATTCCAGATGCACAGTTTCTCCAGGCAGATGGGTCAGGCACCTGCCACTCATGTTTGCAGAGGCAAGGCTTAACATCAAGTTGTGCTGCAGCAGTTTTGATTACCTTATCTACAAGCTAAAAGCATTATAAAATATTACCACAAGATTTTTTTTTCCCTAGAGCAATACACAAAACCCTAATGAAATTGCGTTTATAATATAACCTCAATAAAAATTTGAATAAGGCTTGTTCCTATATCACAGCTGTCAAGAGAAAGAGCCTATATTGCATTTGAGACAGTGTAGAGTTGTACAGAATAAGTACATACAATATGTGTCTTAAACTGTGAGTATTGGGAGCTTTCCATGAATTAAGAAATAAAAATTTAAACTTATTTGTTTCTTGTCCTTTAAAAGAGCATTATTCTGAACCCAGCCTCTCTCCAGAATCACCTACATCAAGATGCTAGCTTTTGGTGCTTGTAGAGAGATTCTGAAGCTGCAAATCACACTGCTTGTGGCCCTTGAATGGATTCTCTGCATCCTTTTCATTCCAGCTCTCAGTAGTAAGGCTGTCATCTTAGATTCAGGCATTTCCAAAATCAGTGGGGGTTTGGGCTGGATTTGTGCACATGATCCAATCCTCCTGGTTGTCATAACAAGAATAATCCTAATTACATCCCTAGTTGTGATTAGGCAAATGCATGTAGGAACATTCACTCACTCTTGGGCACTGGTGTGAGCCCTGATCAGATCCCAGAGATGTGCTGGATAAAGTTACACCCACACAAGCACCTTCCACTCCCTGGTTTACTTGAAACCCTGGGCAGATGCTCAGATGTGCTCTAAATGGAGGGTGGAGAAAGTTTAAAAAAAAAAAAAAAAAACAAAAAAGAGAGAGAGAGAGAGAAAATATAATCAAGCTCTCAGGGTACACTGCGGTATGCTGCAAAATTTAGCCTGTGTGCAGCTGAAGAGATTGCTGGTGTGAGTGGGAACTGCTGGCAGGAGGAAAGCCTGCAAGAGGAAGCTCTGCTTGGGTGTTTCCACTGATACTGCCAAAAAAACTCGAAGTTTCACCATGCAACAGAAGTTTTTAACCACCTAAGGTGCTTAAAAGAAGGAGAAATGCATGAGGAAAAGCAACAGTGACTTGCTATGTATCACCATTACTGCTAGCATTAGACACTTACAAGGGACTGTTCAGCTGAAGACCACAAGGTATATCACAAAATATTTCACAAATCATTAGGTAACTAATGGCAGAGCAGCCAGTGTGAATTAGGCAAGAGACTGAAGGGGTCACTTTGCTCATCCTTTAAGATGGATGTTGGTGGTACAGCTCTGAAGCCACTACAACAGCAGCAAAACAGCACAGGGAGTGGAAGAAGACTTTATCCAGGCAGAGAAGCAGACTTGCAGAGAGGATTTGGGAAGATGAACTTCAATTTTCTGTGTGGGACTTCTGCCAAAGGCTCCAGGACAAGCACTTTTCCTTCAGCAGGACGCACACTGAGATTATGTCAAAGTAATCTCCCCTGGCTTTCTCTCACTCGACAGTACAGGCAGAAAAATCGTCTCCCCGAGCAAGAAACACAAAACACTTTCTAAATTTCTTAAGAAATGCAATTTCAGATACATCTGGAATATTTTCCCAACCACAAACCCACCCAGCCTTTGTTTTTTAATCTCAAAACACAGCTCACTATTCAGACAAAGCTGTTTCAGGCTAAGAAAAAGAAACATCTTGTTGGAAAACAATAGTGTTGTGACTGTTAACAGTGAAATGTAAAAGGAGATCTGGGAACTGCCTCTTCTTCCTGAAATCTTGCTGGTGTGCTGATTCAGACAGAAATTGTCATCTACTGAATTATCAACAGGTGAGGCTCACTGCTCAGCCAGATGTTTCAGAGCTCTGTTAAGACCATATGTTGCTTTGGGACAGGTGGGGAATCCTGCCCAGAATACTTTTAAACACCCAAATTTAGTATCCCAATACATGAAGTGAAAAAGGGGATTTTTTTTTGGATGCTAGGAAGGAAAGGAGGGTTTTCCCTTCAAGTCAGGTTGAAGATTTTTCAAAATAGTAACATTAAATGAGGGGTTTTTTTTTCAAAATATGCTTTCAAAGACTGAGCTTTCTGGAGAAGTAATACAAATACATGGGCATATTTGAAAAGATGATACGAACAGAGAAGCTGTTCGTAAATATGATTTCAGAAATGAATATAAATTTGTGGTTGGTGTCACTGCAGATAAGAAATCAGTAAATTTACTACATCAGCAGGAAGGAGGGAACACTGTCAGCCTTTTTTCCCCACATTGAGTAGCTTTCAGGGAACTAAATGATTTTCAACGAGATTATGTATTTTGTAAAGGAGAGGAACATTCTGACAGACTGACTCCAGCGTGGTTCCAAAAGCAGTGACTGTAGCAGTACTCAGAGTTTAGCCTAGTTTAACATAGTGTTATAGCAACTGTGCAGAGCTGCTTCTGCAGATTGTGTTAAACTAAGCTTAGCACCACTTCTGTCATCTCTCTGGAGTCACCAGGCTCAGTCAAACCCTGCTCACAGTGCAGAGTGCACTCTGCTCATCACAGACAGCCCATGCCATGGGAACACTCAGTTACACTTCCTGGAAATACAAACCTGGGGGTTGGTACCAGAAGCCATCATTTATTTCTGCTTGCTTTTTTTTTTTTTTTTTTTTTTTTTTTTTTTTTTTTTTTTTTTTTTTTCTGTATGAGAGAGTGGTCATTCTATTCCCTTTCCTGCTGTTGGGCATCCCTTGCCTTCTCACCCCTCAAGTGGGTTTTAAGTTACTGCACAGTGCATGAAGCACCCCCAGAGCAGTGCAAGGGGATGAGAGCAGCAGTGGCTGCTTGGGAGCAGTTCAGCTTGGCATAAACACCACAGATAATCACATTTGACTCAGCCTACCCATCAAGCTGAGATCCCCTGAGATTTTGTCTCTGAAGACATGCCAGACTGAATTCTCTGGTTCACAGAAAGTCAGAGGTTAGAGAGGGGCCAACTGTAATTTAAGCGTCGCTCAAAGTCCTCTAAGTGCAGTTTCCACTCACACAGCCCAGTACCAGGAGAATAAGCATAGGAAGGAGCATAAATGCAAGGAGGTCTGAATTAATGCAAAGACTCTGCATGTATTCTGAATTTTGTCAGCTGCGCAGGGATCCATCTGGGATAGCACAGGGATGGGATGCCACCATACAGAGTGCAGCCTAAGGCCATTTGGCACTGCAGAGCAGCCCCTGAAACAGCACTGTGGGGTCACAGCATCTGCAAACAATTCCAAAGCACTGCAACACTTTCCCTAAGGTGCCACTGAGTAAATATATTTCCCTTCTTTTGGTGTCTCTCATGTTGGATGACTCCTCTGGACAAACACAGTGAAGATTTACACCTCAGCAGGGAGAAAAGCCATTTCAGTGGGAAAACCATCTTGGTCCTTGAAAAAGTGGGCATAAATGAGAAGTGTGTAAATTTGGTCTGGAATTACCAGGAAAATTTAGGCATTAGACGGAATTTAGCCATAGGATCAGCCTCCAACAGCAGCAACTGGAGGTGTCCTGCCAAAGGACACATTGTCACAGCTGATCAAAAAACCCCTCAATAACCAGAATGGAATGTTCAGAA